>CM040628.1:60730827-60806564 GCA_022817965.1 Solanum lycopersicoides | reverse complement strand
CCTCGCTGCCTGGTCTCTAGTTTTCCATCACTTCCTGTAGGCCTCTATACCATGTAGCCCGAATTCTTCAATCTTTCTAACAACAGCAATTGGATCTTTTAATGCCCATGGATGTGCCAAAACTGCTACACCTCCTGTCTCACATATAAATTGAACGGCCTCTTCTGTAAGTGGCTCACTTCCCTGTTATCCCAGCAAACACTCTTCATTCAAACTTTTCAATGAAATAAAAATAAACTTTGCTATATATTAATCCAACCAAAGAGTGAATAATTACGTAGCATAAGCAGGTCCTCCGTCATAAAGATATCGCGGAAAAAGCCTGTCTTAGATTCTCCACCATGGCAGCTTCAACCATAGCACGGGCAACATTCAGCCTCCCTGGAGCAACTCCGCTTTGCCTGCAATTTTTGCTACCTGCTCCCACTTAAGTTAAGTGGCAACTTCAGTTTGTTAAGTTTAAAATCATGTTCTCCGCACGGAGGAAACGCCCATCCCTTATACTACTCAGGAACTGTCCACTTGATCAAATTTTGCTGGTCCACAACTGCTGTAGTATGCAAGAATGTGCACTGGTTCATCTAATGCAGAATCCCTCCTGTAATGAGAACCTATAAATTTCTGCAGTTGAGTGATGACAGGATTTAAAAATCTCCAGGATCAACAGTGTCGTCAATTTTGTAATGGAACACCAAAAAGAGAAATTTGAAGGAAGACCTCGTGGTATCATAGAGCACTTAAGAGAGAGAGAGAGAAAATAAGTTATATATCTTTGCCCTGTTTAAAGGTATAACCATTAAGTCAAATCAATACTGACCCTTGGGTGAACATTGTACTAATTTCAACTCCGGGAATAATTTTAATGCCAAATCTACTAGCTGCTTCCAGTGCTTCGGGGATGCCAGATAGAGTATCATGATCTGTCAATGAAAGAACCTTCACCTGTTATGAGCAAGTTGCACTCAATTAGTTGCTCAATATGCAATTACATGTCCAAAAAACAAAAACTCACAGTAAGGTAACCTAGCCACCTAATTATGAGAAAAAGAATCTCACAGAAGCAGATTTATTTTATACATAAAGAATAGGTGTCAATGTTTTATTCATGTTGGATCTCCCCCCTCCCCCCCCCCCCCCCCAACAAATGTTGTAGAGTTCCTCTTTACCTGTGATTAGTAGCTTCTCACTTGAAAACTTATTCAACAAAATAAAGGTATAAATTCACTTTGTCCAGCATTTTGAAGAGATCAACGGCAAGCCACCTCCCCCAGTCCTGAAAATGGATAAGTTAATTCTCTGAACTAGTTTTTCAATAACTAGTGTGCTGGATGGGGATTCCTACTCACTTAATGTCATTTCCAATGCCTAGAAAAAGTAGAAAGGCAATTGGATAGAATAACTGAAATTTTCTGTGAGAAGAAAATTAAGATTGAAGGAAGAGCATTTAGGGTTGTTTGGTAGGGCGTATAAGAAAAATGTTAAATAGAGTGTATTGGCAATGCTTGCATTAGCAATGCTTGTATTAGTTATGCTTGCATTAGTTATGCAAAAATATTTCTTATGTGCTATCTGGTTTAGTGTATTAAAAATAGCATGCATTGCATAATTTGCATAATTTTTTTTAAAAATTATTTACAAAATACCCTCCACAAAAATGTTGGAAAAGATGTAAAAAAGATTTTGAGGGGCAATTGGGTGTTTAATCGTGCTAATGCAAGCATTAAAATCCCTTGCATTACTAATACCATGGATTTCATGTATTAGTAATACAAACCTCAATACACAATAGTCATACATAGCCTAAAAAAAATGTACCAAACAAGGTATTACTAATGCACAAAGCTAATGCATGCATTATTTCTTCTAATACATTCTACCAAACGACCCTAAGGGTATTAGAGAAAATAATGCATGCATTAGCTTGATGTATTAGTAGTACCTTGTTTGGTACACTTTTCTAATCTATGCATAACTAATGTTTGTATTAGTAATACACTCTGTTGTGTATTAAAGAGTGTATTACTAATACCATCTATTTCTATGCATTAGTAATGCAATGGCTTCTAATGCATGCATTAACATTATAAAAGATACAATTGGCCTTAAAAACTTTTTTTATATCCTTTCCACCATATTTGTGGAGGGTATTTTTTTAAACAAATTTTTTTTCTAAAAATATTATGCAATGCATTATATTTAAAACTTGCATTAGATTAAATAATTACAAAACTATCCTCAAAGCCTTTTTGAAACATTTCCCAACATTTTCTTTTCTTTTAATTTTCTTTGTTGTCATGTGTTTTTATGTTCATTTATTTTTCTATGTATTTTAATTTGTTGGTGTTTTAATAGACTATATCGCCTTTTAAATATATTTTTTGTAAAAAAATAATAATCTAATTTCAACATAATTTAATAAGAACAATTACTATTGTGGCGATAAATTTGATAAAAAAAAAAATTCCAACTTTTCACAAAAATATTTTGACTCAAATAGTACAACTATTTAATATTATTTTGAAAAAAAAAAGAAGAAGAGGAGTTGATGATGTTTTAGCAAATGACTTTGTTGCAACTTGCAAGAAAGTGTAAAAATAAATAAAGTGTGAAGGGTATTTTTGTAAACATATATTTTCAAATAGAAATTATGCAAAATTTGTTATTTCTAATACATCAAACCAAACAATGTATAAGAAATAATGCTTGCATAACTAATGCAAGTATTAATAATGCAAGCACTACTAATGCAAGCATTACTAATGCACCCTATTTTGCATTATTCTTATACACTCTACCAAACGACCCCTAAATGTATTAGAAGAAATAATGCATGCATTAGCTTTGTGCATTAGTAATGTCTTATTTGGTACATTTTTTAGGCTATGTATGACTATTGTGTATTGAGGTTTCACAAGTGACAAAAAATGAAGTTTTGGATTTAAAAATCTCAATCTACTGAACAACAGTTTGTTTCCAAAATGGCATTGAAGATTTAAGGAATTAAAGAGGAATTACAGATGGATGTGATAATCACTAAATATGTTAAGGGATCCAAATGGTGCATCAATCTGGTGAAGAAACAATATAGGCTATCTGTATGGAAATATACATGGAGCCTACGGGATGAATTCAATGATAAGTGCAGACTAAAGGTGGTCAGTGCTTGCAATACAAAAAAGCAACCTGATAGATGGTTGGATGACCTACCACTAAAGGAGGTAATTCCTGTCACTTATGGGATTGGTAAAATCAAAGAGAGTACAAAATGTGAAAGTTTAGTAGGTATGGAGAGTGAAGGGTTCAGTATGTTTAATGATTGAACCCCTTTATCTAGAAGCAAACGCAAGGCTTCTGAGGCACTTCTGAAGGTTACCATGCGATCTAGCAAATGCATCAGGCACTCAAAGACCAAGGCTGCTGCATCTACTACTACTCCTATTGAGGTAACTGATCATGAGGTGGAAGCTTCTACACAAAGGAAAATGAAAAGAGGGTGCGGCTATTCCTAAAAATCCCCCCTTCACTGCTAAGAAACAGGTTTCCAAATGTGGTTCATCCAATACTCCTGTCTTGTCCAAGCTGATAGATACGAAAATTGATAGTGAGGAAGAGGAGGTGGCCTGCCTTCCTCAGAGTCACTTGGGAGTTGGGACAAATGACACTGATGAAGAAATCGACAACTCCGAAAATGATCTTCCCCAGCTCATATTGCAACATATGGTCAGGGTAAGTCAGCAGGATAAGAAGGGGCATGTTCTGTCTCATGGAATTTGGATGGGGTTGTTCTTGAGCATCTCCAGGTACCTGTGTGAGTTTGGCACTTTCAACTGACCAAGGATATGATAGGGGTGGTGAATCAAGTTGTTGTACCTACATCACCAAAGGAGGTCCAATGCTACATTGCAGTAACTGGGGGATGCCTTAGCGGCTAAGAATGTTGAGAATGAGTCTCTAAGGGTTGCTCATCAGGATATCACCACTATGCTTCATGGTGCCTATGAGATTGAGTAGACAGATCTTAAGGCTAAGATTGTCAGTCTGCAGGCTGAGCTTGACAAGGAAAAGGGCTACTTACTCTGCCAGCTGCTTCAAAAGAATCCTCGGTCAACCCCTTCTCCCCCAAACTAGCCTAGCTCTGTTAAGCATCCCATTCCCCCTTCCTTCTATGTGTACACTAGCCAATTATCCTTTACTTTTTTAGTAAAATGAATTGTTGTCCTTTTTTTTTTTTTTTTTTTTGGGGGGTGTCACTTAACTGATTGACTTTTCAAATCTCTTGTGATATCTAACTGAGTTTTTTTTTTATTATTTTATTTTATTTTATTTTTTATTTGTTTTGATTGTATATGTAATAGCCCCAGCGGCTATGAGCTTAGTATTGCTGTTCAGATGCTCATTATCAAATTGGAACAAGATTTTTTATGATGCCAAGGGGGGGAGGGGGGAATGTATCTACTCTGTAATATTTATAACCCATTAGAATAACCTGGTTTATCTAAGTGTTTCTTCTGATGCCTTGCTTAGACTTTGAACTGATTGAAATAGGTTAACCACAGAATACGAGAGACATAAGTTCATCATCATCAAAAAGGGGATATTTGTTGGCTTTAGTATGTTATGATGATTGACAAAATGTTATCTGCCGAAACAATTCAATGGCCCATAAGATAAAGATGTGGAACAAGTTCATGAACCAGGAAGAATATAGATGTTCCAGTATACAAAGTTCATCTTGATGAAGGAGTCTCATGGTGAAAAGATCTGGAAGTCTACAATGTATATTCAAGACAAGAGTCGACAGACTTATAGACTCATGCATCCAAGCAAAGAGGTAGTCCTTATCGTGCAAGAGTTCATGTTGAATTGGGAACTGGGAAGCAAAACAAAAGATTATATATGCAGGTCCTTCCACAAAGAGACGCACGCACTTAAACTGAGAGAAAAATCAAAATTTAAGCAAATAAGCAAGAGCATATTTGAGAGAATTCTGATTGGCTATTCAAGTGCAACCTGATACAATGAACCAGATTGAAGAACCTGTTTCATAGTAGTATGTCTTACAGTCTTCTTTTCTGGTCAACTTGTATTAGGAAGTTAAATTGAGTTGTACTTTCCTAGAAGTTTGTTTATTTATATACTTTTTCAACTTCAAATTGGGGATAACTTGAAGAGGGTTCAACAGTCTGTGTAGATTGTCGATATAGGGATTAGAGTTAGATACTAGGTTGCTAGTACTTGTATTCTTTAAATTAAATTAATTGTTGTCTATTTGATGTCAAAATAAAAAATAATGCAAATATTTGACTTTGGGGTAAAACATTATTATTATTATTATTATTTGTATTTTTCTACTTTAGCTGTTTCTCGTAATTGTGATACAGCCAAAGAATAAGATCTGAATAAGTGTTTGAGGATCATTGTTTTCGTGGAGTTGGGATAAATCTGAAGATGTGTAGAACGTGGTTTTTCCTCCTTGTGAGCAGAGTGTTTTCCATGTAAAAATATGGTGTTGCTACTTTTACATTGTCTTAGTTTCTGATAAGAAATCAGGGTGGAACAGATGATGTAACCTGGTTCCTCAATTAGGCGAAAATCTGACATAACACAATTCATCCCCTCTTGTGTTATTCATGAGTGCATAAATACCACAGAGGAAGAAAAGATGATAATTATACAGTCAAAGCAGGCTATAAGAATTCATGTTGGGCATGGAATATGCATTGAAAGCTGGCTCTGGAAGATGGATTCGGGACGACCATTGACCCTAGGGAAGCATGTTTCACTTGAACTGCAGCACACAAAGCTTATTTAACCAAGGATAATTTATAGAGGTTAGCAGTAGGTGCTACATATGTAAAAAGCATTGGCATCTGTCAATCATCTTTTGTTACACTCTAATCATTGGTGCAGCTATGGTCAATGTTCCTAAATAGCTTTGGAGTACATTGGGTATAAACCTGGAAGCATTCAGACACTTTAATGGACAGATCACTATAAAGGCCTGCAAGCAGCTAGGGAATGCAGTACCTTATCAGAATGTTATGGACCATTTGACTGGAAAAAAACAGCAGATGCATCTGCTGAAAGAAAGAACATGTCCTCTAGGAAGTGTAAATGTCATAAGAGTTGTTTCCTTTGGTATAAGAACGCCGTAGCTGATTGTTCCTTTTCGATAGATCTTGTGTACTCCTTCAATCTGTAGGAGAAGAAATTCCCCTGTATCGACACAATACCTCCTTGTACTTACTAATAAAACTTGTACATTTTCATCCGGAAAAGAACTACGAAAAAGACAGACAGTTGACCTGAGGTGAAACAGGCTTGCCAGAATTTAACTTTAGGCATGGTATGATGACTGAATTTTCTTGGAATGTCAAGTGTCTCTCTCAACAACCCTCACATATCAGAAGCAAACGAATGTTTCTTGGACATGTCCCTGTTTACTGGCATCTGTCATAGTCAGAGATAGTTACCTTATACATATTCTATAAAGTACTCGTGTAAACAGCTTCTCTATCTCCACAAGGTAATGGTAAGGTCATCGTACACTCTACCCTCCCAGACCCCACCTCTGGGTGTGTTGTGTTGTTGTTGTTTTACTTATGGAACTTGTTGAAATTGAAGATACCGGTTCTCAGGACCCATATCCCAGGAGCGTGCATTTTTCCTTTTGAAGATACCGGATCTCGACTTATTATTTTGTTTGCTATGTAGCATTCAGTGTCCCTGAACATCTAGAGAACAACTGACCTACACAGTTTGCCACTCAGAATTTAAAAAAACAACCAATGTTCTGTTTTTATCACATCATATAGCTGTCAGACTGTATCTTGATTCTTAGTGAAAGCTTGCAGAATATTCTAGGACAATCGGAAAGGATGATACCGTTTTGTGAACTTGTGTTTCTTTTTATAAGTTGAGCTATTCACCTATTCCAAAACAACACTTGAGGTTTCACAGGTTTTAAATAGCATCGCTAGTCCGGGTTTGAGCACCATAACATCCTAAATCTCTTAAAAACCACAGTTTTTCAAGGTCTAGTAAGTACAATCTACTAGAAAGCATAAATCCAGAGACACCCATCAATAGAGTTACACTAGAACAAAAATAAAACCATTCTTCAATCTCAAACTAAGTAAAGGTTAATCCCACTCCATTCACATAGAATTTGAAGAAAAGAAAAGAAAATACATTTAAGGGGAGAAAAGGGTACTTACCCCATTTTGATGGGCTCTTTCGACGAGCTTGGAAGGTGATAAAAATCCATCACTATGAATAGAATGAGAATGCAATTCAAAGACTAACTTCTCTTTGGGTTGATTCCAGGGAATAGCAAAATCGTCAGTAGTGGGTGAATGAGTACGGTCCAAGAAAACCCATTCACTCACAGAATTGTATGCCGAAGTCTGTTCAGATGTCATTCTCTTCTTTGAACCACCTCTCTTCTTCTTTTTCTTGTTCTTCGACCCATTCGCACCTTGTTTTTTGGGGATTTCTTTGTCACCCATCATACAACTCTCTTCTCTATGAACAAGTGAAGCTTCCCACAGAGTATATATGGGGCCGTCGGCTGGTCTCTTTTCCTTTTTTATCTTTTTTTGTTAATACATACTTTTCTACTATTATTGGCAATACTCTAATAACTTGTCCCTAAATCGTATTAGACAAGCTTCATACTATAAGCTCATATCTGAAGTCAATTTCAAATCTTTCAAATGGGAGATTCACTACTCAACCATGTCATTACGGGCATCATTATAATTACTAGTTTAGAGAATGTGCTATATGTGTGTATTAGGATAATATAAAAAAAATTGTATACAAAAGTAAATTTAAAAAATAGATTATCATAATGCTTAAAAGGAGTGACAAGTCAAATCATCTTACTTATGCATATGATACTATTGTCTTTGCATCAATAGAATAGAATTTTCTTTTAATGATAGTTCAAGTGTTGCAAGAATATGAAAATCAGTCCGGCCAGAAGATTAATAAGGAGAAAAGTCTTTTCTAGATGTTCAGTAAGGTTGCTACTGAGTCAGTGAAGATAGTATAAGAGATAATTGATTATTGAAAGATAAATTTTCTTTTAAATTATCTTGATTGTCCTATAGGACATGTCAAGAAAAGAAAAACTGACTTTGCTGATTTGATTAAAAGATATTCAGAATAAGTTACAGCTTGAAAGAGTAAATTATTATCTTTTGGAGAAAAATTGTGTTTATTAATCATGTTTTGCAAAGTATATCAATATATATGCTCTATTCTATCACACCTCCTAAATGTATCATTTATATCATTAATAGAGTTTTTGCAAAAAAAAAAATATAAAATTTTAAAAAGAGAGGAAGAGCAAAGTATTAGGTGGCTTGGAAAGACTTGTCAACCAAGAGAAGGAAGGATAGGGTTTAGGTCTATGTTCGATGTTTCACCGGCACTATTTGTCAAACTTTGGTGGAGATTCAGGACCAAGAAGTCTTCATAGACTAATTTCCTATGGAACAAGTATTGCAAAAGACATAGGCCACAAATTATTGAATGTAATGGTAGATCTTAAGTATTAAAGTTAATGCTATAAGCGATAGATCAAGAGATTTGATGAAAACCCAGAGGGGGAACACGCTAGTCTATGGTATGATAATTGGACATAACTACTGTGTGTGTTACCTATTACACATAGATCAACAAAAGGATATAAAGATGTCCATCAGATCATGATACATTACTATGATGGCAAAGTTACTGAACAAGGAAGTATGTGATCATGTGATTGATATCATGGGAATTATGAAGTGGGGAAAAAAAATGAACCTTGGTGGATAGCAAATAACAAAGGAAAATTTACAGTGGATAATACTTGAAACATGATTAAACAAAGGAAGAGAAACCAGTTGGACATTATGAACATATGGGAAAAGGGTATTCCATTAAGAATATTTTTTCTATTATGGAGGATGCGGTTTCAAAGAATTTCTATAGAAGAGACTTTTGTATATATATATATATATATATATATATATATATATATAAAGAATAATGGATTCTATGGAATATTGTTGTTGCTCAAACTCGGTGTCTTTGACCACCTTTTTGTATCTTGCACTAATTCTAACTCTTTACAAATAATATTTGCAGATGCAACTAAGATATATGATCCTTTTATTCAACTTAAACAAACCCTAGATGGAGTGTTGATTGTGCTATTAAATTGAGGTCACTGATTATAACTCTTCCAATATTAATCATTACGCAAATTTGAAAAAAAAATATTATAAAACCTGAAGGAAGAAATGTTCAAGAATTACAAAATATGGAGGAAGAATGTATAATAATGTCATGGAGAGGAAGATAAGTAGAAACATTCATCTAATGACTACTTTTAGATAACCTTGGCTTGTTAGGGTGCCTAACTCTTGGTCTCAGATTGTTCAATTTCTGAAATTTTATACTTTTATTATTTCTTGAAAAATTGTTAGATGGGTGTGCCAACTTATAAGTGCAACACTGATGAATCTAGTAAATACAATATGCAATGCAGTTCTAAGGCCTTTTATGTGAAAGATAGAGTGACTTGGTATTTGCTGAAGGAGCATTAGAAGTTGTGGTTAAAACATTCAAAGATGATTTGAATACTGTGTTTAGAATAATTTTTTACCTCTTGTAATGGAAATTGATTCCTTAATTAGGAAAAAAGATTTTAGATGGAATCTCAAAATTTTCATGGACATATCAATGAACATAAGATGCATTCAAAAGATCTTAAAAGAGAAGAAAATGATGATAATACATACTTTTAGGGAAGACAATAACCTGACTGATTTTTTAACTAACACTGTGTATGATTTTGTAGGTACTATAATACAATTTTCCTTTAATAAAAATATGATAATACAAGCGAGAACAATAATTCAAGAAGACAAGCAAGTGTTGTCCTTGCTTGTCTTCTTGAATTATTATTCTCGCTTATATTAGCATATCTTCATTAGAGAAAAATTGCATCACACTACCTACAAAATCATACACAATGTTAGTTAAAAATATATTCTTGAAGACATTTTGTTGATTAAGTATTTACACCAGGTGAGAGCTCTGAGGTGCAATCTCGATACGCAATCAAGAAATGTGGGCTTAGATGTGTTCCATCAATAAGTTACTTTCTATTTGGTCTCCTGCTGATCCTGTAGAAATTCCAACATGAGGTTTCTTAAATTTGTTTATTGCAAATCTGATCTATTGACTAGTTGGTGTTATCAGTCTCATTGAGACTCAATCTACCAGTTATTAGAAAAGCGAAGTAAATAACAAACATATGAGAAATAAAAGGAATAGCAACTTATCTTAATTCCGACGGGATCGAAAATACAGAGTTTGAACAGTGAAGTTGTGTGTTGCTGAAAAAATGATTGAGTTGTGAGCAAGAAGATTGGAGCAAAAGCGCCCCATTTTAATTGATCTATCAGGGTTAAAGATTTAGAATTTGAATCCCATGACATAGCAAAAAAATATACACTAAATGGATTGGGAGCTAGGGTGTCAGACTTACCTGAGACTATTAATTCGGCGAAGGAGCTGAAGAAGATTGATAGAAGTTTTAAATCCATCAATTTCCTATTCTAATAATGTTCCTTTTTTGTTTTGATCTTTTATTTTCGTTCTTTAACTTTTGTGGGTCTTTTTTCTTGAATGGGTTGGGTTGTTCCTGACCCAATTGAGAGGTAAACATATTTATTTATTTCAATAAAATGGGTCACTTTGACCCATTTTAATTTTTTTTTTTTAAAAATCAAAGCTCAGATCAAAGAAATGTCATAATAGAGTCGTTAATATATGCTAGGTCCGAAAGGCCGATCTGGCCAAACCCGTGATTTGATAGGGCTGAGTAATGATTTTTGGAGTCCACTTAAGAAAATGATATTTTAGCCCGGCTTGAATAAGTCTGTCAATTTGTGGGCTTGAGAAATATAAATAGGGTTAGTCTGTGAGTCAAAAAGGCAAAAGTATTCATTACCCCCCATAACTTGAAGCTTTTTATTGAGTGTACACCTAAACTTTAGTTCGTTTTAATTACCCCCTGAACTTGCTTATTCATCCAACACGTACACCTTTTATGTCCACCTGGTATAAAAACTGAAATCAAACTCTACAAGGCGCGTGAGAGAGCGATTTTTTGCCACATCATAAAGTTAGAACGGTAATTTACGTAAAAAAATTATTTTTTCTTTAATATTTGGCTTATTTTAAGGATTTTTCTCTCTATTCTCTAGCTATTTATTCTTCTTTATCCCTTCTCCCTTTTTAAATTTCAGATTTTTCTCACTTTTTTTTGTTTTAATTGTTATTGATAAATTCATGAACTATAATTGGAGACTTGTTTGTTTATGTGGGGCTCCTCCAATTCTGAAAATTTCATGGACAAATGACAATCTCGAACGTAGATTTCTCTGTTGTAGACACTATGGGGTATGTATTGTTACTCCTTTTTGCTTTTTATTTGCCAAGTTCGTATTATGCAATTTTCATTTTTTAACTTTGATTTTATGAAATGCAGTCCTCATTTCTAAATTCTTGTAAGTTTTTCGATTTGTATGATCCTGAATTTCCGACCTAGACGAATATTGTAATTTTGGATTTGTTGAAGAAAACCAACAAACAAGAACAACTCAAGTGTAAATGGATGTTGAAACTGATTTTGGGTATTAGTTTGATATGTAATGTGATATTGTTCTTTTATTTAGTGTGTCGTTGATTTTTTTTTTTTGAATGCAATTGTTATTAAGGCAAAATCAATTGACTTATCCTTTTTCATCAAACTACAATTACATGTAATAGGTAATATGATACCACAAAATAATAACATGAAGGCAACAAACATAACATAACTAGTGACTTCTTGATCATCAAAAAGAAACATCATAGTGTTTCATTGTTTCAGTCAACAACCACAATAACTTAAGTTAACAAATAAAACATAAAACAATCACTACTTTAAGGTTGGTTGAACAACCACACAAGCACCAAAACACAAAACAATAACTACTTTAAGTTTGGTTGAACAACCACAGAAGCACCAAAACATAAAACACACTATTTCAAGTTTGGTTGAACAACCACACATACACCAAAATAAAAACAGTCAGCAACTTAAGTTTGGTTGTTACACCCACACAACTAAGAAGTTTTCTTTGAGGGTGATTTTCCTTTGGCTTGTGACCTTGTTTGAATGCCAACAGCTTTTGATCTGATTTGAATACGACACATAACACTTTCGACTTGAAGTTCTCTTTGAGTCATGGCCTGTTTGCCTTTCCACTTCAGTCCCTTGGTAGGTTTAAAATCAATATCACCTGTCATATGCGCAGAACTCACCACAACAGTATTAACCCTCCTCCTGCTAGACAATCCTTGCTGTAATATCAACTACATAGTTATTTTGGGACTTACATTTAGAAGGCAAATATAATTTTGACAGTTTTATAATACATTTACATTAATACACGTATATCCAGTATCAGCAACAAATACACCTTGTCCAACAACTTTAGACCTCTTCTTGTAACCACTTCCTGCACCTCTTCTTGTACCAGTCTTACTGGTGCTTGCTCTTTCATAGTGACCTCTACCCCTTTTTTTCTCAGTGGTGGACTAATATGAGTGAAAAAAGAATATAACAAGAGATTAAATTAATAAGTAATCTAACATAATTTATAAAAGCAAATCAATATAAATGTACCTCTTGAGTGGGTGTTTGTGTAGACTTAGGTTTAGGATTTTTTGGACAATTTCTCTTGTTATGATTTGGTCCTTTGCAAATAGAACATGTCATTACTGTCCCCATTCTTGGCAACTTTCCAGCTTTTCTCACTTCACCAATTTCTCTTCTTCTGTTCTTTGGTGGTCTACCAGGCATTTGTCTTGTTTCAGGTGGTTCAACCATTGGGTTTCTGCTTTCAGGCCACATTTCCATGTTTGGGACTGGTTGAATGAAATGAGAATATGTTTTCATATATGTATCTTTTCAATACCAGCTAGAGATTGCTTGTGATGCATCCATGTTCAAGTGGTTCATTGTTGTTATACCATGTGCACATGGGATACCTTTTAATTCCCATGATCTGCAACTACATTTTGTTGACCCAAGTTCACAGTATGCTTGTATACCCCTTCTAACACTTCAAATTCAACATCACCATTCCATTCAATATTGCACTGCACTGATCTTGTTACATTTGTATTGAATACCATCATTGCCATTGGAGATATTCCATCTGTCCATGTTTCAGCAAATGCTCTTGACTTACTCACCCTACTCATCACCTTAACTCTAATTTCTTCCAACATAGTTACAATGGTCTTGTTCCTAGGTCACAAGATCCAAGAATTGAAACTTTTTGCCATGTTGTTATCTATACTATCACACTTTGAAAATATTTGGATAAAAGCTTTGCACCATGTCTCCTTGTTGTATTTGATAAGGGATTGAACAATACCTCCTCAAATGTTGATCTAACACAAGCCCAAAATTTCTTCCTTCTCTCTATGCCTCTGAAGTTTTGTGACCAATTTGCTAATATGCGTCTAGCAAACATTCTGTGCTCACATTCTGGAAATAGTTCATCTAGAGCAGCTATTAGTCCCTGTAGTTGCAAAGCAAAACAAAATAGTTAAATTTTGGTCAAATTAAATTGGCAATTAAATTAAACATAAACAAAAGAAAGATATTCAATTACCTTTTGCATATCACTAATGATAGTTAGCTGGGAACTATTTCCTAGATTAAGATCATCTTTTAGAATGGTCATGAACCATTTCCATGTCAACTTGCTTTCAGTACCAATTACCGCCTATGCTATTGGATACATTTGGTTGTTTGCTTCTTTAGCAACAGCTACCAAAAGTTGACCCCATCCAGCCCTATACATCTTCTGCATCCTTGTTGGAAACCCTTTTTCATAGCATCAAAACAAATATAAAAAGAGTGAAACTGTTTTATTCCATTTCCCGATTCTGAATCTTTAAGCTTCACAACACAAGTGTTACCAGGATTTGTTTGGAGTAACATATCCTTGTAGTCTGGGATTCTGTTAAATTCTACCACATGATCCCCCATAATTTCCTTTAAAATAATTTTTCTTGTTTTTAAACAAACTGCCTTGCCTATATGAACATTCAACTCTTTCCTCACCAATTCCTGTATCTCCCACCCTTTTATACTAGGTTGAGAAATAATCCTATCTTTCAGATACTTGCATAAGAACTTTGAATTACACAAAATATTATTGGTGGTCCTGGTACATTTGTGCATTGGGTTGTATGTCTTGATAGTAAAATTCTCACTCCTTCCTTCCTTGCTTGCATACAAAAGTCATGGACAACCACTTTTAAACTTTACTCTCACTCCAGTACTCTCATTCACATACTTATCTAACTCAACTCCTTTTTTATAGCATATTTTGTAACTGCCTCTCTAAATTGCTTTACACTTTCATATATCAAACCACACTGCCATATTACAATATCACAAGAAGAATCATATACCACCCTATTACTCTTCTTTCTCCCCCTTAAACTCCCTCCTTCAAGTTCATCATCAGAAACATGTTCTTCTTCATCATTTTGAAAACTATCACAGTCAGAACTATCATAGTATGGCTCATCCTCTGTTAGCTTACCCTTGAAATTCTTTTTCCCCTTTTCAATATCCTCATACCCTTCATCAAGTCCAACTTCACCTAAAAAACCTTTTGTTTTTTCCTTCTTCTTTCTCCTCCTACTTTCTCTAAGTTTTCTCACATCTTCCTTAACAATTCTCAAATCCTCATGCACATCACTTTCATAGTCAATAGACTGGTCAAAACAGACAGAATCACTGTTTATGTCTTCTTTGAATTTTCTTGGGCACTTGGCTCAACTTCTTCTTGAATAGAAGGTTCAGTTCCTTGTTGGACAGTTGGTTCAACTTCTTCTTCCGTATCAGTCCAATATATTGAAGAATAATCATCATCACTTTCTTGTTCGACCCTTGCAACCCCGTCATTTTCAAGTCTTTCCGTAGCTGGAAAGGAATAAGAGGAACCTAACCCTAGATCTGATTTTTTTGGTTGTGCAGTTAAAGATTCCCCATGTGCATTAAAAGACTCAACCACTTGACTTAAAGATTGACTAATCTAACCTTCACTGGGACCCACATCATCCAGAATAGTGTCATCACACACATAAATATCTATTGTGTCCCCATCATGCATAAATAATGTCATGCGACAAATGTCCATGTCATTTTTCAATTCCACCAAATCACCCCCTAGAGATGGAGCTGCATATTTTTTCCTAACTTACTAATCCCAAAAGACTTAGCATAATCTGCAAGTTTAGGAATTGATAAATGATCTTTATCAACATTCTCTACATATTCAGTCCTACCCCAACATATACTGGACCTACATCACTCACCAAGATACCCCCAAATTTGAACCTTAAATTGAGGTACTTAGTAGCCATAGTGTCAACCTATAACCACAATAACAATCAGTATATTGTACAATGCAAACAACAAAACCGAAGCATAGACAATAACACCAAAACAGAAGCAACAATTGGTACTTAGTATAGTAGACGTATTACTCATCAACATACAATAGGCATCCCACACAATATGCTTAAACAAATTAGAAAATACCCCACCATTTAACAATACTAGAAACCCTAATACTTAGAACCTTAATTTTACTAAAAAGCCTTAATTTTTTAAGCTAATTATCAGAAACCTTAATGCTCATGCATGAAAAAGGTGACAAACTTCATAATAATACATTCATTAAGTGAAAATTCTAGTTGAAAACTATCAGACCCCTAATCGGAAACTATGGCGAAACCCTAGTTAAATCATGGCGAAACTTTAAACGAAAAATAGGGCAAAATATGAATGAAAAAGTAAAGTAAACAGACAACAATACATCAAGCCTTCACGAAATTGAGTGGATAATCACTTACTTGTTAACAATTTCAGACAAGATCCAAAGAAAATCGACCAATCGACACCAATCGACCAAACACTTCACGAAATCTAGCAAGCCTTTACTCCAGAACTGCAACTGGCCTAAAGATACTCATTACTTCGTTGATTACACTTGCCAAATCTACTCGTGAGAGGTTTAGAGAAAAGGAAAGAGCTTTAGAGCAAAGCGGAGAAGCTTCTTTGAGAAGTTTTAATCGATGTGAATTGTGAAGGTTTGAAATTTGGTCCCAAAGTTTTAATTACCTAGGTGGAAAAATATTTATCTAGGTGTCGTGCGCGTGTAGACACGTTCGTAGTGATTAGTCAGAAAAGGTGTACGTGTTGGATGAATAAACAAGTTCAGGGGGGTAATTAAAACGAAATAAAGTTAAGGTGTACACTAAATAAAAAGCTTCAAGTTCAGGGGGGTAATGAATAATTTTGCCAGTCAGAAAACTTAATTAGAACTTAAAAATAAAATAGAGTATTAAAAATAACAAGAATGTAAACTCAAAAGTTATTCAAAGTTTGAAATATTGTAATTTAAATACAAATTATGTTTATAAAATATGTACTACATAAAATAAAAACTCCCTAAAATTTTTAGGGAATCATTACATAGGTTGTAGCCTATGGAATATTGTCATAGTTTTTGTGTTTTATTATGATCACCGGAAAACAATTAGGTTAATATTTCTATTTAGCTATTTATGTTTTTACTTGAAATCAAACTTAATAAATATTATAAAGATAATTTTATTTGTGTATTTTATTAAAAAGTAGTAATACTAACACCATGTAATATTGTATTGTCAATATTTAGGATAATATTTTAAAATTATAATTAAATTTTAAAAAATTATAAAAAATATAATTTAAAAAAAAAGTGGATTGGCCTGGACAACCCGTAGCCCACGTACTTGCGGGTTGGGTCGACCTAATTCTGATCCACACCAAAAATGGTCCAGCCCAGCCTCACACGTAAAATTTCATAGCATGTATAAGTTAGCTCGGATGGGGTGGGTCAGCCCATATTGATAACTCTATGTCAAAATAGAAATTATGAATCAAGTTAAAAGACTACTATTAACAAAACAAACAAATACTCATATGAAGAGTTATATGACAGAAAAAGGAAACAACCACTCTCCATAGAATGTAGTGTGCTATAATTCAAGCGTATATAGACTAAGATTGGAGAAAATACCTACGATACCTCTGAGCTAAAATATAGTGGTATCAATTCTCTTAAGCTCAATCTGCACGAGTTAAGGATGAATTAAGTTTTTTTTATTAAGGTAGATTGAGGAGATGTACAAGTGGATTAGGTGTTTTACCTTCATAAATGAAGATGGTAACATTGTTGAACCGAAGAAGTTTTCACCAATTTGAATTCATGGTGCTTGTGAGATTTTTGAACACCCAAATTGATACCACTCAATCTTAATGTAATTTTGTCCTGTTTAATTTAAAAAGAGAACAACTTTCGAAGCTCCATGGACGACCAACGTTGATCTAAAAGGACTGTTGCTTGGTTTCGACATTTCATTTCCTTTTTGTTTTTGGTTGTTTCAACTTGTTGCTGATTGTTTTTGTTTTGGGTTTGGGTCACTTTTGGACCTAAGTCACTTATGTTTGAACCCTCTTTTAATTCATACTTATAAATGCAAGTAAACAAAATACTGTCACGCCCCTAGCCTACACCCTGGGCGAGACTGGAACTCGAAGACCATTGTTGGTATCAAGCGAACCCTTGGTCTGACTTACTTACTCAAAGGAAGGCTTACTCATGATCAATACTTAAAAAAGTAAATTGAAATTCTCAATATATATTCTAAGAATGTTTCAAATATCAACATTCAATTAGCCAAAATGACAACTCAAGTCTTAATACATAAGATAATAAAAATGTAAAGACAACCGCACTACTAAATGACTATCTATGAAAACTATAATAACTTATACAGATGTCGGGACAAGACCCCCGATCATCTTAACAATTGAAATACTAAAACTAAAAGCAATTGAAAAAAGGAGCTCTCCGAAAAGCAAGGAGGTTTACCAATTAACTGACTCTGGGTGCTCAACCCGATCAACGATGCACTGTATGTTGATCCTGATTACCTGCGTCTTCATTATAATACGATGCTGGCCAACTAACATCAGTACATTGAATGTATGAGTATGCGAGTTGGAATGTTAAACACAACATAGGCTTGAAATGAATCTGAAGAATTTACTTGGCTCAACTGAACTCAACATAACTGAACTCATTTCAATATAAAGTAGTTTAAAACAACTGCAATATAAAGAAAAATTTTAAAACATGATTTTCAACTCTGTGTATTTAAAAAATACAATAATAACTCTATATGTATGCAAAGATATAATATAAACTCTCCTTTTATATGAAAATGCAAATATATCTGATGTACATAAAAATACAATATACTGTTGTGGGAGTTTCTCTAACTGACAACCATCACTTAAAAGCTATAGTGATGATACAACACGTTACCTCACTCTGCCAAGGACCATCCTATACCCTGCCAAAGGTATAAGACCTAACTCACTAAGTGGATATGCCAATCTATGCTACAAAACATTAAGAGATTTATCTAAAAATTATGACCATTTTTTACCCATGGTGGCTACATGGTTTATGGGAGTTGTGATTTCTCTCAACGCTCCCCCATATCATTGCTCAATAATACTCCCAAAATATGATACTAGCTCTTTATGTTTAAAAACATAATTCTTTCTGTGATTTGAGATAATTGCTCAAAAACGTAGCTCAAAGGCTATCTTGGAAATCAAGGTTTCCTCTCTTGCTTTATTGTGAAAGCATCTACTCTTTTCACTGAAAACTAGCCCAAAGGCTCTTTACTAAAATACTAGCTCAAAGGATCATATGGATCAATTTCTGTTCTTATTTAAATGTGAAAACATTTTGAACTCTTTTGGAATACATAGTCCCTATATACTTTTGGAATTTTTTTTTTTTACTTGACTCTTTACTGAACTTAAAACTTAAGTCTTAAAACAAAGATAAAATGTTTGCAAAAATACTTTTGGAAAAACTCTAAGAACTTCTCTTGACTTTGACCTTAACTGCTCTTGACTTGACTCTTAACTGGTCCTTGAATTGAATTATGGATTCTAGGATCGTGATTTGTGATTGGAAAGATCTCATGATGTTTAGGAATGATTTTAGATAGTTAAACATGAGAAAATACTGAAGATCAATATTTGAGGGTGGGTCCGCGACGCAGAGAAACATTAAAAATTTAGTTGCGAAAATGACTTTTGAGGCAGAACACTCCGCGACGCGAAACAAATTTTCCCAAATCTAGGGGATGCCTCCGCGACGCGGAGGCAGTGTCAAACTTCATCCGAACAAAATTTCTTTTTCGTTTTTAGATCTAAACTCCCTAAACTTAATGGGTTCTTTTTCCAAACACCTAGAATTGATTAAATGTTCAAAGTACATCAGATTCTATTCAAAAGCAACCTTAATTCATGTATTTAGATTAAACAACTCCTCAACACTTTCAACGAATCTAGAATTTAATAGAACTTCAACAAACCCATCAAGAATCCAATTTCTAAGCTTTCAAGAACTTAAATGCGCTGAAATAAATCATACTTGGCGAGTGGGTGAACTAACCCAACGCAATGTGATCTCACATACCTTGTATGGATCACCTCGACAAAATCCACAGGCTAGAATCGACGATCTTGACGAATCTTGAACGTTCTTCTCATTAATTTCTCCTCTTTTCTCCTCTTGTTTTCTCTTCTCTAAAAAACCTTACTATTTTTTCCAAAGTATAAACTGACTAATTTCAGTTTAGACCCCTGATTAATTATCAAAAAAATGAATTTTAAAATAAAAGGGTAAGGAAACGATCAAACTACCCTTCTAAAATCCAGATTGGACTTTCCTTATTCCAACAACTCAACTTCCAAAAGGCATAACTTACTCATACGAACTCGGAATCGAGCAAACTCAGCGTCATTGGAAAAATCGTTCTAAGAGCTTTCTAACCATATCTAGAAATACACATAACTCACCCTGAGATAGGATTTATGGTCATTTGAAGTTGACCAAACTCACTTTTTCCTAACTTAAACAAATTTCCAGATTTTTATTATTTCCAAAAATGACTATTTCCATTTCTTACCTTCTTCCTAGCTATTTCGAATTGTGAGATGTTACAAATACTTTCCATGAGATTGTCAACAATTTGTCATTTCACATTCAAACCTTGTGTTTTCTTGACATGCATTATACATGTTTCACCATAGAGACAATTAACATGCATGAATACATCAACTTGGAAAATAAAAACTATCACCTACCTCAAATCAAGCCTTGGACGCTCTATTAAACCTAATTCTTTCCCTTTTTATGAATCTTAGCTTGTTCTTGGTCTAAAATAATTAATATATATATAATCAGACCTAAATGATCTAATAAAACTCGAATTATACATAAATTCCAAACCCCAGGCCGTCCTTATGACCATCCCACCCAAATCAGAGTTTTTTCACCATAAATATAATGACAATAGGGTGGGCGTTAAAGTTATAAGGGCATGCGCGAGTTTAAGATTGTGTGGGGCGTGGAAGGATGTGGGACAAGTTGAAGTTTTTTTTAAAAAAACTAGTGTGGGCGGGGCAGATTGCGTGTCTATGTGAATTTATGAGGATTCAAACTTTATTTTAATTTTTTACATGTCACAAGATTCATAGAGTAATGTCTATTAAACTAGGTTCTTTGAAGTTACTAAAATATTCAAGATAGTAAATGATAATGGCTCAGTCAAAATTAATACACTTTCTTATATGCTTCCCAATTGACCTCTAAAGTTTTCTTAAGTCATTTTCTATTAAATTAATACAACTTAATAAAAAATAAATTTATTATAAAAATTTTATTTTTTGTATAAAACTTAACTAGAAAAAGAAAATTTAAATAATTTATGCGAGGCGCATTCATGCTCGGCTGATCTATGTGAGGTGAGCTGGTTGAATATGGAAAAAATGTTATGTGGTGCAGAGCGGAGCGGAACAAATTAAAAATTTTGCGGATTAAGATTTACATGTCCCTCATCGCCCCATCGCTATCCCTAACCATTTAATCAATAAAACTCCCCCTTCCCCCAAGATAATTCCCATATATCAAACGGTCTAAGAATTGAATTATTAAGAAAGTAATTAACTTAACTTTATTGATGATTATGATATAAATCAGACAAATTTACCCTGGATTGACCTTACTCTTCCAAAAATGTGTCTGTAAAATAATGAGCATTTCAGAAGAAATTTTTGCATAAACTACGACTTACCAACCTGTTATAGCGGTACCGACGTGGAGGATCACCCGATGTGGCAGCGTGTCACATGTAGGGGCTTGCACAAGATAGAAACCCGAAAATGTTCACGTTTTTCTTTAACACCCTAAAATGAACTAAGGTGAACTAGAGCTTCGTGAATGTTTCTTGAGTATATTTTGAGTTAAAATGAGTTATAATGATGTCCTTAGGCAGTGTGTGAAGTTTGGATATCAAACGTCCAAGAACGTCCATGACGTTCTAAAGGGG
Source organism: Solanum lycopersicoides (assembly GCA_022817965.1). Lineage (NCBI taxonomy): Eukaryota > Viridiplantae > Streptophyta > Magnoliopsida > Solanales > Solanaceae > Solanum > Solanum lycopersicoides. Next base: position 60,784,967 of record CM040628.1, on the reverse strand, counting down.
TGCCTTAGAAAGTGCTTGTGTGTCCTCATGTGTTTGAGTGAGTTTTACGTGTTCGTTTTGTTTGAAATTGGTGTGAGATGTTCCTAAGACCAAGATGACCATGTTTAGGGGTTTAACATCCATGTACGACCCCACCTAGGACCCACGAGGGGTCCTAGAAGAGGACCCAAGACTTAGAACCCAAGTTGCCAAATCACTACTCAATCGACGCCTAGCAGCCTACGGGCCGTAGTCAAGATGACGCCCCGTCGTCTAGGGGCGTAGGTCAAGACATGACGTAACAACTCAACACTCCAGCTGCAGCTGCAGACCCAAACGACGCCCATGCAGAACGGGCTGTCGTTCAGTCGACGCCCCATTGCTTGGGTCCGTCGATGGGTCCTGCAAAAGCTGTCACGTTTTCACTGTGTTGGCTTGGGGTGTTTTGTAAATTCACCCCACGTATTTTATGACCCTAGGATGTTATTTTTAAGGTTTTTAAGTTATATTAGATTAGTTTTAAGTCCTAGACCTAGACAAGACCCCTCACTTCAAATATTCAAACTCTCTCTCTAAAGATAAACTCTCTCAAGTCACTATTGGAACTAAGACTCAAGAAAGAGCTAGGAGGGATGGTTGTGGAAGTTTCTTCATCAAAATCTTGTTGGTTTTATTCTATTTGAGGTATGGTAGTCATCCTTAAACTCTCTTCCATTCAAAGAGTCCTTTCTAATAGATTTTCAAAAAAGGGTTTCAAACCTAACTTCTTCTATCTTTAACTCTAAATATGGGTCTTGCATGAAAATATTTTAAATGATTCAAATATGATGTTTCTAATGTTATTTGGTGATTTTAAGGCTAAAACATCAATAAAAACATGTTAAAGCTTTTTATCAATTTTTGGTTTAAGGAATGGATTAAATGAGCATAATTTTATAGTCTTTGAGCTTTAGTTTTCTTGTGTTGATATTGATGTTTAGCTACTACCCTAAGGGATATATTATGATGAATTGTTGAAGAAATTATTATAGGTGAAGAAATCTTGGATAAAGGGTAAGATGGTTATGTTGCTTAACTTTATTTATGAAATACTCTTGAGTGGTATGGTCCACCTTCTTGGTGGCGGTATTTACTTGATGAATTTAAATATACTTGGTATGTATTGGAAGTGTGGCTTTGAATGTCTAATGTGTGAAATGATGTGATAATGAAGATGGTTCTTGTAATGTGTATTATGAAGCTTGAATTGCATGTTTTGCTTAGATTATGCCTAAATGAAGTAAGTGTATATGTTGAGCATGTTAAGTGTGTAATGTGATGAATGAAGGTCTAAGTATGTATAGGAGTTAATGTAAATGAAATGATGCTTATGCTCAAGGTGTGTTCACATGTACACACACTTGAATGAATGAATGAAGTTAAGTCAAAAATGGGAGTTTTGGGGTGACACTCTTTGTGAGTTGAGATGAAGTGTTTATTAGCAACCTCACTACATCCTAAGAGCTTTCTAAGATAGGTCGGAGAATGAATGCCCTTCGTGAGTTGGGATGTGGTGCTCACTATTTATCCTTAACCTATAGTATATAATGTTGAGAATCCTTGGAATTATGCTTAGCACCGAGAGGATATGAAGAAGGGGTGGTTACAGTTTGTGAGTTGAGATGTTGTATTCCAATGTACCTCTTGAGATGAGTACTCCTCGTTAGTAGAGGATGAGTTACATCGTAGCAATCTTCTTATCCTTAACTATGCGCCCACATAAGTGTAGCTATTGGAAAAGCCATGTAAAAGCTAAAAGAATAACGTTACTCTAGGCAAGTGAGGATCCCTCATCCGATAAGGATTAATATCGGGATTCCATGTCTAGCTCTCATGGTCTATGTCGGTTAAGCTAACCCCCACAAAAGCAATGAAAGTATTAAGTCTTCTAAAAGAGTGTACTACTTAGGGTAGGTAGTGGAATGGGACGCTATCTATCCATTGCACTATGCAAACATTCCGAAAGGAAAGTCTTGGTGTATCTTATATGAATTGAATGAGCTAAGTCTTCTAAAGAGTGTACTACTTAGTGTGGGTGGTGGAATGAGACGCCATCTACTCATTGCACTAAGTAGGCATTTCGAAAGGGAAGTCTTGGTGTGTCCTATATGAATTTGATGAGCTAAGTCTTCTAAAAGAGTGTAATACATAGGGTAGGTGGTGGAATGGGACGCCATCTACTCATTGCACTAAGTAGGCATTCCGAAAGGGAAGTCTTGGTGTGTTGTTTAAGTGTTCTTCAAATGTTTTGTCATTGAGTATGGACTTGTTCTCCCGAGGCAAGTAAGCCTAGACGGGGTAGTCTTGCGGATCAACTAGGTGTGGATTGAAGGAGGCGTATGGGCGTTTCCTTCATGTCTTACCTTGCTGAGTCTTAGGATAACCTTAGCTAGGGAAACTCCTACGGAAACGAGTTCACTTCCTCTTGGCTTGACCTTGGAAGTTCACTGTTTTGGGAATAAATTAGTTCACTGTAATGTTTAAAATGGTTCACTGTAATATTTTTGGTAGCTTACTGTAAAATGATCCCTTTGTTTAAAATTATGGAAATCCTTCTCTAAGTGTTCAATGATGATTCTTATGTTGTTTTACTTCTATATTCATGAAGTTTTACTGATTTGGCATGAAAGCTTATTTTACTAAAATGTCCCTTTTTGCATGTTTAGCATACGCCATACTTAGTACATTATTTGTACTAACCCCATACTTTTCAATACTCTATAAGTATAGGTTTTGGAAGCTAGGTTGAAGTCTAGAAGACAAAGCTTGAGAAAGATTCTCCAAGACAAAGTATGTCCTCATATATCCGAGGGCATAGTTTCTATTTCTTAGTTTCTTTATTTAAGACTATTTATGTATTTCTTTCAAATGTAAAGTGTTGTGTACCTAAGATATTATGTCGTGTCTTTAAGTTTGGCTTGTGACGATGGGATCTTCTTAGTATTTATGAAAGAATTCCTTTTTATATTAAATGTCGTGAAAAGTTTTAAATTTCGCACTACTTTTCAGGTCATATGGAATGAATGATAGTTAAAGGGCTTGTACAAGACCTCAAAGGAGCAAGTACACCTTGTTCCGACCCAAGGGTGTTCCCTAACTTCTAGGGGGTACTTTCGGGTCGTGACATTTTCTTTTGCAACACACATTTGAACTTTGATATTCTAAACTGATTCCTTCACGCCAAGTATGATATCAGGAGTTCTACGTACCCGAATTCACTACCGAAAAGCCTTACGGACTCCTTAACATCTTAGATAATGAAAAAAACTAACCCACACTTAGAAATTTTACTCAATCCTTTCTCGAATTGCCCTAGACTTTACCCCACTCAAATTCCATCTAGGAATAGCCTAACCTGAAATTTTCTAGTCAGTACTCCAAAAGTTTTCTTACCCAATTTTTTTCACTATTGGTTTACCCATAATGATCTGAGGGGTCGTTACAACTTATAAAGCATAATTAATAATGTTTATTTAGTAAGTAGGTGTTTGAACGTGTAACTTCATCTCATTATTTGAAATCATGAGATGAAATTTCAAATTCTCCAAAAAGCTTGATTTGAAAATTGCATATCATGATTTGACATTTTCAAATATAAAAGTTGACCCACAAGTTTATATTTTGTAAGAAAAAAACTCAGAGTTTTTGGTCAAAATACATCATTAAACTATATTCCCAACTTAACAAAAAACATCCCTCAATTGTTTAAACTTTGACAACTTTCATCCTTTTGTTAAAATTTGTCAAAAATTAATAAATTCTTCAGAGAAACATATACAATTCACACTACTCTCAACAAAACTCCTTAAATCATCCTCAATAAACCAATTTTGTTAATTCTACATGCATCTATAATAAAATATTGTGATTTTTTTAGCAACAACGTTTTGCATTATCTTCCTTTTAATTAGAAATTTTGTTTTTATTTACTTTTCATTTGTTTTAATATCAAAAAATTATCCCTTGAAATGTTTTCTTCTCATTGAATCTACAAAAATTGGTGTCGATCAGAGACTTTTACCTCTAATAATGAAAAATAAAACTCGAGTACTAGAGATTAAAATTAGCTGAATCTTGATTACCTCAACTATCAGTTTGCCCCCAAAAAATTATTGATCTGCTGTCATTTTGACCTCTGCAAGGTGAAAATGGTGTAAAATTAAGATCTAATGTCATTTATTTTTTTTGTTGAGAAAAATAATTTAAGGATATAGTTAAATTGATGGTATAATTTAACAATTTTTTTAGCTAAAAATTAAAAAAAATCAGAATTTTATATCAACATAACATTTTGCAAGAATAACGAAGGAGTGATGAAAGATTCACAAAATATGTACATGATAACATAGTTACTAATGATATTGACCAACAAAATTGCTCAACAAATTAGATGTTCAAATAGAACTCCAATTTTATCTCATATAATTTCATATCATATATCATTACTTACCCGCCAAATGGAATACTCTCCCATCTCAATATGACATTTTTTATATTTCAAAATTTAAAAAATATATTTTATGTGTAAAAACGAAAAGTGACACATAAATTTAGATAGAGTAAGTTACTATTTACGGTTGGAGCGCCAAGTAGAATGAAGCAAATAAATTGAAATTGAGAGTACATATTAGAAGTTTTGTCCAAGGAAGAAGAAGTAAGCAGCAGTTTGAACTTTGAAGGCTCTCTCCCTCCTTACTGCGACGATGTTGAAAGTCAGTCGGCTTATGCTCTCCAGGTTCTCTGCTTAAACCTCAGCTCCTCCTTCTTGTCACAAAAACAGTAAACGTTTTTTTCTAAACCCCTGCTTAAACCCTAGATTTTTCTTTTACATTTGTATAACAGTGTAAGTCTCTTCATTTTCATTCTACAGTTACTTGAATCTGTGTAGCCAAGCTCATACTTGAATCTCTCTCTCTACTGTTGAGTTTGTATAGATGCAAAATGTAGACTGATTAAACAAATGAATAGATGCTAAATAGAACTTAAAAGTCGATGACCCTAAAAATAGGATATATCTAATGTTTTACATGGAAAATTAGTGGGTTTTCTTGTTTATCTTCAAAAAATAGTATCTTGATAAATACTATAGGAGGTGAATGTTGGGTGGTAATGGGGTTTATGGGGTTTGCGGCGACTTGTACAAATTGTTCTTTTTTTTTTTTTTTTTTAACTATTGAAGTTGTTTCATTATTTTTAAGGAATTTGTACTCCTAGAGCAAAATATTTTTTCCGAAAATTTTGAACAACCGAACACACCCATGTAAATTGAAGGAAGTTGGCCATTTAAGACCTCATTCTCATGTTATGTTATGGAGACACAGAGAAAATAGGTCCATGTTTGTAGCAATGCTCACTGTGTAAAATGCATGGTGAGGACATTACACAAACCTTTTTATCCGGGATCTCATTTTCAACACAGTACTTCTTGATGCTGGATACTCCATAAAATACCGTTAACAATGTACGAAAGAAAAGAATAACTGCTTAGTATGCTCTATGCAGAGTGTGAATATAATTTTTTAAAGTGAAGTTGATAATTTTTAAAAAAGAACCTTCCTAATTGATGTTTTTCGCTAGACACAATAGGAATCAGTTGTTGCATAAAAAATTGCCTGGAGAGGATGTCAAAGGTTCTATCTGGCAGAATGCCATCAACACTTTTGCGGCCTTTTCTACTGTTCGACAGGATGTTGTGGCTGATGGTATGAATTTTATTTTCAGATGTTCATGAAGTCTCAGTTGTAATCTTTTTTTTTTTTTTTTTTGATAAAGAAGTATCAATTGTAATCTTGATGCTATAATAATCGTTTTGTCTTATCTCTTGATAGCAGCAAAACGGGAAGGTCGAGTGTTTGCTCCCTACTCAGTATTTAAAGGCAAAGCAGCACTTTCTGCTGAACCTAGGCTGCCCACATTTAATAGACTGGATGTATGATCTTTATTACCTTTTTAAATAGAATTAGAAACTGGAGTTGCCTCTCTTCATGATGATGAATTGATGCTTCCACTCATCCATTCTTCTTATTACAGTCTGGAGGTGTTAAACTCAATCGCCGAGGTGTCATTATGTTGACATTCTGGCCATCTGTCGGTGAGCGCAAATATGACTGGGAAAAGAGGCAGGTAATGTGCTTATAGCCTTATACGGTTCTCTCTTATTATTGAGTTCCACCAGCATGGTTGGAAACAAGTTTAGATCTTTATTTGTTCCAGAAAAAGCTCTTCGCATCACTATTTTGAGGGATTCTCGCAAGTGTTGCAGCTAAATTTTTCTACATTTATGAGATAAAAGAAGAGGGAACTTGTGTCAAGTAACATCCACTGGTGCCTAGCTCGCAAAGACTGGAGATGAGCAGCTTATTCCTTTTCATCCTCAATAGTTCCTCCCAATCAACAGACTTCCATACTTTATAATGAGTGCCGAACAAACTCAATCTGAACTTGCACACATCGACAGATATTAAGATTCAGCAGGATATTATTTTCTAGTTTAAGAAGTTCCTGTCAGCTTTTATTTCTCTTCAAGGCTGTAAAGTTTTTGTTCTTCTTTGATGGTGAATGAGCAGATTCCTAGTTTTGACAGAGGATTGATTGGTCATGTTTGGATGCTTAGTACTTGGTCCTAGCATGAGCCACCAATTTATAGGTTTATAATATGCTTGAGAGGTGGTCTTTCATAACTAGGTGAAGAAATTGCTTGTACATATCTTGTTAATGTTATTTTGCTGCTTGGGTTTTCTTTAGAGTTATTAGTCATCTATAAATCTGTCTATTTTTCTCTTTTCCATCTGGATGTTAAATTAATATCCATCTCTATGTTTGTTTCACCACTCTCTCTTGCTCTTTCTTTTCTTGCACATTTTCACATATCTGATGTACGATTTGACTGACAGATGACTCAACATATTGCAGTTGTTTGCTTTATCAGCAACAGAGGTTGGATCATTGATAAGTATGGGGACCAGAGATTCTTCTGAATTCTTTCATGATCCTTCAATGCTGTCTAGGTTGATTTTCTGATGCAGTTCTTGGCTAATGGCTATCTTTTACATGTTTACATGCACTCACACTCACACACACGCACTATCTTTTTAGTACAGAATCCTTGCATCCTACTCATTATTAGTTTCTCTTTATGCTCATCACTGTATAACTAAGCAGATGTTATATGTTACAGTAATGCTGGTCAAGTTAGAAAGAGTTTGTCAATTAAGCCAAATGCTGATGGCAGTGGTTATTTCGTTTCATTGAGTAAGTATCAGTCTATATGTTCACCTTTTTTAAAATTTGCTTCCAACCCATAAGATGCATCACAATTTATTCTGTAACGATAGCTGTCCATGTTAAGGATCAATGGTATGCTTATACGTAACCGTTTCCGCGATATATTAAAACAATGATATGTTTGCTTCATCCTGTTCCTGTATGGCTTCTGGCTGTGTTTCTTTTGTAATTTGGCAAGCCATGTATTAGTGCTTGTACTAATTGCAGCATTTGCTTTTGTCCTTTATGCAGGTGTTGTTAACAATAATCTCAAAACCAATGATCGGTTTACTGTTCCTGTCACTACTGCCGAATTTGCTGTTATGCGAACAGCTTTCAGTGTACGATCTACTAATATGTTTCTGTTGTAAAAGAAATTATGCTTCTATTCAATTAGTTTTCCTAAGCACCCTGCTTTCTTATTACTTTGAGATGCTTGTCAGAACCTCATACTAAAAAAAAAATAAAAAAATGATTAAACTCCTTAGTGCTTACAAGATGTGAACTTGCAGTTACATTGTTGTACAAAGTAATCTCCAAGTAGAATGTTACTATTCTGTTGTGTGCCTTCTACAAATATTACTCCAACAAGTTGCAGCTTCATTTTGACTTTTTGGCTGTGGTTCTCATTGTCTATTAATAATTTGGTCTTCTAAATGCAGTTTGCGTTGCCTCACATCATGGGATGGGATCGCTTCACTAATCAGCCTTCAGAAAGCATCTCTCAAAGTCCCTTAAAGGTGGTTCCACAACTAATGGAGGCAGAGTGGGATAGATGAGAAAATTTGTGTTTATTGTGTGGTAGTATCATTCTAACATGAGCTATGTTCTCTTTTGGTTGTGAAAGGAACTTGCTTGCCTAGTTAAATTTTTGTCCAGGTGCAACGTAAACTTAGAAGCTGTCTGGTTCTCTTGCATCGCAGGTTGATTGTATCGTATTGCTCTAAACTTCAAAATGTATTTTCGTAGTTGAAGCTTCAGAGAGTATATGTTATGTAGTGTTGATCAATCAATTATGATCTGTTAAAATGAAGCAAGTAATGTCCAAGTTATTTTGGTTTTCTATTCTATGTGGGATAATAAATATCTTTTAATGAATTGTGCCATATGTCCATGCTTCTACTGATGGATTGGGATGACAATATTGCAGTGTGAGTTGGTGGTTATAATTCTTATATAAGAAAAAGATTACCCTTCTTTGATGCTAAAAATTCAAATAAATGAAGAACATAATTATTCTCTTTACAATTTAGTGGTAGAATATAATTAAAAACCATCTATATTTTACAATTTACAAAAATCCATAAGAATACATACAACCAAAGTGGATAGAAATATACTCCATAAGAATGAACAAAATTAAAGATGATGGAGATGAAGCTAAGGTTGACATAGCAAAGGATGAGGGAGAAGTGAAAGAGATCGAGGCGATGAACATAATGAGTTTACGATTCCATGGCAATTTGTGGAGGAAGTGTAGGTTCTATTTCATGATCAATCTCAAGTTGACTGTAATTTCCTTTCTCTTTGAAGAGTTGAATGTGATGATGCTTGCAATAAAGTGTTCCTTCATGTGCAATGTAGTTTGATGGACTTATAGTACAACCTCCATGACTGCATTTGAAGCAAGCCTTGTGGTATGCTGCTCCATTCACAGTAACCTTATGTAACACAAACAAACATACATTTCAATTCAATCACATCTATATTCATAATAAAGGGAAAAAGAACAAATATACCCCTAAACTATCGTAAATGTTATGCAGATACCCTCCATCATACTTTTGAAAAACTAGAACATATATACTAACGGACATACATGTGTCATAATTTTATCCACCGATCCGACATTTATTAAATATCTGATCGACGAATAAGACTGCACCACGTGTACGGATGTGCAAAAACCGAACCGATCGATAAACCGAATTGATATAAGTGTTAATTGGTTTATTGTTATAGGGTTATTGGATTAATGATTTTTTAATGGTTTTATTAAAAAATAAAATTGGGTTATCAGTTCGATATTGATTTTTAATATTGAGTTATTGGGTAAGCCGATAACCCATTAAGACTAGTAATTTACTACTTTTACTTGTACATGAATATTATATATTGATCTCAATACCTTAGTAGTTATTATCTTTGTCTTTAGACTTCAATTCACACTTCACAATAACTTTGAGTTCACAATTTCACATTATAAAAAACGTTAAAATCTAAAATATGAACCTTATTCCTCTTAATTTCTCTTTATGTTACGTTTGTATAGTTCTTTTCACGTTTGTTATTATTGTTTCTATTTTATAAGCATTTGTAAAGTTACATTATTGTATTTTCACATCAAATTTATTAGAAAAGTCGTATATTTATTTTTAAAGTATTTCTTATTGGATAAACCGAAAACCGAACCATTAAGGACCAAAATCGATAAACCGAAAACTGATAAAAAATATCTTATTGGTTTGGTTATTGATTTAACATATTTAAAAACCGAAAACCGATAAACTGAATCGATAATACATAAATCCGAACCGACCGATGCACACCCCTAACCACGTTCCCTATTTAGTCTTCCGTTAGAGTGAAAGACAGATATGCTCTAGTTTTTGAATGGTAGGAACACCAATATCTCAAAAGTATAAAGAAGGGGTATAGTCCAGGAGTATATTTGTCATTTTTCCCTATAATAAATGATTTGTGTATTATTGGTTACCTTCTCAATGGGATATACAGTTTTAGTGCAGCACACACATTTTTCTCTTGTGCCTGCGAATAAACTTGAAACTTTGTTGCTAGAACCATTCTGTGTTTTAACATCACAAAGTTGAAATTAGTTATAAAACAGAACAAATGATTATATATACAAGAAATTAGATGCATTCAAAACATTATTACCTCGTTATCCACAGTTTTTTCTGGCTTTGTGATCTTTGGAGTACCTGATAAAACATAAGTTCGATCAAATAAGTACTTAATCAAAAATAAATATTTCTATTGTTTTGTATGACTTTCTTCATTATACCTTCAAAACTCTTATCCAAACTGCCAGTTCTCTTAAAAAGCTGATCAAAATGAGGCCTGCAGTATATTACTCCATCAAAGGAATTGAAATTGCTGAGCTGAATAAGTGAAAAAAATAATAGTGAGATGTCTTCAAGTGCGGTATACATCATATACATCATATTTTCGATAATGCTAGTATATATATACCTTGAGAGTACTTTTACAATGGTAACACCTGAAACAAGCTTTGTGATAAACGCGATTATCAGCAGCAAGACGATCAACTAGATATACCGTTTTATCACAAGCATTACACTTTTGTGTTGTTCCAGCAAATGTCATCTTATTGTTTGTAACGAAAAGAGTTAAAAGAAAGAGAACAGATATCGGAGGATGAAATAAATTTTCTTTCCCTCTGTTCTCTTTCCCAAACTCCTCTCTCTCTGTCTCGCTCGCTCCCTCTCTATCTCTCTATCTTTTGCTAAACTTTATTATTAGCAAAGAGCTTAAATAATGTTTTGACTAATGAAATATGTTTGTAGATTGATAGTAATTTACGGGTCATGATAGATATTCCATCATTTTCTCATTAATTGTTTCCTTATACAAAGCTCTTCCACTCCCATAATAAAAATTGTTAGAAGCAAATGACTATAGTTAAAAAAAAAAACATAAATCCAAAACTCGCCTTAAAAGGATAAGCGGTTATTGTAAATATATTGTAGAGTTTAGAATAGAACCCATAATATATATCGTAATTGTAGAAATGATATCCTACAATTACTCTCTTGAATTATTTTTTTCTAATAAATTAACAAACTTACAAAAATTACTATAAAATCGAGTTATCTCTAATTTCAAATTTTAAATTCGAAAAGTGATGATTTTCATCTAACAATGAGCCTCCTAGTTAGGATTCGTTATCATCTAACAATGAGCCTCCTAGTGTGGTGGTTGATGTTAAGGGAAATAAAGGGGATAAAACCTTTAAGGGCGATGCGCCTAAGTGTCCCCCGACATATCCTCAAAGACTGTTCAAGAAAAAAAAAAAAGACTACCAATTCAAAAAAATTATTTATTTGTTTAACAAGTTGTCTATGAACATCCCTCTAGGTGATGTTCTCTTACAAATGTCTGGGTATGCAAAATTCATGAAAGAGTTGTTGAAGAAGAAGCATGTGATTGATGTGGACACGTTTGAGGTTTCCCACCACAGTAGTGTTGTGATGACAAGCAATCTAGCTCTGAAGAGAAAAGATTCGAGAGAATTTAAAATTTCGTGCACCATCTGAGTGTACCTATTCAACAAGTCTTGTGTGACCTTGGGAAAAGTATCAACTTGGTGGCCTTAGCATTTGCAAAGATCTTAGACAAACTTTGTTTTATTAATATGAAGAAAAAAAATTAACTTTTTGAACAAGGAAATAAATAACCTTTTTTTGATAATTTATTTGAATAAGGATCACTGAATTCGAGAAGGACTGCATATGTATCTCATTGAGGTGAGAATCAAATGTGTATAGTTCGCGAAGATCATAAGCAAACAAACTTTGTTTTTTAATAAGAACTAGAAACTCTTTTCTTTTCTTTTTTTGCTTTTTTGAACAAGGAAATAAAATGTTTCTTTTAAAAAAATAATTTAAAGAAGGATCACTAAATCCGAGGAGGGATCTCTAGTATCTCATCAAAGTGAGAATCTAAGGTGCATTGTTCGTGAACCTCTTAAATAAATAAATTTTAATAAGAAATAAAAATTCATTTTTGCTCTTTTGAGCAAGGAAATAAAACTCTGTAGTCCTCTTTTTAAAATAAGGTTAATCAAACTTGAGGAGGGATGCCTATATATCTCATCAATGTGAGAATCAAGTGTGCATTAGTTCATGAAACTTTTGTAAAAATATTTGACATTTTGAAAAAATTTCTTTAATTTCAGACATGTTATTGCAAAAAATAAAATAAAATGTTATAACCAAACTCTTTGAGATTTGACCAGAAAATGGGAATATTCTCTCTTTTCATTATTTAATTGTAATTTATTCTAAAATTGATCAACATTAAAATAAAGTGTGTCAAATAAAATAACAAATAATACAATAATCATGAACATTGATATAAGAGATGGTTTATGTCCTAGATGAACCCAATCCCTATATTGAGTCGCACTAAATTAAATGGACGTGATAAAAATAAAGTAGAACCTATAATGATTAAACATAGCATGAGTCTTGTTCTATAAGATTTAACACTTTTTTAGAATAAGTGTCTAGATTGGCTATAAATGATTGGACAATTCGAATCGAAAAGGAAAAACTTACTAGTAGTGCTTTTTGACTTCACTATTTGTTCTCTCCTTCCTAAAATATATGTGACTATAAAAATCCTTTCAGGGACGTAATTGTACCTTTGATATCCCAAAGAAAAGTTTGGGAGCTCAACCACACTTCTAAGTATACCAATGTGTGTTAAGTGTCTGCCAATTTTTTTTTATGTGCACATGATAATACAATTTAAATTTAATAATATCAAAATAGTAAATAAGTAAGCTGTTGAAGGAAGCTGATGGAACAGGTCAAAGGAACAGGTTCGGTGAAGCTGTCTGACGAGTTAGAGTTAGAGTTACACTAGGACTAGACTACTCAATCCTAATTTATATACAACTCTATACTTTGTACGAATAAAGCTGATGTAGTCGACTAGGATAAGGTGTACATATTATATTTGTGTTGTATTAAGATTCCTAGTGTAGCTAGTATATGACTCTTCTCCTATATGAGGAGTATGTAACACAATCATTCAATCATCAATACAATCCTTGATTCTTCACATTTCTGTGAGAATTCTAAATGCTATCAGAGCAGGGTCGTCTCACCCGATGTTGGAGCCCCCCGAAATCAAAATTGTTCACGCACCAAATGCTAAGCACTGGGCGTGAGATGGGGTGTTAAAGAATGACAAAAGTCTCACATCGGTGGTTAATGAGATGTGTGGACTCCTTATAAGGCTTGAGCAATCTCCTCCCTTTGAGCTAGCTTTTGGGGTGTGAGTTAGGCCTAAGACCTAATTTCACATTAAGGAATTCAAAGGCATATGTGATGGCCTTGCAGCCATTCACAAGCCTGTAGATGAGGATAGAAAAGTGATTAATTTTGCTAGAGGTCTAGGTCTTAAGTACAAGACCTTCAGAACTTTCATGTTAGGTAAGGCAATGTATCCTACTTTTAATCAATTTATTAATGCTCTTAGGGGTTTTGATATGAGGGAGGATGAAGAAAAAGTGCCTCAATAAAATCATAACATGGTATTCTCTGCCCAAAGAGGCAGGGAAGAGGAAATTACTCTCAAAGAAGAGTAAACAATAACTTTAATTCCAGAGAAAGAGGCTTTAAGCCTGCTGGACAGGGAACAAGTTCTTATAAGAAACGGACCTGGTCCTCAGAACAGTCCTTCAAGTGGAAGTCATGAGAGGAATAATTCTGATGCGTGTAAAATTTGTGGTAGGAATAACCATACTGCTCTTAAGTGTTTTTACAGGTGGGATTACTCTTACCATGCCGCAGATGAGATACCACAAGCATTGACTGCTACTAATCTTCAAAACACTGATGACACCTTATATGTAGACTCAGGAGCAAGTAGTCATATGACACATAACTCAGGTATCCTAACTGATCTTAAACATTATAATGGATCAGATAAAATTATTATTGAGAATGATCAAAGTTAGACATAACACATGTTGGAACACATCCAGATCAGGTCTAAAATTAAAGAAAGTTCTTGTTGTCTCTAAGATTAATAAGAATTTACTCTCAGTTAGTAAGCTTGCAAAGGATAATGTTGCACTCTTGAATTTGATGAAACTAACTTTGTTGTAAAGGACAAGAAGACAAGGACACTGTTGGCCAAGGGAACTAAAGGAATGGACTCTATGCTTTGGAAGATAACAATCTCTACGCTTTAACTGTGCACACGATTTGAACATGTTAGACAACATGTGGCATACTAGATTAGGACATCCTAGTTTGAAGTCTTTTTAAAGTTTTTGAATAGTAGTAGTTTGTTCTAGTTGTCAGTTGGGAAAGAGTTGTAAACTTCTTTTTGGTTTGAGAAATAAAATTGAGAAAAAATCTTTATTGAAAATCCATTGTGATTTATGGGGACCTGAACCTGTTGAATCTTCCCAACATATGAAATATTATGTCATTTTTATTGATTATCACACAAGATATACATGATTTATCCACTGAAAAAGAAGTCTGAATTCTTTGAGGTCTTTCTAAAATTTCATAAAATGGTGGAAAAACAATTTTCTAAAGAGATTAAGATTTTTCAGTGTGATGGAGGTGATGAGTTTATCCAAACAGACTTCATTAAGCATTTGAAAGATCATGGCATTGTGAGATATATTTCATGTCCTAACACACCTGAACAAAATGGAGTTGCAGAGTGAAAACATATGTATATTGTGGAGACTGGCCTAAATCTACTACTTCATGCTAATCTATCTTTGTTTTTATGGGTTGAAGCTTTTCTCACTGCAGTATTTCTCATCAGTAGATTGCCTTCATCAGTCCTAAAAATGGTGACTCCATTTTTTAAGTTGTATGGGGAACAACCTGATTACAACAATCTAAAAGTGTTCGGGTGTAGATGTTTTTCATATATCAATGGTAACAATAAGTTCAGTCCAAAGACCTATCCTTGTGTGTTCATTGGGTACAACATCTTACACAAAGGATATAAATGTTATCATACCTCTACAAGGAGGGTTTAACACATTACCCTATGTGTCTTCAAAGCAATCTCAGATTAACATTGATGTCTCACCTCACCTTGCTACTTTTGTTGAATCTTTCTCTAAACTGCAGCACATGATAATTGTGATTCAGGGAAAGTACAGACCGCTAGCCCATAAATCACTAGTGATAATGCTCTCACACCTCATGTACTCATTGATGATGAGAGTATTCAGAACTCTCAGGCGCAGGATCAGATGCTGAGGAACAGGTTTGAGGTTGATGATCCGTATAGTAGTATTGAAAGTCCAGCTGCAGATTTTGAATCTAGGTTGCTCTTACAGGTCCAGCCAATGATTATCATCAAACAACCACTTTAGTTGATGTACCAGTTGACCATCAACTTGACAATGCTACACTCCAGTCCACTACCTTCGGTGATGTACCCGTTGAGGTACTTCCTGCACCAAAAGGGCATCATATGATCACCAGGAATAAGGCAAAGGAACAACACTTGTCACTTGTTGCTCGCAACAGCACAAAAATTGTGAGAGAACCAAATACTACAAGGAAGTACTAAAATCACCTCATTGGCTTGCAACAATGCAGAAAGAAATTGATGTTTTATATACTAACAAGACATGTATTTTGGTGCTCAAATCTCCTGGTATGAACTTGGTTAGATGAAAATGGGTGTTCAAGACAAAATTAAAAGTTGATGGAACAGTAGATAGATACAAGGCCAGACTTGTGGCAAGGGGATTCTCATAGCTTGAAGGGATATATGTTAAAGAAACATTCAGTCTTATGGTTAAAGCAACAACTATTAGGGTGGTTCTATCCATTGTTGTCAGTTCGAAGTGGGAAGTTAGACAACTCGATGTCAAAAATGCCTTTCTCTATGGCTTCTTACAAGAGGAGGTGTACATGAGTCAACCTCTTGGTTTTATTGATCCCCAGTATCCTCAGCATGTATGTCTACTTAAAAAGGCATTATATGGTCTTAAACAAGCACCAAGATCCTGGTTTGATAGGTTTAGCATGCATCTCTTACACCTTGGTTTCATTTGTAGTAAGGCTGACCCTTCCTTGTTTACTTTGAAAACTCACAAAGGCAAAATATTTCTCTTGTTATATGTGGATGATATTATTGTCACAGGAAGTAATCCATCTCATGTCTCAGAGTTGGTTCTACAACTTGGGAAGGAGTTCGCCATGAAAGATCTTGTCCATTTACACTTCTTTCTTGGAGTTTAGGTTAAGTATTTTGATGGGGGCATCCACTTAAGCCAGAGTAAGTATGCTGCTGAGCTGCTAGACAAGACTGAAATGACTTTTGCAAAGGCTATAGTCACTCCTTTGGCTCAGAAGCATGGTCTACATGAAGATGTGGGAAGCCTGGTTGAAACATCTTTTTACTGGTAGTAGGGAGTCTTCAATACTTGACTCTCACAAGACCAGGTATTACTCATGTTGTGAATTTAGCAAGCCAATTTAAGCAAAATCCGAACAGTGCACATCTTCAAGGGGTGAAAAGAATTCTCAGGTACATCAAAGGCACTCTGCACTTTGGACTTAGACTTATTTCATAATCACCATGTAGGTTGTATGGGTACTCCGATGCTAATTAGGGAGGTTGTACCACCACTTGGAGATCAACTACGGGTTATAGCATCTACCTAGGTGCAAACTATATTTCTTGGACCTCTAAGAAACAGTCCACAGTTGCTCGTTCAAGTATTGAAGCTGAGTATAGAGAACTTGCCTCCACTGCATCAGAGATGACATGGATCATGTATCTACTTCATGATCTTGGGGTGTTTCTTCGATCTGTACCTACATTATATTGTGATAACATGAGTGCTTTGTACATGATAGTTAATCCAGTTATGCATGCTAGAACTAAACATGTTGAAATGGACTATCATTTTGTTCGTGAGAAGGTGGCTAGAGGATAACTTGTTACTCAATTTGTGAGGTCTAAGGATCAGCTAGCATATATTCATATAAAAGCATTAACCAAATAGGTTTTTGCTGAGTTTCACCGCAAGTTAGGAGTTACAGTTCCTACACTCACTAGCTTGAGGGGAAGTGTTGAAGGAAGCTGATGGAACAGGTCAAAGGAACAAGTTCGGTGAAGCTGTCTGACGAGTTAGAGTTTGAGTTACACTAGGACTAGACTACTCAATCCTGATTTATGTACAAGTCTATACTTTGTACGACTAAAGTTGATGTAGTCGACTAGGATAAGGTGTACATATTATATTTGTGTTGTATTAAGATTCCTAGTGTAGCTAGTATAGGACTCTTCTCCTATATAAGGAGTATGTAACTCAATCATTCAATCATCAATACAATCCTTGATTCTTCACATATCTATGAAAATTCTACATAGGCATGTAGCATATTAAACCAAACTATACAAAATAATAAAAAACTAATAAAATTCATAAACAAAGTCAATATTTAAAAGCTTGAGTTCTTATTATTCTTAGTTGACTCTTCATCTGTTACGCTTCTTTTTTTATCCCGCTAAAAGAATGGAGTTTAAAAGAATTTTATTTAGATTATTTTGAAAATATATGATTTTATTCAGGATTTTCACTTGGAATTGAGATTTGAATCTCAAGTAACCTTATTTGGATCTCTAATAAAAAATGATTTTATTTTTATCGATCTACGAACTAAAAATTCTGGCAAGAAATTATGTTAGCTGAAGTAAAGGTATTAGACAACTCTCGAGTGCTGTGATTTTAGAACAATCACTTATATTTTGCTTTACTTAATTTTTGAATATATTATACTTATGAGTCTAGCAATTATTAAGTCTCACCTTCTTTGATTCATTTTAAACATGTTTAAAATGTATTATTTTTATCAATGTGTGCATTGGTAAAGATTATTTTCAGCCTTGCCACAAATTGTTTTATTTGTTTGTATATCCCATCTAAAATTTGCTCAATAAACTTTATATTGTAATGTTTGTCAATTATTATCGACATAATCATACTCCCATTGGTTTAATTTAAAGAATTATTGTTAAAATCATTTAAAAGCCCAAAGCTTCTTCTAAAAGTCAAAGGACTATAAAAATTTTTTTTAAAAGTTAATAATCGCAACTCACTGAGGACAAAGTTCAACAATTAAATTTAATTTTCGGTATTGTCACAAATTATTTATTTGTTTATATATCACACCTAAAATTTGCTAAATGTTGTTTAGATGTAATTTTTGTCTATTTTTATCATCAGTCTGATCATACTCCTAATGGTCAATTATAAATAATAATGATTGAAATCATGTAAAAGCCTAGATCACATTTGTTTTCATTAAAATTTAGACGCTTAATCTGAATGCACATCTAAATAGATAAGATGTTGTTTTAGATTTAAACTGTAATAATTAAAATTATTTGCTTTTTAGCATCTGAATGTAAATAATTAATCTATATGTACATAGCAAATATATAATTCAAATAAAAATTAATCAAATATTTAAAAATAAAATAAAATTATTATTTGATTAAAAAATGAAATACTTACACTTGTTAGTGGGTCGAGATAGTATGTACTGATGGTGGTAATGGTTATTGTTAGTGGCTAGTAATGATGATGGTAGTTATGATGATTGAGATAATTGGTATTCTGGTGACTAAGATAACACTCTCTCTGTTTCACAAAGAATGATCTGATTTGACTTGACACGGAGTTTAAGAATATAAAGAAACTTTTAAATCTTGTGGTCCTAAATTAAAGTTAGGTCAAATGTACAAAATTGTCATTTGATCTTGTTACCTTAACATGCCACGTATAAAACTGAAATTAAAATGTTACAAAAAAAAAGAGGTCATTCTTTTTGAAACAAACTAAAAAAGAAAGGAGGTCATTCTTTTTGAAACGGAGAGAGTAATAAATATTATGTTATCATCATATTTTAAAAAGTATGCTAAATTAATATTGTGTCCTTAATTGTTTGTTCATTTTTTTACTTGTCCATTTTGACAAATTAAGAAAGCATAAATTTTCTATCTACTAGTCACACGTGTGTGCACATGTATTCCATGTTATTCAATACCAAATATTTTCAAATGATATAAATAATTTTAGAATAACTGATGTATTACACAATATTTAAAGGATAAAAATGATGTTTCTGGTAAAACATTCAATACTAATAATATAAAAGTTACTTTATTACAATCCTGAGACTATCTACATGCAAGGATCAATAGAATTTGAAAATTTTCTGATTGTATTGATAAAAACTCTCCTTTTAATCATTTGGGATACCCTATATTATTGGTAAAAAAAAAGATATACTATTTCAATTATATGATTTGCCAAGATTGCTAAATATCTAACAGTATGTTTCCATACAAAATAAAAGAAGTTAATTAAACGAATGAATATATCAAGAAAAAAATGACCAATAAATAAAAAATTATATAAGAACTATAAGATATTGAAATACAAAGTGTAATGGACTAACATTTTTTATTCAATTTATAACGGGAGAAATTATGTACATGAAAGCTCTGGATGAATATGCTCAATTGTAGAAGCCAAAAAGTTTAACAATTAAAGTCATTAAGAAGTGGAAAATGATAAGTTGTAACATCTAATCATGTATCTGGTATAGTTTAATTGTCATTATTAATATAATTTTTTAAAAAAAAAACTAGAAGAATTTTAATTAAAAAAATTAGTGAAGGACATTTTGGTAATCCAACTTTGAACCTATTAGACACTTCAATTGGGCGATGTTCATTTTAGATACCTCATGTAGGGTTATTGTGTCATTTTGAAACCACTTTTTAATATCAACAAAAAATTATGATATATGTGTTACACTTGCGAATGACATCTAAAGTGACGAATTAACGAAAACATTTGTCATCAATGTTAAAAGTAATTTTAAATAAATAATTTTGAGTAAAAATAACAAAAAAACCAATAAATTAATGACACATTATATTTTCTCAAATAAATACAAAATAAAAAAACAAATAAAAGAAACTCATGATCCTCTTCTCCAAAGCCCCCTCCCCCATCCACCCAACCCAAAGTCCCCCTCCTGATAGTTTTCTCCAATCATGTAAGAGTTAGTGGTTCAACTAATTTTAAAACAAAATTCATCCGTTAAAATTTTTGAAATAACAAAATAATGAATGTGAGTTGTAACATTTTTCTTTGTTTTAATTCTATGTTATAGGAATTTAAAAGAGGTTTTTTAATTCTATGTTATGGACTTTTTGAAAGATAACTTTTATTTTCAATTCATGAACCTATAATAAATTTTATTAATTAAAAGTCTTTTTCTTGCAAAACTTTTATCCTATAAATTGAGTTTCTTTTGGTTGAAAAAGATAAACATTCTAAAAAATAAAACTACTTTCCCTTGAAAAAACTTGTGAGACATTAATCAAAAGGTGAAATCACCAATTCAAGAATAGAAGAGCAACATTCTTGAATGCTACTTGTTTTGTGGCTTAGTTGACCGAAGATAGAGTTGTTATTTATTCTTTCGATTGCTCGTGGGAGAGACTCCAACTATCTTCAAGAAACGTATTAACGTGCCTCTAAGCCAAGCAAGTTTTGTTTTGGATTCCTTGTGTTTTTATCATTCTTGTTTAGTTGTTCTAACAATTTGAAGATAGTTGTCTCTATGACATCCACATCGATAACAAACAATGTTCCAAATTTGCCTAATTCTAATTTTGAAATATTTCATGGCAAAGATTTTCCTAGATGGCGTGAAAGATGAAATTCTTTTTAAGAAGATTAAAGTTGACATATGTTCTTGAAAAACCTTGTCCTGAGGCTCCTAGTTCTGTGGTAGCAACGGACGAGGCTACTTTAATTAAAGAACAAATTTCCAATTGACAAGATGATGATTACTTATGCAAGAATTATATTCTTGAAGGAATGTCGAATAAATATTATGATCAATATTATATTAAGTGTAAATTTGCTAAGGAAATATGGGATACTCTTAAAGCTATCCATTTAGCAGAAGAGGCGAGTTCAAAGAAATTTCTTGTTTCAAATTATATGGAGTTCAAAATGGTTGATGTCAATCACAGAACAAGTACAAGAATTTCAACATATAGCTCATAAAATTGCTATATCTAAAATTGCTCTTGATGAAAACTTTCATGTTGGTGCTATTGTATCAAAACTTCCTCCATCTTGGAAGGAGTACAAAAGAAAACTCTTACACAAGAAGAAAGATTTGACTCTTGAACAATCATGCAACACTTGCGAATTGAACAAGAGACACGATACCGTGACAATAACATTTTGAAGGAGCCCATCATGAAAGCTCATGTTGTTGAAGTAAAGATCAAGAAGGAACCTGCCAATAATAAATTTTTAAGGCAAAAAGAAAAAATTTCAAGCGTACTAAAATTCTAAGTCAAATGAATGTTATCATTGTCATAAAATTGGTCACTATGCACGTGATTGTAAAATTATTAAAGCTGAAAAGAAAAAAAAAGACAAATAACAATACAAAAAATGAACTAGTGGCAATGGTCACAGAAGAATTTGTAGCGGAAGATCAAGTGAAATGGTAGATAGACACTGGTGCAACTCGTCATTTATCAGGTAATCGAAATTCTTTCACGACCTATGAATTAGTGGGTGGATGGTGGGTGGGGTTGGGGGCGATAATGTTTTACATATAGGAAATTCATCATCTGCTAAGGTTGTGGAGAAAGGAACTGTTGAACTAAAATTCACTTTCGAAAAGATGGTCACATTGATAGACGTATTGCATGTGCCTAATATTCAAAAGAACTTGGTGTCAGGTACTCTTCTTTCGAAACATGACTTTAAATTAATTTTTGAGGTAGATAAATTTATTTTTTCTAAACAAGGCATGTTTGTTTGAAAAGGTTATGCTACAAATGGCATGTTCAAACTCAATATTGAAAATAAAATATTTTTGTTTATGTTATGAAGTCTTTATATTTATGGCATGAACATCTTGGTCATGTGAATTTTAGATCTATTCAACTTATGATGAAAAATAAATTAATTAAAGACTGTGGAAAGGATCATGTTGTTAAGTGTATTACTTGAAGTAAATGTAAAATAACAAATAAGCCTTTTAAGTCTGTTGAAAGGATATCCACACTTTTGGAGTTAATACACACTGATATTTGTGAGATAGATTATTTATCACGTCATGAAAAGATATATTTTATCACTTTCATTAATGATTACTCAACGTATACATATGTTTTTCCATTAAAAATAAAAGATGAGGCATTTGAGACTTTTAAAACATATAAAGCAGAAGTTGAAAATAAATTGAGTTTGATCTGACAGAGGTGGAGAGTATTTAAAATCAAATTTGATTGATTTTGTGAAAAGAAGACATTGAGAAAACAATTGACTATGTCTTATACACCATAACAAAATGGTGTAGCAGAACGAAAGAATAGAACTTTCAACGAAATGATTAAATCTATGCTTTATGAATCTGATATCACTGAAAATTTGTGGACTGAAGCTTTATTTTCTGCATGTCATATTTTGAATTGATTTCCTTCCAAGAAACATGATTCATCTACATATGAACTTTGAAAGAATCGAAAGCTAAATACAAATTGTTTTAAAGTATGGGGTTGTTTGACTCATGTTAGATTACCATATCAACATTTGACTAAATTGGCTATAGAGGTGTAGATTGTATATTTATTGGTTATTCACAAACCAGTAAGGCTTATAGATTTTTGAATCTTGAGACTCGAAGCCCTCACACAATTATTGAATCGTTGCATGCTAACTTTTGTGAGCATATATTTCCTAAAAAAAAAGAATCTTTTGAACAAAATACAAGTTCTTCTATATCTACTCTTAAAAGAAAAATAGTTCAACCTTTGGAAGAAAGTCAACCAAGACGTAGTGCAAGATCAGCCAAACCAAGAGATTTTGGACCAAATTTTCAAGTCTATTTAGCTGAAAGGAATCTGAAAGTTATGCTGAAGCAATGGCTTCACATGATGCTCCTTTTTGGCATGAAGCTATTGATGATGAAATGCACTCTATTATGTCAAATAGTACATGAATTTTATCAGACCTCCCTCCTGGATATAATTATATTAGTTGTAGATGGATCTTTAGAAAGAAATTAAAATATAATGTATCTTAGATAAGTACAAAGCTCGCTTGGTAGCAAAAGGTTTTACTCAACTGAAAGATATTGATTTTTTGATACCTTTGCACCTGTACCTCAAATGACTTCTATTCGACTCTTGATTGCTTTAGCCGCAATTCAGTCTGTAATATTAATACATCAAATGAATGTGATGACTGTATTTGTAAATGGTGATCTAGATGAAAAAATTACATGAAACAATCAGAAGAATTTGTCGTACCTGATCAAGAACACAAAGTTTGTAAGCTTTTTAAATTTCTTTATGGATAAAAACATGCTCCAAAACAATGAATGAGAAATTTACAAGAGTAATAATTTCTAATGGCTACTTAATTAATGGTGATGATATTTGCATATTTAGCAAATTTTAAGAAAAATCTGATGTTATAATATGTCTCAATGTAGATGATATGTTGATCTTTGAAACTCATATTGAAAGAGTCAAAGAAACAAAATCATTTATAGCTTTTCAATTTGAAATGAAAGATTTTGGAGAAGCTGATGTAATTTTGGGCATTAATATTGAGATTAGCGAATGACTTTACTCTTACTCAATCAAGATATATTGAGAAAGTTCTAAAAAGGTTAAATCACTTTGATGACAAATCTGCTCTTACACCATTTGATCCGCATCAAACTAATGTGGAACTCTTGTATTGTTCTCGATCAGCTGACATATTCTCAGATTGTTGGGAGTCTTATGTATGCCATGTATTGTACCAGACCAGATATTGGTTACGCAGTAGGAACTTTGAGCAAGTTTACTAGCAATTCCGGAGTTGAACATTGGAATGCCTTAATTCGTGTTTTAAGATACCTGAAGGGTACGATTAATGTTGGCCTACATTATTCTACATTTTCAATTGTTCTTGAAGGCTATATCGATGCTACTTGAAATTCTGATCTGAATGACTCTAAATCTATTACTGCTTGGATTTTCACTTTGACAGGAGCAACAATCTCTTGAAAATCAAAGCAGCAGACATGTATTACTCATTTAACCATGGAGTCAGGATTTATATCTGTCTTCTGCTGGAGAAAAAATGATTGGCTACGATCTATGATGATAGATATTCCTTTGTGGAGTAAGTCAATATCACCTTTAACTATCTATTGTGATAATCAAGCTGCTATATTTCGGATTTCAAGTGATTGCTATAATGGCAAGTCGAGACAAGTTCGTCTCAAACACAATCATGTGAGAAGATTATTGGAGGAAGGCGTGATATCGCTTTAATATGTGAAGTCCAGATTTAATTTAGCGAATTCTTTGTCTAAAGGGTTAGGCAAAGAGTTAGTGGTGGAAACTTTTAATGGGATGAGAATAAAGCATGTTGTAAATTAATTGCACTTTATGGTAACCCTACCTAATGATGTAATCTTGTGTTCAAAGGAAAAAACATGTAAAGTTACAATTGTGAAGCACATAAAAAAAATTTCATAAATAAAATAAAATAAGTAGATGTGCATGATTGAGATTCTTTTCTCTTAATAAATTTATAAGACCAACCTCGATTGGAGTTAATAAGAAAACTCTTGATAAATTTTTTCGATATTCTTATTAAAGAGAAGGATGAGATTTTATTCGCTTAATAAGTCTATAAATCAATTTCGATTGGAGTGTGTAGGAATACTCTTGATAGATTTATCTATACGTTTTTGTAAAGGAGGATGAAATTAATTTCTCTTAATAAAGTTCATACACTATTTGATCGGAGTATGCAAAGTTACTCCCGATGAATTCACCGCACTAAGTTCGAAGTGGAGGCCCCTTCAATAAGATTTTAACACGAACACTAGAGATCCGTTCACTAAGTAGACAATGATTTAGAAAGCCTTCACTAGCTAATGATTCAAGTCCGAAAGCCACCATTATTGATGCATGTCGCTAGACTAATGTCTCAAAATATTTTTTGGATTTTTCAAAGATAAAATTTCTTGAAACAAGTGGTGAATTGTAAGAGTTAGTGTTTCAATTAATTTTGAAAAAAAAAATCATCCATTAAAAGTTTTGAAATAACAATATAATGAATGTGAATTGTAACATTCTTTTTTGTTTTATCTATGTTATAGGATTTTGAAAGAGACTTTTTAATTCTATGTTATGGATTTTTTGAAATATAACTTTTATTTTCAATTCATGAACCTATAATAAATTCTATTAATTAAAAGTCTTTTTCTTGCAAAACTTTTATCCTATAAATTGAGTTTCTTTTGTTTGAAAAAGATAAACATTCAAAAAAAAAACTACTTTTCCTTGAAAAACACTCGTGAGACATTAATCAAAAGGTGAAATCATCAATTCAAAAATAGAAAAGCAACATTCTTGAATGCTACTTGTTTTGTGGCTTAGTTGAATCCCGAAAATAGAGTTGTTATTTATTCTTTTAATTGCTCGTGGGAGAGACTCCAGCTATCTTCAAGAAACATAACATACCTCTAAAACCAAACAAATTTTGTTATAAATTCCTTGTATTATTATCATTCTTGTTTAGTTGTACTAACAAACCCCCCCCCCTTTTTTTTTTCCTCCACCAAATACCCTACCCCTGTTTTGTGCACCATTCCATTACCAAAAAAAACACCCCAAGTACCCCCTCCCCATTCTTATATTCTCCAAATGCCCCTATTCCTTTTGCAGAAAAAAATGACTTGAAAATGGATTATTTAAATAAAAAATTTGACTTCCAAGGAGCTTAAAGTTTGAAAAAATAGTGGAAGGTGATGGTTTGAAAATGGAGAAGAAGTAGAAAAAAATAAAATAAAAATGGCTAAATTATGTTTTTCATGCGCTATTGTTGAGTGTATCACATTCACTTTGACATGTCAGCAAAAAGTATCAAACTGATACAATGAGACTCTACATGAGGTTGTTTAAAACGATTATCGTCTAGTTAAAGTGTCTAAGTGAAATTTGGTGTCAACTTTAGTGGGTCACCGATGAGTTTGACCTATGATATATGATGCTATGATATAATATGATTATACCTTCAATTAATTACTTTAAAAAAATATTTTAAAAAAATAATTAAATATTAAATTTAATCCTTCATAATTAATAGGGATAAAACCATAAATCACTCTATCAATTATTTTTATTTAATAGATATGACAAGTACAAAAATAGCAAGTACAAAATACTAGTAATATCTAAGGAGAAAAATATCTATTATGTCGACTCACTATAAGCACAACCCACTTTCTTTGTCTCTCACATCCGCATGACAAAATAAGAATATAAAATGAGCAAGTGCCCATTTTTTATAATGCAAAAAATACTCAAACAACGCTTCATATTATTCCACATTCCACCATGTTATTGGCCAAATATCACATCGACAAACAACACGCACTCACAATATTATTGTTTTTTATTATTTAGAAAAGACTAAAGAGACAATGTTAGAAATATTTGGGATGATATATCAACGTATTTTTTTAAAACTCAAATTCAATTAATATTTATGATATTTAAAAAGTATACATACTCATATATTTCTATTTGTCATATTTGTCATTTGTGAGCTCATCGGTCTCAACTTTTTAATGATATGTTTTTATAATATCTTTTTCATAATTATTAAAATAAAAATAAAAATTAATTTTATTTTAATTTCTTTGAAAAAGTAAATAGGTCTGGAGGGAGAACACCATATTTTTTTATTTTATCTCTCAAGCATACAACAGATTTATTATTTTATATATATGTCAAAGTATATCTAACATATTCTTTATATTATTTCTCAAGGAGTTGTTATATTCAATTTTACTTGTACATTATATTAAAATTGCATTGATTTTCAACTTTAACATATTAAAATGAAAAAAAATCATGTTTACTCTTAACATCAATTACTAATTTTTTATGATTTTTAAAGTCTATTTTAATGGACTTATATAATTTATGGCTTATAAATCAAAAATCATAAATTTAAAATTTTAACTTATGACTTATTATAATTATTATTTTAATTGAAAACAAGTCATTAAAAAATATAATTATTCTACCTAAATATTGAAAATCAATTTAAAACTATATTAACTTAAAAAACATAATATAAGTTATTTTAAATAGACTCTTAAAATGTTAATAATCATAGATATTAAAGCAAATTATGTAGTTTTTTTTTTTTTTTTAAAAATAATTTACTATGAACAAGTAATACTGAACGAGAAGTAACTAATAATTGATACGTACTCGTTTGTAGTTATCAACATGTGTTTGTTATTGTGTGAAAATTTTGTAGGTCCTATCTAGTCATATATTTTAATAAATATAAAACTTATTTTAATTTTTGGGATATTAATTTTAAATTGCATGGGATATTAATTTTAAATTGCAGAAAAAATTACATTTATTTTTTACCTAAAATACAATCACTAATTACTTTTTAAATATTAATTAAGATTATCCCTCATACTTTTATAGGAAACTTACATAAAAATACTATAATAAAAAAATATTTACTATTTATAGCAATAATATTTTTTTTCCACTTGATCACTTTTAATTCATTTATAATACAAGTTTAATTCATATTACAAAAAACAATTTTTTATTCACATATAATACAAATTTCAATGATAATTAATTCATTTATCAAACATTTTAATACACTTATAATTCAATATGTCAAATTTTTACCAAACAAACATAATATACTTTAAAAATAATTATAGTTCATATATATTGCATACATAATTCACTTTTAATACATATTGCAGATTTAACATAATATTGCTATAAATGGTAATAAATAAAAAATATTGCTAAAATCAGTAATTATTTATTAAAATATATTAATTCATGTAATTTTTCCTACTTTTATATTCTATAAAAAAATTAATTTATTAATTTAGATTTGTTTAACTTGCGTCGTAGGGATGAGTCGAAGATGATCAAGACATTGTAGTTCAAGTAGTAAAAAGTAAGAAGGGAAAAATGATAATTATACTTCCGAACTATTATAAATGATAAGCAGATACCCTTCGTCGTACTTTTAGGGTATTGTTGTTCTTGTCGTCCAAAAACTAGAACATATATCCTTCAATATAACGGAAGACTAAATAAGCGACATGTGACACAATCGTATTTGTCGTTCCAATATTTAATAAATATTGAATCAGTAGATAAGATTGTGACACATATATATTCGTTAGTATAAAGGACATATATATACTTTAATTTTTGAATGATATGTACGTCCTAAAGGTAAAATAATTCAGAGGTATATTTGTCATTTTTTTCAGAGTAAAAGGACACTTGTCATCTCGAATAATAAACCTTGACCGGGCGAAGAAATAGGAAACAACCACGCTTACTCCTTCTGCTCCTTGCCAAACTTGTACCTGCCAAAACGGGTAAACTTATTTTCTCTCTTCTCCCATTTTTACATTTTTTTTTTCTTCTTCTTGAATTTTCACATTTTACTATCTCATGTCTTTGAAAACTAGCAATGAAAAATTTTCAGTTTTTTTCTTGATTTTGTTGATGTTTAATTTGTTTTCTCAATTTCAGATATCCTATTAGTGGTCTGACATTGTTTTGTTTTTTTTCGAAATGATTTATCAAAATGAGATATTTGAATTGTAGGTGATTGATTAATTGATTTCATGATGTTTTTTGGGACTTGAAATGATTTCGAAGAAGGTTATAGATCCATGTTTTGTTTTGTTTATGAACTCTATGATATTGTATAGTGGAAGATACTCGGTGAATGAGTTCGATACTTAATTAGACAGTTGAATGAAGTTTTGATCTTAGTATAAAGTTTTAGATCCAAATATGTTGGATGTTGAATGAAATTATGAGCTTGAAGAAAGTTAATAGATCCACACTGTTGACTGTTTTGAGTTTCTATTATTTTGTGGAATTTATTTGAATAGTTGACTCTGGATGAGTAGTTGATAGTTGAATAAAGTTTATCTAAGCTTCTGGGTGTTGTATTTTAGATCCAATCTTAACAAACAGTGTCAAAGTGTTTTTCATTTGATGAATTTTTGGACTTGAAATGAGTTTGAAGCTAGGATGGATCTACGGTGTAGCGTATCCCCTCAACAATTAGGTATTTTTTTAAAAGAAAATTTATGTGTATATATAGATTGTGGATCTCCGAACATAAGATTAAACATTGGCTCAGTGGTTGCGGAACTCAAAATTCGGTTTGAGGTTCCAAGTTTGAAGCTCAAACACTACATTTTTATTTTTCGAACCCCCTTAGTCAAAATCATGGATCCGCCACGGGTTTGAAGAATGTTAATTGGTGCTAATTTTTTTAAATCTAAATGTGTACAAAAGGTCGTGGACTGAATAAGGTCAAACCATTAAATATAGATCTAGTTTGTATTTCATTCTCTGCATCATTGAGGTATTATAATCTGGTGTTTAACCGAGACTTGCCTGATCATGATATTTCAGTTTTTCTGAGGTGAGATGTTAAGTGTTGTATCTTTCTTTACTGTCCTAATGTCCTTAAGTGATCATCTTCAAGTCGGCAGTGAAGATTATATGTTTGAGCTTGTACGTAATCACCAATGTTGTAGCATTTTGTTAGGATATATGAATGATTAAAATTCTCTGGAGGTGGTATACAATATTTGTTTATTGGTGAACATTCTAATGTATCTTCTTGGACTTCACCGAAATATAAAAATTGATTCCCATGGTCGACTTCTACTGTTGTTTCTGATTGTCTTACTACTGAACTTTTGGATCAGATTTTGTTTGTCATAACCATGGGATCTTACCTGAACTTCAAGAACATTGCTGACACTTCACAACCAGAGAGCAGTGGGAATAATAGTAATTTTTTGTTGGCCCGACAATCTTCCATATACTCGTTTACCTTTGATGAGCTGCAAAGTACATGTGGACTTGGAAAAGATTTTGGGTCGATGAATATGGATGACCTCTTGAAGAACATTGAAGAGTCTCAAGCGTTGCCATCTTCTGCTGCTTTAGGGGGTAATTTGCAGAGACAGGGTTCTTTGACACTGCCTAGGACACTTAGTCAGAAAACTGTAGATGAAGTATGGAGAGACTTTCAGAAAGAGAGTATTGTTGCTAATGATGCAAGTGGGACTGGAGGATCAAACTTTGGGCAGCGGGAATCTACCTTGGGAGAAATGACATTAGAAGAGTTTTTGGTTAGAGCAGGGGCGGTGCAAGAAGATATGCAACCAGCTGGATACTCAAATGATGTTACATTCGCTAGTGGTTTCACTCAACCTAGTAGTAGTGTGACCATAGCATTTCAACAAGCAACCCAAAACCCTGGACATCAAATTGCAGGGACTAACATATTTAATGTGGTCAGTACCACCACATCTTCACCACAGCAGCCCCTTTTTCCCAAACAAACAACTGTGGAATTTGCATCACCCATGCAATTAGGGAGCCCAGGGAAAAGGCTTCCCATGTCTAATCCGTCTGCAAATACTAGTAGTGTCATGCAGGGTGGTGTTATGACCATGCCAGTAAAAGGAGTATCCCCCGGAAATCTTGATACATCTTCTCTTTCACCTTCACCTTATGCATGTGGTGAAGGTGGAAGAGGAAGGAGATCATGCACCTCTTTTGAAAAAGTTGTTGAGAGAAGGCGTAAGAGGATGATAAAGAACAGGGAGTCTGCGGCCAGATCAAGGGATCGGAAGCAGGTGAATTTATATTTTGAAGTTTGGCTTATGAGTTAATTCTTTTGTTTCTGATTCTTAAGGCCTGTGCCCTTTTTTTCTGGTTTCCTTTGTCTTTTAAAATCTGTCACTCTGGTCAACAAACTACTCATTCGTTCAACTCAATGACACAAATGAATTAGTAGTTGGCAGAGTTTCTCACACCTCCTTTTTCTCCTTACTTTAGTTTAGACCTTGCAAGGGGGGGGGGGGGCATTCGTAGAGTGCGAGGAAGATTTTAACATGCTGGGATGCTCCAGATTGGTTTGAGTATCAGTTTAGTGTAAGGTATGAAATGATAATGCCATTAACGGACTTCTTCATTTGTCTGGGATATGTCAGGCATATACTTTAGAGTTGGAAGCTGAAGTAGCAAAGCTTAAAGAAATTAAGCAAGAGTTGCAGAAGAAACAGGTATGATAACCATGTTTGAGAATTACTGGATTACTTTAATATCCTTGATAAGTGTTATGATTGTGTAACCACGGGTTTTGAATGCTTCATGCAGGCTGAATTTATCGAGAAGCAGAAAAATCAGGTATAGACTTCTTTCCTGCTGTCAATATGTTGTACGAATTACGATTACAATACTTTTTCCTACTTAATCATAGGACTAGATACAGGGATATTGTGAATTAAACAATCTAAGCAATAGAATTAGCAATTGAAATAAGGGCAGAAAGTAGAGAATTTACTAATAGCAAAATGATTAAAGCTTCAAATGGCTGTACAAATTTTCTATAAAAGTCATCAGCTGTTAAGACGTGATAACTTTGCGAAGGAGACTGTCTGTATGTGATTTGTTAAGCCAAGTTGTTTGTCTATAGCTCAAATGAGCTAAATGTGGTTGTTAACTAGTCTGTTTTGTCCAATTGCAGTTATTGGAAAAGATGAATGTGCCATGGGAAAATAAACTAATATGCTTGAGAAGGACAGTGACGGGACCTTGGTAGTCAGTAGAAGAGCAAATTCCCGAGTAAACGCTTGGAGAAATGGTAGACAGGAGATTGAAGTGAAATAGCTTTTCCTTCCTCTGTTTTGTTTCAACAAACAAGTTCGGAGCCTGCTCCTCTACCCTCTTCCCAGCCTGCGAATTGAAATATCTTCTAATTCACATCTGTTGGTCACAGGATAGATAACTTTATGTATAGACTATAGTACAGGACAGGTGCTGTTACCTGTACATTATGTAAACAATATTCTTGCATAAAGTTTCCTTATGTGCTTTTTTGTTTGTTTCACCATATGATTTTTTGGGGCAAGTAGGTTTGTCTCTTCTATGTCAAGCTTTTGTTCAAATAATCACATGAACCAAATATCTGCAAGTAACTTTCTTACATATGTATTGAAAATATGTAAAAGTACTTTTGAGGGGTGATTGCGTTTTTAACCATGCTAATCCATGTATTAAATTTATTTGCATTACTAATACTTAGAAATCCATGGTATTAGTAATACACTTCTCAAGACACAGTAGAATGTATAACTAATGATTGCATAAGTTATACGTAGCATGAAAAAATGTACCACACAAACTACTATTAATACACAAAGATAATGCAAGCATTATTTTTGTTAATACACTCTACCAAACGACCAGAGTGTAAAAGAATATTGTTGAATAGAGTGTGTTAGTAATGTCATTAGGTAGTGTGATATTATTGCTCCTGCACAGTTTGATATGGTTACTAAATAACATGCATTGCATAATTTCTAAAAATATGATTTGTTTACCAAAATACCTTCTACAAATACGATGGAAAAGATGTGGAAAATATTTTGAGGGGCAATTGCGTCTTTGACCAAGCTAATGTATGCATTAAAAATTATTGTATTGTTAGTACCGTGGTTTGGTGTGTATTAGTTATGCATATCATAATACCAAATAGAATGTTTAACCAGTGGTTAGCTTAATTATACATAGGTTGAAAAAGTACACAAAACAAGATATTAGTAATTAGATAAAAGAATAGGTTCTTGCATCACATTTTCTTTTTGTATAAAGCTCGACCAGCTAGAAAAAGTGTTTGACCAAAGCCAAAAAGTAGGTGACCCACTTTATTCGCCAAACGAATGATCTTCGCTTTGCAGGAGCAACAAAGATCACCATCTCGCTCTTTTTTTTTGTGCTACCTTCTTTTTTCAGGGGATGGAATTGAGGTGTATAATAACCTTTTTTTAGGAAGCCCGAGAACAACTCCTAGATCAATTAAAAGGTTTGCTTCAAGTTTCAATCTTGAAATCAAAAGATTTCTCTGTAAGTTTTGTCACCAGGTATGTGAAATTTCATTTGTGGGTTCCCTTCATCCACTGGGTCCTAGAATTCAGTCAAATTCTTGATTCTCTATATCTTACTTAGACCTAGATTTTCTAAAACCTTAGATATTGGTTGTGATTTAGCTGTTATGGTATTTGTAATCAATTTATCATGTTTTCGTGAAATCATTGCTTAGTTCCTTGCATGAAACTCAGAACACTTTTTCGGATTCTCTTAGTTCATTAATTGCACTTGCTAGGTCAGTTAAACAGATATACATGCTCCAGATTCGAATGTTTCATTGTCAGTACGTAAATGTTGCATTCTCAGATTTGCATGCTAGAATATTGAGCTATATATTGTGTCATACACATTTCTAGTTGGGAGTAGGCTTAGCATCGGGTTGGACTAGGGTTCAGCCTATGCTCATAGTCCAGAACTATGCGCCCCCATAGGTTTATAAGTCCCCTCTATGGGCATCAGATTTAGTGATCACGCCATTCATGTCTTTATACCCCTGACAAGATATATTGGGTCCTCTCGATGGGGTGTATACATCGGACTCCATGTTTAGCTCATGTGGGTTTATGTCGGTTAATAGTAGTTTCCACAGTCAGACTCTAGTGCATTTGACCAAGTTTTCAGTTATACTTCAGTATTCAACCTTAACATGCTTTACTAATAATCTGTATTTGATCATTGCATTCAGTTTAATTTTTTTAGTATATTTCAGTACTTGAATCATGTTCAGATTATATCATTGCTCAGTTATGCTTTCTTCAATTTATATATTTGTTCAGCTATTATCCATATCCTTCATGCTCAATACATTCTAAGTACTGACGCATACTCTGTGCTACATCCTTCAATGATGTAGGTTCAAGTATTCAACATCCATATCACACTTAGATCGACTTTATGTTCGTATTCAACAACTTCAATGGTGAGTCTTCATACTTCAAGGACAACAAACATGCATTTCATTTTGAGTCTTTTATTCAATTTTCAGTCTTGCTAGAGTTAGCTGGGGGCATGTCCCAACAACTCTAGTCATTTAGAGGTTTTTCAGATATAATACTATAATCAACTTGACTTGTTAAGTTTATTTTTAAGTATTGTTACACTCATAGGTTGTTTTTATACTTCAAACTAGTTACGTATACCCCATTTTCAGTTATCAACTGATTTAGCTTCCGTAGTAGTTCATGTTTTCATTTATATATCTTTCAGTATGCTTATGATATGCGAGTTCATGATTAGCTTGGGGTCACTCGTGATCCTAGGTACCGTGTTACGTCAAGGGGGTAGACTTGGGGCGTGTCACGACCGGGGAGCACCCCCTAGAATTAACATGGCGTACTTGACCTCTCGGAGGTCTTATACAAGCCCATAGTCATCATTCATTGCATTGTCATAGATAAATTTAGCGGAAAATTTAAAACTTTTCATAGCACATCATACGCTAGAATCATCACATCATATACATAGTTAACAAGTCATAATACATAGTTAGACTCAAAGTGTCTTTTTGTCATCTTAGACTCAACATCATATAATAGAATAGGGACACGACCCCTTAACATCATAACATAATATTTAAGCTATTACAATACATTGAATATAAGCTTTGACATAGGAAATCTTGAATCATCCTTTCTTGAGCTTGGGAAACACATATCAAGCCCTTCACTTTAAAGACATCCTTTAAGAATCCATACCTACACTTTGTGTAAAAAAAGTGAAGAAGGATGGTGTTAGTACAAGAATGCACTAAGTATGACAACCATGCAAAAACATGCCTTTAAGGAGGACATTTTACTTGAAACCATGCATCATGCCTTTTTGTAAAACTTCTTAAAACTTGATACGATAAGCATCATACGATTCACATACCTTATATAGACATATACAATGGTCATAACATCACATAAGCCATATATTGCTTTACGGCATATTCACATTTCATTTACAGTAACCTCATTTCATTCCTTTCATTTACAGTAACCTCATTTTTTACTTAACTCCTTAACTTCCCAAGTAACCCTCTAGTGATACTTTGGTGCAATGTATGAATAATGTCCCATTTCACTATCTACACCCAAGCATCACCTTAAAGCCACAAGGTATCATATACAACCTTCATTAATCCAACACATACATTCATAGAACCATTTCATATAACAAGACATATGCTTTACATTTGACCCAACATACTTTATGAACCACATAGAAGAATTCATTACAAAACCATACACAAGTCAATACTTCCAACACTATCATAATAAGACCATAGTCAACAATAATATTTTAACTTCACTTCACATAAACATCATAACACCTTACTCATAATCCCAATCTAAGCCTACTAGTGCAATGTACAAGCGAAGTCCCAACCTTACTTAGTAAACCTATCAAGAACCACAAGCATTATCATTTACTTCATACATCAATATGATACTTTAGTAAACTACATGCATATCAAGTAAGACCTTTTCATATAGTCAACAAGACCAACATTATGCATATAAGGAGAGACCTCATCACATAGACACTATAGGACTCATACCATGCACATTTTCATACACTTAGATCAATACCATAATGTCATGCATAAGAGATATATACATAGTCATATACATAGAAAACCTTCCTAGAACTCCCTTCAAGAGCTATTTGCAATGCATAGGTAAAGTCTCATACCCTCACCTACACTAAGCAACTTCCCTTAGGTTATCCTAGTTAGGGCTCATTACATTTCTTCCATTGTCCATTTTTACTTTAGAGAAATCCTAGCCTTAACCGACAATAAGACCATGTAAGATAAACATGGAATTTGGTGTCATCCCCTCACACCAAGAGAGGATATCTTACTTGCCAAGGTAAGACATGAATATCATTCTAGCATTTTATGTGGATCCACTAGCTAGGTCCTATGGGGCAACATAGTTATGGAACTAGGAGATGTATATTGAAACCCTCTCTATGCCCATAAACATTCTAGTTTCCATCTCATGAGACCATTTGGTGAAAAAGCCTTCCTCATTAGGAAAGGGGCACCTTCTCATTCGGTCAAGTTTACTCGGTGCTAAGCTAAGTTCCCTTTATTGTAAAGTCTTTGCTAACTTTACTTCATAAAAATGACTTTAGGAGAATTAACCCCTCATATGCTTAGCTCATAGGTCATAGATGAGGATGTCCTTTCATCAACCTAATTCATGTGAGAAAAACATGGACATAGCATATTCAAGAACAATCTAGTTTAGAGTACAATTGAGCAAACCTTTCAAAAAACTCCCTCTTTACTAGATTATCATACACGCTTCATTTTATGTATTCATGTGTGTGTATGTGTACTTACATGAGAAGACATTTCATTTAAACACATTTAGACACTACACATATGCATACTTCATCATATCATATACTTTCATATTCATAGCTTAATCATGCATTCATATCATGTACATAGAGATATCACCCTAGGAACTATTCTATCAAGGTAGACATGTGTAATGTATAGACAAAGGCCCATACATGCCTATACTAGTACACCTATCAAGTCATCCTAGTTAAGATACATTTCACGCTTTCATGAACATATACTTTACATGCATAGTAGTATACATTAGTGCATATAGGAACTATCCTTTCATTAGACACCATGAACCTATACTACTTGTGAGCATGCATGAGGTGTGAGTGTGTGTATATTGGTCAACATGATCACATAATGGATATCAACATCACATTGAGGCTCCACCCTCTTAAAACCACAATGCACATTCAAGCATAGACCACACACCACATAATAGCATAGGAGACAAGACAACTTCAACAATTGCAATCTAGACTCCTAACATTGGCTAAGATCATACATTCACATAGGGGTACATAGGTAGGGGTCATTCACCATTTTTACTTCATCAATGGCAGCACCTAAACCACACCTAACAACTTCATTCAAATATAGAAGACACCATCAACACGTAGCACATGATTGTAGATTGAAAGACTAGGCATAATACTTCACAATTGTGTGATGATCATAACCACCATTCATAATACATAACTTGCCTTCAAGGCCATGATCAACACATAATAAGATTGACAAGAAATTAAACACCGCCATCATAAGTGGACCAT
This sequence comes from Solanum lycopersicoides, assembly GCA_022817965.1. Classification (NCBI taxonomy): domain Eukaryota; kingdom Viridiplantae; phylum Streptophyta; class Magnoliopsida; order Solanales; family Solanaceae; genus Solanum; species Solanum lycopersicoides. Next base: position 60,747,710 of record CM040628.1, on the reverse strand, counting down.
ACCACACAATGTCATACAAGGCCAATTCAACTAGCAATTCTATAAAGAAATAGAGGAAATAGGGCCAACTTACAATTTCTCCAAGCTTTGATCATCATTGATAAATCATAATTCATCAATAATTCATATTTAGGGCAGTAGCTAAAATTACAAAGACATAATCGAAATCATGCTTCAACCATCATAGAATCAAGACCACATCATGTACACTACATCACCAATTCTATAGAAAGTAGAGAAATATAGGTCAACCTTACCAATTCTCTAAACCTTGATCCACATTGATCAATTAACAATAATTCATAAGCAATTCGAAAGGAAAATAGTAGATATAGATACATTAACATAATCGAATTCACAATCTAACAACATCTCAACAATATCATATCACCCACATTATAGGCTAAATTGTGAAATTGGGAGGACATGGGTTCATCATAAAATTGGATTGGAAACATCATTATAAACAGTAGCTAATCCATAATTCATCATAAGCATGCTTTTGAAATCGTTTTGAGAAGAACCCATGGCTAGATTGAAAGATTAAAGGCTTTATCATGAATTCTCTTTGAGAAGCATTGAATGAACTCTTTAGATGAGAGGTTATCTAAATGAAGGATTACCATACCTCATTACATGAAGAAACCACGAAAACTTGATGAATAATCCATGGAAATCCAATCTACAAGATGTTCTTGAGCTTCATCTCTAATGGAGGTTTCTAAAGAGGTTTGTTTGAGAGGGAAGGGTGAAATTTGAAGAATGAAGTCTAATTGGGGTTTTGATATTTTTAACCAACTTAATATACCCAAAAATACATAAAATAACTGCCTAGAGTCAGGTTAGGACGTGGATGAATTTCTCATTCACCCCTTTAATGAAACAGTGCGCAGGCAATAGAGTTGCAGGCTGCATCGACGCCCACAAGCCACGCCTCGTAGACCCACGACGGGCCGTGCTGGGAACCGTCGTTTGGATCTGAGGCTCAACACTTGGGGGCTTAATATCCAAGGCTAAGTATGGGACTACGCCACCCCTCCATCGACGGGGCGTAGATGAACTGACGGGGCATCGTTCTTGGGCGTCGATTGACACTACCAAGGCAGTCTTTGGGTCCTCCTCAAGGACATTTTGCAGGGACCTTGGGAGTTGTGCCGGACGTTTCTAATGTAAATACAATCATATACAAGTTAGGGACCTTCCATATCAGTTTCAACCAAAACGAACACATAAAATATGCCAAGACACACTAAGACACACAAGCACGTCTCAAGGCTAACTTTCGAACGTCATCGACGTTCTTGGACATTTGACCTCCAAATCACTTCAAATCAAGTATGCATACTGTAAAACACTTATTTAATATATTTTAAACCTTTTTAGGGATATGTAAGGCTATAAACACCTTATTTCATTTTGAGAGACCTTACAATATCCCCCACTTGGGAACATTCGTCCTCGAATGACACATGAGACATTTTAAAACACTCTAAGGACTTTAATGAACCATAACCAGCTCACAAAATTCAACACATCACCACATAAAAGTCAATGTACTAAAATTACAAGGAACACCAACTTTAAACCATTTTGCATTCAATGCAACACAAGCAAGCAAAAACCTTTATTCACTCACTCCTTAATGCATCAAATACAAGGCTCTTGTCATGCTCATAGGAGGAACATCCTTCTCCTAATCATAACATGGTCTTTCCACTTTATTTCTTTAAGATCTCATTATGCAACAACCTTTAATTCACACATAGGCAGATTCAACATCACTCAAGAAGAAAAACAAGTACTCTCATACTCAATGCACATAGAGTTGAGTCAAGTAGATCAATGAGAATCCTTATCATTTAAACATAATGCCATGAAGGCCATACTCAACCTTACCATTCTTAGTTATGTTTAAGGAGGAATGTCATTCTCTTCAACACACTTACATGTCTTCATGAGTTCACATACAAGCAATGCACAAAGGTCAATTCATTTTAATGAGAATTCTCAACTTTTTAACCAAAGCATGCTCATATTTCCTTCCTAATGCAGTCCAAATGGTAAATCATACCACACATCACAACAATAGGAAGTCATTTCACAAAATTTCAATTTCTAGCATGACAATAGTTTTCATAAGCATGCATCAATTAGGGAAATTTTTGCAATTTAAAGGCACACATCAAGAACATTAGCTAAACACATTATCACTTCTCAAGAGTGAGCCTACATTAACACTTACCAAGTCATAACAGTCATACATTTTTAAGAGATTCATCATTTTTCATTTAAAGGAGACACAATTTCTTATTGATGGATTAAAACACCACACATTATAAGTGACATCAAGCATGTCCTTATATTATCTCATGAAGTTAAATGCATAACTAACATATCAAGATGCACAATCAACATGAGAAAACATGAATTTGATAAAAAAATCCTTTTTCATGCAATTTAGACTCTTCAAAACATGCTTAACATAGTTTCAATTAAGACATACATAACATATGGAGAACGTGCAACTCATACTTTTATGCAAGACTCCTATCATGAACAAGCTACTAGGAACTCTTTGGTTTCAAGCTCAAGTGAGAATAGAAGGAGAAGATAGGGATATCTACAACTTTACTACTCACATCATCCTCCCCCACTTAGGATAAACCCAATTAAGAGCAACCTAACTCAACCTTAAGAGAACCTTAGCTTACCAACCTTAGCAACTAAGCACATCATCCCTCCCTGGGATCCAAGTTCATGCACACCCTTCATTAACATCACCTAAAAGTGATTCTCAACCTAGAGAAGTTCAAGGGAATTCAACATAGGAACATAAAGTGTACTCAAGATCTTACCATCTAGGCACATTATCCCCACTTAGGGTAAACCTAATCACATCATTCCCTTAAACACCAAGTTCAAGGCAAGTCAAGACCAAAATTTCATACTCTTCACTCAAGAAGGTTTAACATCATTAAGGGTTCTCACTCCTAATCTCATATAACAGAGTCTACTAACTCAACCATCAAGGGCAATACCTCAAGCCTCATCATTCCTCTAAGTTCAACCCCTAAAGGAAATCCATAATAATCAAGTTAGGTCATACTACCCAACCACATAAGGTCTCAACTATACCATGAATACCAAGGGTCAAAAACCTTAGGGGAATCAATAGAGGAAACTTGACCATAAGGGTATCTTTGTTTTCTTTCAACACTAGGGCAAGGTAACTTCTACGTCATTTCAACGCACATTATCACCTTTGGAGGAAACTTCCAACCAACAACACCTAGGTACAACCTAAGCACTTCCTCAAAAATCATACTTAAGATCAACCTAAAAAGGAAACTAACCACTTTAAAGTAGGTCAACATCAATCCTCTCCTTCTCTTTAAGGTTTAAGGGATACATACTACCCCCTTAAGTCAACCTTAGGCCAACACATAATTCCAACCTATGGAACAAAACCCTTTCTTCCCTTTTTTCCTCGCTCTTAGAATAGGTTCATAAGGGAAACTACACAACTAATCATAAGGGTTCTTCTATCAACAACCAAACTCCACAATCACCTTACAAGGTAAGCACACTACCTTCACTTCTAGGATCAAGCCTATACAAAAGACTTCAATCCATACAAGGCAACTCATAAAGAATTACACATAAAAGGACAATATTTAAACCATTACACATATATAAAGTCAACATGCATCTTTAGCTATTTACCACACTTATTCAAAGCATTTCAAGCCTAAACCAAATCATTAGACTATCATCATACAAAACCATGAAGTAACTTATCATCCCAAAAAGGGAACTCATTTCAACTATAACAACTCTTAACAAGTTATAACCATATCATAACATAAATCTTCACATAACACCTTATTTCACATAAATCACATATATAGACATAAATGGAACCACATCAACACATGTCAAATGCACCTTCACATATACTCATCAAACCATAAAGCCAATATAAGCATCAAAACACAACTCTTCTCCCTCAAGCATAGAGATACTATCTCATCCAAGCAATCACATCTAAAAGACCACCTAACAAGAAAACATAAGAGAGAGATTATGTAGAGTTAAGTTCTATGGCATGACATGAGAATAGTGAAGAAGGAAAACTCTATCGTCTTATAGCCTTTGCTGATAGATGTGTCGCGACTCACCACGATGAACAACACTCTACTAGACGTGGCAATATGAGACTTTGGATCCTAAAAACCACTTTTATAACCTCATGCTCTGATACCACGTTTGTCACGACTAGGGAGCACCCCCTATAAGTAACATGGTGTACTTGACCTCTCGGAGATCATATACAAGCCCATAGTCATCATTCATCACATTGTCATAGGTAAATTTAGCGGAAAATTCAAAACTTTTCATAGTACATCATATGCTAGAATCATCACATCATATATATATAAAAAATAAGTCATAATACATAGTTAGACTCTAAGTCTCTTTTTGTCATCTTAGACTCAACATCATAGAATAGAATAGGGACACGACCCTTTAACATCATAACATAATATTTAAGCTATTACAATACATTGAATATAAACTTTGACATAGGAAATCCTTGAATCATAAGGATTCCTTTCTTGAGCTTGGGAAACACATATCAAGCCCTTCACTTTATAGATATCCTTTAAACATCCATAACCTACCTTTGTGTAAAAAAAGTGAAGAAGAATGGTGTTAGTACAAGAATGCACTAAGTTTGGCAACCATGCAAAATATGCATTTAAAGTAACATTTTACTTAAAACCATGCATCATGCCTTTTTGTAAAACTTCTTGAAACTTGATACCATAAGCATCATACAATTCACATACCTCATAAAGACATATACAATGGTCATAACATCACATAAGCCATATATTGCATTTAGGGCACATTTACATTTCATTTGCACTAACCTCATTTCATTCAAAGTAACCTCCTTTCATTTACATCAACCTCATTTCATTCACAGTACTCAATAACTTCCCAAGTAACCCTCTAGTGATACTTTGGTGCAATGTATGAATAATATCCCATTCCACTATCCACACCCAAGCATCACCTTAAAGCCACAAGGTATTCATATATACAACCTTCATTAACTCAACACATACATTCATAGAACCATTTCATATAACAAGACATATGCTTTACATTTGACCCAACATACTTTATGAACCACATAGAAGAATTCATTACAAAACCATACACAAGTCAATACTTCCAACACTATNGTCATTCACCATTTTTACTTCATCAATGGCAGCACCTAAACCACACCTAACAACTTCATTCAAATATAGAAGACACCATCAACACTAGCACATGATTGTAGATTGAAAGACTAGGCATAATACTTCACAATTGTGTGATGATCATAACCACCATTCATAATACATAACTTGCCTTCAAGGCCATGATCAACACATAATAAGATTGACAAGAAATTAAACACCGCCATCATAAGTGGACCATACCACACAATGTCATACAAGGCCAATTCAACTAGCAATTCTATAAAGAAATAGAGGAAATATGGCCAACTTACAATTTCTCCAAGCTTTGATCATCATTGATCAATAATCATAATTCATCAATAATTCATATTTAGGGCAGTAGCTAAAATTACAAAGACATAATCGAAATCATGCTTCAACCATCATAGAATCAAGACCACATCATGTACACTACATCACCAATTCTATAGAAAGTAGAGAAATATAGGTCAACCTTACCAATTCTCTAAACCTTGATCCACATTGATCAATTAACAATAATTCATAAGCAATTTGAAAGGAAAATAGTAGATATAGATACATTAACATAATCGAATTCACAATCTAACAACATCTCAACAATATCATATCACCCACATTATAGGCTAAATTGTGAAATTGGGAGGACATGGGTTCATCATAAAATTGGATTGGAAACATCATTATAAACAGTAGCTAATCCATAATTCATCATAAGCATGCTTTTGAAATCTTTTTGAGAAGGAACCCATGGCTAGATTGAAAGATTAAAGGCTTTATCATGAATTCTCTTTGAGAAACATTGAATGAACTCTTTAGATGAGAGGTTATCTAAAGATGAAGGATTACCATACCTCATTACATGAAGAAACCACGAAAACTTGATGAATAATCCATGGAAATCCAATCTACAAGATGTTCTTGAGCTTCATCTCTAATGGAGGTTTCTAAAGAGGTTTTGTTTGAGAGGGAAGGGTGAAATTTGAAGAATGAAGTCTAATTGGGGTTTTGATATTTTTAACCAACTTAATATACCCAAAAATACATAAAATAACTGCCTAGAGTCAGGTTAGGACGTGGCTGAATTTCTCATTCACCCCTTTAATGAAACAATGCGCAGGCAATAGAGTTGCAGGCTGCATCGACGCCCACAAGCCACGCCTCGTAGACCCACGACGGGCCGTGCTGGGAACCGTCGTTTGGATCTGAGGCTCAACACTTGGGGGCTTAATATCCAAGGCTAAGTATGGGACTACGCCACCCCTCCATCGACGGGGCGTAGATGAACTGACGGGGCATCGTTCTTGGGCGTCGATTGACACTACCAAGGCAGTCTTTGGGTCCTCCTCAAGGACATTTTGCAGGGACCTTGGGAGTTGTGCCGGACGTTTCTAATGTAAATACAATCATATACAAGTTAGGGACCTTCCATATCAGTTTCAACCAAAACGAACACATAAAATATGCCAAGACACACTAAGACACACAAGCACGTCTCAAGGCTAACTTTCGAACGTCATCGACGTTCTTGGACATTTGACCTCCAAATCACTTCAAATCAAGTATGCATACTGTAAAACACTTATTTAATATATTTTAAACCTTTTTAGGGATATGTAAGGCTATAAACACCTTATTTCATTTTGAGAGACCTTACAATATCCCCCACTTGGGAACATTCGTCCTCGAATGACACATGAGACATTTTAAAACACTCTAAGGACTTTAATGAACCATAAACCAGCTCACAAAATTCAACACATCACCACATAAAAGTCAATGTACTAAAATTACAAGGAACACCAACTTTAAACCATTTTGCATTCAATGCAACACAAGCAAGCAAAAACCTTTATTCACTCACTCCTTAATGCATCAAATACAAAGGCTCTTGTCATGCTCATAGGAGGAACATCCTTCTCCTAATCATAACATGGTCTTTCCACTTTATTTCTTTAAGATCTCATTATGCAACAACCTTTAATTCACACATAGGCAGATTCAACATCACTCAAGAAGAAAAACAAGTAATCTCATACTCAATGCACATAGAGTTGAGTCAAGTAGATCAATGAGAATCCTTATCATTTAAACATAATGCCATGAAGGTCATACTCAACCTTACCATTCTTAGTTATGTTTAAGGAGGAATTTCATTCTCTTCAACACACTTACACTTCATGAGTTCACATACAAGGAATGCACAAAGGTCAATTCATTTTAATGAGAACTTCTCAACTTTTTAACCAAAGCATGCTCATATTTCCTTCCTAATGCAGTCCAAATGGTAAATCATACCACACATCACAACAATAGGAAGTCATTTCACAAAATTTCAATTTCTAGCATGACAATAGTTTTCATAAGCATGCATCAATTAGGGAAATTTTTGCAATTTAAAGGCACACATCAAGAACATTAGCTAAACACATTATCACTTCTCAAGAGTGAGCCTACATTAACACTTACCAAGTCATAAGAGTCATACATTTTTAAGAGATTCATCATTTTTCATTTAAAGGAGACACAATTTCTTATTGATGGATTAAAACACCACACATTATAAGTGACATCAAGCATGCTCCTTATATTATCTCATGAAGTTAAATGCATAACTAACATATCAAGATGCACAATCAACATGAGAAAACATGAATTTGATAAAAAAAAAATCCTTTTTCATGCAATTTAGACTCTTCAAAACATGCTTAACATAGTTTCAATTAAGACATACATAACATATGGAGAACGTGCAACTCATACTTTTATGCAAGACTCCTATCATGAACAAGCTACTAGGAACTCTTTGGTTTCAAGCTCAAGTGAGAATAGAAGGAGAAGATAGGGATATCTACAACTTTACTACTCACATCATCCTCCCCCACTTAGGATAAACCCAATTAAGAGCAACCTAACTCAACCTTAAGAGAACCTTAGCTTACCAACCTTAGCAACTAAGCACATCATCCCTCCCTGGGGATCCAAGTTCATGCACACCCTTCATTAACATCACCTAAAAGTGATTCTCAACCTAGAGAAGTTCAAGGGAATTCAACATAGGAACATAAAGTGTACTCAAGATCTTACCATCTAGGCACATTATCCCCCACTTAGGGTAAACCTAATCACATCATTCCCTTAAACACCAAGTTCAAGGCAAGTCAAGACCAAAATTTCATACTCTTCACTCAAGAAGGTTTAACATCATTAAGGGTTCTCACTCCTAATCTCATATAACAGAGTCTACTAACTCAACCATCAAGGGCAATACCTCAAGCCTCATCATTCCTCTAAGTTCAACCCCTAAAGGAAATCCATAATAATCAAGTTAGGTCATACTACCCAACCACATAAGGTCTCAACTATACCATGAATACCAAGGGTCATAAAAACCTTAGGGGAATCAATAGAGGAAACTTGACCATAAGGGTATCTTTGTTTTCTTTCAACACTAGGGCAAGGTAACTTCTACGTCATTTCAACGCACATTATCACCTTTGGAGGAAACTTCCAACCAACAACACCTAGGTACAACCTAAGCACTTCCTCAAAAAATCATACTTAAGATCAACCTAAAAAGGAAACTAACCACTTTAAAGTAGGTCAACATCAATCCTCTCCTTCTCTTTAAGGTTTAAGGGATACATACTACCCCCTTAAGTCAACCTTAGGCCAACACATAATTCCAACCTATGGAACAAAACCCTTTCTTCCCTTTTTTCCTCGCTCTTAGAATAGGTTCATAAGGGAAACTACACAACTAATCATAAGGGTTCTTCTATCAACAACCAAACTCCACAATCACCTTACAAGGTAAGCACACTACCTTCACTTCTAGGATCAAGCCTATACAAAAGACTTCAATCCATACAAGGCAACTCATAAAGAATTACACATAAAAGGACAATATTTAAACCATTACACATATATAAAGTCAACATGCATCTTTAGCTATTTACCACACTTATTCAAAGCATTTCAAGCCTAAACCAAATCATTAGACTATCATCATACAAAACCATGAAGTAACTTATCATCCCAAAAAGGGAACTCATTTCAACTATAACAACTCTTAACAAGTTATAACCATATCATAACATAAATCTTCACATAACACCTTATTTCACATAAATCACATATATAGACATAAATGGAACCACATCAACACATGTCAAATGCACCTTCACATATACTCATCAAACCATAAAGCCAATATAAGCATCAAAACACAACTCTTCTCCCTCAAGCATAGAGATACTATCTCATCCAAGCAATCACATCTAAAAGACCACCTAACAAGAAAACATAAGAGAGAGATTATGTAGAGTTAAGTTCTATGGCATGACATGAGAATAGTGAAGAAGGAAAACTCTATCGTCTTATAGCCTCTTGCTGATAGATGTGTCGCGACTCACCACCGATGAACAACACTCTACTAGACGTGGCAATATGAGACTTTGGATCCTAAAAACCACTTTTATAACCTCATGCTCTGATACCACGTTTGTCACGACTAGGGAGCACCCCCTATAAGTAACATGGTGTACTTGACCTCTCGGAGATCATATACAAGCCCATAGTCATCATTCATCACATTGTCATAGGTAAATTTAGCGGAAAATTCAAAACTTTTCATAGTACATCATATGCTAGAATCATCACATCATATATATATAAAAAAAAAGTCATAATACATAGTTAGACTCTAAGTCTCTTTTTGCCATATTAGACTCAACATCATAGAATAGAATAGGGACACGACCCTTTAACATCATAACATAATATTTAAGCTATTACAATACATTGAATATAAACTTTGACATAGGAAATCCTTGAATCATAAGGATTCCTTTCTTGAGCTTGGGAAACACATATCAAGCCCTTCACTTTATAGATATCCTTTAAACATCCATAACCTACACTTTGTGTAAATAAAGTGAAGAAGAATGGTGTTAGTACAAGAATGCACTAAGTTTGGCAACCATGCAAAATATGCATTTAAAGTAACATTTTACTTAAAACCATGCATCATGTCTTTTTGTAAAACTTCTTAAAACTTGATACAATAAGCATCATACAATTCATATACCTCATAAAGACATATACAATGGTCATAACATCACATAAGCCATATATTGCATTTAGGGCACATTTACATTTCATTTGCACTAACCTCATTTCATTCAAAGTAACCTCCTTTCATTTACATCAACCTCATTTCATTCACAGTACTCAATAACTTCCCAAGTAACCCTCTAGTGATACTTTGGTGCAATGTATGAATAATATCCCATTCCACTATCCACACCCAAGCATCGCCTTAAAGCCACAATGTATTCATATATACAACCTTCATTAACCCAACACATACATTCATAGAACCATTTCATATAACAAGACATATGCTTTACATTTGACCCAACATACTTTATGAACCACATAGAAGAATTCATTACAAAACCATACACAAGTCAATACTTCCAACACTATCGTAATAAGACATAGTCAACAATAATAAATTTTAACTTCACTTCACATAAACATCATAACACCTTACTCATAATCCCAATCTAAGCCTACTAGTGCAATGTACAAGCGAAGTCCCATGACCTCACACATACTTAGTAAACCTATCAAGAACCACAAGCATTATCATTTACTTCATACATCAATATGATACTTTAGTAAACTACATGCATATCAAGTAAGACCTTTTCATATAGTCAACAAGACCAACATTATGCATATAAGGAGAGACCTCATCACATAGACACTATAGGACTCATACCATGCACATTTTCATACACTTAGATCAATACCATAATGTCATGCATAAGAGATATATACATTGTCATATACATAAAGAACACCTTCCTAGAACTCCCTTCAAGAGCTACTTGTGCAATGCATAGGTAAAGTCTCATACCCTCACCTACACTAAGCAACTTCCCTTAGGTTATCCTAGTTAGGGCTCATTACATTTCTTCCATTGTCCATTTTTACTTTAGAGAAATCCTAGCCTTAACCGACAATAAGACCATGTAAGATAAACATGGAATTTGGTGTCATCCCCTCACACCAAGAGAGGATATCTTACTTGCCAAGGTAAGACATGAATATCATTCTAGCATTTTAGGTGGATCCACTAGCTAGGTCCTATGGGGCAACATAGTTATGGAACTAGGAGATGTATATTATAACACTCCGAAAGTCTAAAGCCTAATCTAGAGGCTCACATGAGTGTCTAAGGTTTGTAACACTTTTTTAAGGTAAAAAATAATGGTTATAATTTATTTAGTAAGTTTTAGAGTCAAGACGTTAAGGAACGTCCATGACATCCGGAAACTAGCAAAATTGAACTAGTAGACGTCCCTATGTTGTGTGAAGGTTTGAGAGTGTCATATGGAGTCTAAACCTTATAAAAAGACTTTAAATAGGTAAAATATAGTATTAAGGGTCCAAATATTCAGTAACGACTCCCCAAGGACCACCCGAAGGGTCCTTGAAAGGACCCAATCAATGGCGAGCAAGCTGCCAAAGCAGCTTGCGGCAGCCAAGAAGTGGAGCCATCCACGCGTCGCACAACCAGCACAATGAAGGAAAAAATTTGCCTTGCGTGCAGGGCCTCCACGAGGTCCACTGCCTCAAACTGGATTTTCGAAAGAATATTTGAAATTGCCCCCGCGATGCGCAACCACTTCCCAGATTCTTTCGTAACGTTTTTCAGTCAATTTGACTTCACAAAAAGACCCAATTAAGTGAGGGGTCTTTTGGGGAATTTAGGGGGTAACTATATATTGATTAGGGGTCAGTTTAAGTCATTATTCACTCACTCAAATCAAAACCCAAAAGCTCGTACCTCTCTATACTTTCTCTCTCAACTCATCCACCACTGAAGGGCATTGGAAGCTTGGAGAAAAAGGCCAAATTCTCAACTTTTCTTCTCAATTTCGTGGAATTAGTCTCCATTAAGGTATGAGTTCTTCACTCTTGGGGTTTCTTTCCCCAAGAGGTCCTTTCAAAGTTTCTTTTTAAATCCGCTAATTCCAAGGATTTTCTTCTTCTAATGGGTTTTCTTCTAAACTTGCAATTGATGATTGATTATGACCAATTGTGATTACCCATGGGTAATTATGTGTAGATTGTTGAGTAATTGATGTTAATTGTGGGAATTTCGTGTGGATCATGTCCCTTTTTCCAATTTTCCCAAATCTTAAATCTTGCTTATGAATTGATGTTAATTGAAGAAAGTATTGATTGTTAGACTTGTTTTAACTATTCTAATTCATTCATGGACTGTCTATGGTCATGTATTATTGGGATTGAATCTAATTCTTGAAGAATTCATGATGAGCCCTATTCCCCTAACCCTAGATTATGAATTGAAGTTAATTTGGATAGTGATGATACAATAGGCTTAGTTATTGTATAGATTACTATTGTATGATGTTATTACACCTATTTATGGATGAAATTGGATTGGTTGAGGGTAAGACCAATGATGATGTCTTTTGAAGGAGAAATTGGTAGTACTTTATGATCTTGAACTTTTACTTCAATTGTGATGGCTTGTACTTAGTGATGAAGTTCAATTAAAACATGTCTTGTGAATTGATTAAGTAGGTTTTGGTATGATGATGCAATTAAAATGTTTTGATTATGTGAATTGTGAGATTATGATTGAGATGTAATGATATAAGGTTGGTTATGCATTACCTATGTGCCTTATTATTGATATGATGATGATGGTGTTAATCTCACAAATGAAGGGTTGTTATGAAAGGACATTCTCATGCAATTCCTAATGAACTAATGACTATGAATATACAAGGGGTTAGTCTCCTATGGACTAAACTAAGTTATGATTGTTAAAAGATGATATAAAGACATTTCAAAAAAAGGACTCTAGCTTAGCACCTGAGGAATGTCCCTTCCAATGTGACAAGGTAGGTTCACTATTCTACTCATGAGATTAGAGACTACAATGCAATGTGCATAAAGAGGGTCCCAAGTATATCTCCTAGTTCTTAAACTATATTGTCCCCATAGGAATACTAGCTAGTGGATCCAGCTAGAATGTTATGTTCATGTTTTGGTACTACCTTGGCAAGTAGTCCACCTTCTTTCGGTGTAGGGTTTTATGACACCAGATTCCACATTTAGCTCATTTTGGTCTATGTCGGTTAAGGCAAGTGTTCTCGAAAGTAAAATGAAGTAATAAAGTGAACACTAACTAGGGTGACCTAAGGGGTTTGACTTAGCCTAGGTAGGGGTATGAGACTCTACCTATACATTGCACTAGTTGACCTTGAGGGATGTCCTATAAGGTTGTTCTTATGTGTTAAAGTAAATGTTATGAATATGTTGACTTTACATGTTGATGATCTTATATGATGTTAGTTTTATTTATCAACATGCTATTGGTCTATATTGCTAAATATGATAATGACTACTTATGATGCTATGTTATATGAAGCTAGACATAGCTTGTGATCCTTTGTTTGGTTTACTTGGTTGAGTAAGGTTATGGGGATTTACTTGGTCATTACACTTGTGGACTTGATGATGGGTTATGAGTAAGGGTCTTGCATATGTTATAATGTATGAACTGTTATACATGCTTTGTTGTTATATCATGATGTCGAAGTTTGTTTGGTTATGTACTCAAATATGATATGATACATGTTGACTTGGTTATACTTGATGATATTGGTCTTGTGTTGCATATGGCTTTGTCTTAAGAAATATGTGGTTATTGGCTTATAAGTGTTCTCGATTGTGCATTAGGCTTTTTAAAGTAACTTGGCATGGTTTTGAACAAATGTCCGCTTTAGCATGGTTTCAAATGTTTTATGTGCATATTCCCATACTTAGTACAAGTGTGTACTAACCCATATTCTTATGTTTCTACAATTATGTAGGTTCCGGCCGTTGAGCTTCTAGAATGGCCATTTGAAGATAATTTGGACTCTCATTCTCCAAGTTTGGTAGGTTCTCACCTTCCGAGGAAGATTCTACTATCTAGCTATTGGTTATTATTTTAATTTTAAGGACATTTAGTTCTTTCCCTTTTCATTTGAAGATGATTGTTACATATGCCTATATGTGGCCTTTGTTGTAATGAAGTAAGGGCTATGCCCGAATGTTGTATTTGACTTAGATGGTTTAAATGTGAGATGGTTTCCTATTAGAATATCTTCTTATATTATGTATGTGAAGTAAAAGTAGAAGCCTATGTAGTGATTTCTATCGAGGAGTCTATGTAAACTCCCTATGTATATATTATATGTAAGCGAGAGGTCTATGTAAACCTCAACGTATAAGTAGTTGAAAAGTTGTAATTTTTCAGCAATTTAACCTATGAAATGTAATGACGAATTCTAAGAGGTTAGTCTTAGTCCTTTTCGAGGACGACGACACCGGTTACTTCTGGGGGGTGCTCCCCGGATGTGACAAACTTGGAATCAGAGCATGAGGTTAAATATCCTTAGGATCAATGTCTCACTAAACCACGTCTATGTAGATTCTTATTCATAATTGTGAAGCGCGCCACACATATGAATGAGAGACTATGTGATGCTTAGGAAATCCTTATCTTTTTGTGTTCCTATGTCATGCCTCTAGAGTTTTACATTATGTGTTCTTTTCACCTAAGCCTTTATTGTGGTTATAGGTATGAATACTCGAAGGGCAGCTGCACGAAGGGCCGAGGAAGGGATTGCTAATGCGGGAGCTCATGATAACCAAGCTCCTCCGCAAGACAATTAAGTCCCTCCACATAAGCAAGTTGCTATGGGTGATCAAGTTCCGGTTGTTCCTCCACCGATGACCGGTGGAAAGATAAGGGCAACTTTTCTCAATTTGGCCCAAGCCATGGCTTCACAAGCTAATGCCATCACTTCTCAAGTCCAAGCTATGCGACCCAAGTGAATCGGGAAGTTGGACCCCGTATGCCTCCACATGCTAGCACTATGGCATCTCGTTTGAGAGACTTTACTAGGATGAACCCTCTTATGTTTTTCGGGTCAAAGGCGGATGAAGACCCACAAGATTTCCTAGATGAAGTCTATAAGACCCTTATTTCTATGGGTGTGACTATGGGTGAAAAGACCGAGTTGGCCGCCTATCAACTCAAAGATGTGGCACAAACTTGGTACACGCAATGAAGGGATAATAGGGTGCTTGGAGGTGGTCCGGTGACTTGGGAGATCTTAAAGAGGGCCTTCCTTGATAGGTTTTTTCCTAGAGAGTTGAGGGAAGCTAAGGTGGAAGAATTCATCAACCTTCGTCAAGGAGGTATGAGCGTACTTGATTACTCCTTGATGTTTACAAATTTATCTAAGTATGCTTCATCCTTGATGTCTAACCTAAGGGATGAGATGAATCATTTTCTTACGGGAGTGTCTGATGACTTGGTGAAAGAATGGCGTTCGGCTATGCTTCATGATAATATGAATATATCTCGTCTAGTGGTACATGCTCAACAAGTAAAAGAAAGTAGGCTAAGGAGGAAGAATAGAGAGGCCAAGAGGGCCAAGTCTTTTGAAAGTGGTCTTCAAAGGGGAGGTTGGAAATTCAAGATAAGCCTAGATTCAAGAAGAGGTTCTCCAACCAAGTCCCTTCGAAATTCCCAAGGCTCGTGATGATAGGATGTCTAACCCTAAGTCCCAAAAGTATAGAAGTGGAAAGTCACCAAGTGATAAACCAACTTATTCCAAGTGTGGTAAAAAACATTGGGGTGAGTGTCTAGTTGGGACTGGAAATTGCTTTAGTTGTGGAAAAGAGGGTCATAAAGTCAAGGATTGCCCTAATATGAAGGGGCAAGACAAGAGTAGTGGGCAAGCTCAAGCAAGTGGTTCTAATGTTGATGCTCCAAGGAATGAATCGCTTTTATGCTCTCCGCTCTAGGGGTGAACAAGAGAGTTCTCCCGATGTGGTGACCGGTATGTTACAAGTCTTATCTATAAATATTTATGCTTTACCAGATCTGGGTGCCACCTTGTCATTTGTTACTCCATTGGTAGCTAGAAAGTTTGATATTTTGCCCGATATCTTGAATGAACCTTTTATGGTGACTACTCCGATAGGTGAGTCGGTGGTTGAAAAAAGGGTATATAGAAATTGTCCTATAATGTTGCCCAATAGAGTTACCCATGTTGAATTGGTAGAACTTGACATGGTTGATTTTGATGTCATTTTGGGAATGGATTGGTTGCATGCTTGTTTTTCTTCCATTGATTGTAGGACAGTAGTGGTCAAGTTTAATTTTCCTAATGAACTCGTCTTAGAGTGAAAGAGGGGAAGTTCTATTCCTATAGGTACTATCATTTCTTGTCTAAAGGCTTGTAAAATGATCTCTAAAGGGTGTTTATACCATATTTTGAGAGTCAAAGATTTAGACTTCGGAGTTTCTCCCATTGATTTAGTCCCCGTAGTGCGGGAATTTTCGAAGGTCTTCCCTAATTATCTTCCCGAAATTCCTCCCGAATGGGAAATTAACTTTGGTATTGACTTGCTACCGGATACAAATCTCATTTCAATTCCTCCTTATCGAATGGCTCCGGCCAAATTGAAAGAGTTGAAGGCTCAACTCAAGGATTTACTAGACAA
>CM040628.1:60697753-60730268 GCA_022817965.1 Solanum lycopersicoides | reverse complement strand
CCAAAGGCTTCATAAACCTAGGTAAATTTCCATGGGGTGCTCCCGGATGTCTTTGGTGACAAAGAAGAGATCGGGCTCGCTTAGGAGATGTGGTATGGGAACCTATCCGCACACTCATAAAGGTGACCATTTAAAGGAAAATACAGGTTCCCTCTCTTCCCCTCCGGGATTGACCGCAGCTGTTTTAATTAATCCAAGGAAGCCAAGCCTACTTCCAAATTTGGACTGAGGTCGGGATATCACCCCACTTAGGGGTGAAAGAGATGAAAGATTAATTCCACGCAAGACGGCTTTTTGAAACAAGGATATGTTTACCTATGACAGTTTAGGAAGGTGGATGTTCCTTGATTGGCCCTTACAGATGCCCCGAACGGTATTTACATGGACCTAATGAATACAGGGCGGGTTTTTTCCAGAACTACCTAGATTTCCTTTGTTGGAACGTGCAACTCATACTTTTATGCAAGACTCCTATCATGAACAAGCTACTAGGAACTCTTTGGTTTCAAGCTCAAGTGAGAATAGAAGGAGAAGATAGGGATATCTACAACTTTACTACTCACATCATCCTCCCCCCTTAGGATAAACCAATTAAGAGCAACCTAACTCAACCTTAAGAGAACCTTAGCTTACCAACCTTAGCAACTAAGCACATCATCCCTCCCTGAGGATCCAAGTTCATGCACACCCTTCATTAACATCACCTAAAAGTGATTCTCAACCTAGAGAAGTTCAAGGGAATTCAACATAGGAACATAAAGTGTACTCAAGATCTTACCATCTAGGCACATTATCCCCCACTTAGGGTAAACCTAATCACATCATTCCCTTAAACACCAAGTTCAAGGCAAGTCAAGACCAAAATTTCATACTCTTCACTCAAGAAGGTTTAACATCATTAAGGGTTCTCACTCCTAATCTCATATAACAGAGTCTACTAACTCAACCATCAAGGGCAATACCTCAAGCCTCATCATTCCTCTAAGTTCAACCCCTAAAGGAAATCCATAATAATCAAGTTAGGTCATACTACCCAACCACATAAGGTCTCAACTATACCATGAATACCAAGGGTCATAAAAAACTTAGGGGAATCAATAGAGGAAACTTGACCATAAGGGTATCTTTGTTTTCTTTCAACACTAGGGCAAGGTAACTTCTAGGTCATTTCAACGCACATTATCACCTTTGGAGGAAACTTCCAACCAACAACACCTAGGTACAACCTAAGCACTTCCTCAAAAAATCATACTTATGATCAACCTAAAAAGGAAACTAACCACTTTAAAGTAGGTCAACATCAATCCTCTCCTTCTCTTTAAGGTTTAAGGGATACATACTACCCCCTTAAGTCAACCTTAGGCCAACACATAATTCCAACCTATGGAACAAAACCCTTTCTTCCCTTTTTTCCTCGCTCTTAGAATAGGTTCATAAGGGAAACTACACAACTAATCATAAGGGTTCTTCTATCAACAACCAAACTCCACAATCACCTTACAAGGTAAGCACACTACCTTCACTTCTAGGATCAAGCCTATACAAAAGACTTCAATCCATACAAGGCAACTCATAAAGAATTACACATAAAAGGACAATATTTAAACCATTACACATATATAAAGTCAACATGCATCTTTAGCTATTTACCACACTTATTCAAAGCATTTCAAGCCTAAACCAAATCATTAGACTATCATCATACAAAACCATGAAGTAACTTATCATCCCAAAAAGGGAACTCATTTCAACTATAACAACTCTTAACAAGTTATAACCATATCATAACATAAATCTTCACATAACACCTTATTTCACATAAATCACATATATAGACATAAATGGAACCACATCAACACATGTCAAATGCACCTTCACATATACTCATCAAACCATAAAGCCAATATAAGCATCAAAACACAACTCTTCTCCCTCAAGCATAGAGATACTATCTCATCCAAGCAATCACATCTAAAAGACCACCTAACAAGAAAACATAAGAGAGAGAGATTATGTAGAGTTAAGTTCTATGGCATGACATGAGAATAGTGAAGAAGGAAAACTCTATCGTCTTATAGCCTTTTGCTGATAGATGTGTCGCGACTCACCACTGATGAACAACACTCTACTAGACGTGGCAATATGAGACTTTGGATCCTAAAAACCACTTTTATAACCTCATGCTCTAATACCACGTTTGTCACGACTAGGGAGCACCCCCTAAAAGTAACATGGTGTACTTGACCTCTCGGAGATCATATACAAGCCCATAGTCATCATTCATCACATTGTCATAGGTAAATTTAGCGGAAAATTCAAAACTTTTCATAGTACATCATATGCTAGAATCATCACATCATATATATATAAAAAATAAGTCATAATACATAGTTAGACTCTAAGTCTCTTTTTGTCATCTTAGACTTAACATCATAGAATAGAATAGGGACACGACCCTTTAACATCATAACATAATATTTAAGCTATTACAATACATTGAATATAAACTTTGACATAGGAAATCCTTGAATCATAAGGATTCCTTTCTTGAGCTTGGGAAACACATATCAAGCCCTTCACTTTATAGATATCCTTTAAACATCCATAACCTACACTTTGTGTAAAAAAAGTGAAGAAGAATGGTGTTAGTACAAGAATGCACTAAGTTTGGCAACCATGCAAAATATGCATTTAAAGTAACATTTTACTTAAAACCATGCATCATGCCTTTTTGTAAAACTTCTTGAAACTTGATACCATAAGCATCATACAATTCACATACCTCATAAAGACATATACAATGGTCATAACATCACATAAGCCATATATTGCATTTAGGGCACATTTACATTTCATTTGCACTAACCTCATTTCATTCAAAGTAACCTCCTTTCATTTACATCAACCTCATTTCATTCACAGTACTCAATAACTTCCCAAGTAACCCTCTAGTGATACTTTGGTGCAATGTATGAATAATATCCCATTCCACTATCCACACCCAAGCATCACCTTAAAGCCAAAAGGTATTCATATATACAACCTTCATTAATCCAACACATACATTCATAGAACCATTTCATATAACAAGACATATGCTTTACATTTGACCCAACATACTTTATGAACCACATAGAAGAATTCATTACAAAACCATACACAAGTCAATACTTCCAACACTATCATAATAAGACCATAGTCAACAATAATATATTTTAACTTCACTTCACATAAACATCATAACACCTTACTCATAATCCCAATCAAAGCCTACTAGTGCAATGTACAAGCGAAGTCCCATGACCTCACACATACTTAGTAAACCTATCAAGAACCACAAGCATTATCATTTACTTCATACATCAATATGATACTTTAGTAAACTACATGCATATCAAGTAAGACCTTTTCATATAGTCAACAAGACCAACATTATGCATATAAGGAGAGACCTCATCACATAGACACTATAGGACTCATACCAGGCACATTTTCATACACTTAGATCAATACCATAATGTCATGCATAAGAGATATATACATAGTCATATACATAAAGAACACCTTCCTAGAACTCCATTCAAGAGCTATTTGTTCAATGCATAGGTAAAGTCCCATACCCTCACCTACACTAAGAAACTTCCCTTAGGTTATCCTAGTTAGGGCTCATTACATTTCTTCCATTGTCCATTTTTACTTTAGAGAAATCCTAGCCTTAACCGACAATAAGACCATGTAAGATAAACATGGAATTTGGTGTCATCCCCTCACACCAAGAGAGGGTATCTTACTTGCCAAGGTAATACATGAATATCATTCTAGCATTTTAGGAGGAACCACTAGCTAGGTCCTATGGGGCAACATAGGTATGGAACTAGGAGATGTATATTATAACACTCCGAAAGTCTAAAGCCTAATCTAGAGCCTCACATGAGTGTCTAAGGTTTGTAACACTTTTTTAAGGTAAAAAATAATGGTTATAATTCATTTAGTAAGTTTTAGAGTCCAGACGTTAAGGAACGTCCATGACGTCCGGAAACTAGCAAAATTGAACTAGTAGACGTCCCTATGTTGTGTGAAGGTTTGAGAGTGTCATATAGAGTCTAAACCTTGTAAAAAGACTTTAAATAGGTAAAATATAGTATTAAGGGTCCAAATATCCAGTAACGACTCCCCAAGGACCACCCGAAGGGTCCTTGAAAGGACCCAAACAATGGCGAGCAAGCTGCCAAAGCAGCTTGCGGCAGCCAAGAAGTGGAGCCAGCCACGCGTCGCACAACCAGCACAATGAAGGAAAAAAATTGCCTTGCGTGCAGGGCCTCCACGAGGTCCACTGCCTCAAACTGGATTTTCGAAAGAATATTTGAAATTGCCCCCGCGATGCGCAACCACTTCCCAGATTCTTTCGTAACGTTTTTCAGTCAATTTGACTTCACAAAAAAAACCCAATTAAGTGAGGGGTCTTTTGGGGAATTTAGGGGTGACTATATATTGATTAAGGGTCAGTTTAAGTCATTATTCACTCACTCAAATCAAAACCCAAAAGCTCGTACCTCTCTATACTTTCTCTCTCAACTCATCCACCACTGAAGGGCATTGGAAGCTTGGAGAAAAATGCCAAATTCTCAACTTTTCTTCTCAATTTCGTGGAATTAGTCTCCATTAAGGTATGAGTTCTTCACTCTTGGGGTTTCTTTCCCCAATAGGTCCTTTTAAAGTTGCTTTTTAAATCCGCTAATTCCAAGGATTTTCTTCTTCTAATGGGTTTTCTTCTAAACTTGCAATTGATGATTGATTATGACCAATTGTGATTACCCATGGGTAATTATGTGTAGATTGTTGAGTAATTGATGTTAATTGTGGGAATTTCGTGTGGATCATGTCCCTTTCCCCAATTTCCCCAAATCTTATATCTTGCTTATGAATTGATGTTAATTGAAGAAAGTATTGATTGTTAGACTTGTTTTAACTGGATGAAATTGGATTGGTTGAGGGTAAGACCAATGATGATGTCTTTTGAAGGAGAAATTGGTAATACTTTATGATCTTGAACTTTTACTTCAATTGTGATGGCTTGTACTTGGTGATGAAGTTCAATTAAAGCATGTCTTGTGAATTGATTAAGTAGGTTTTGGTATGATGATGCAATTGAAATGTTTTGATTATGTGAATTGTGATATTATGATTGAGATGTAATGATATAAGGTTGGTTATGCATTACCTATGTGCCTTATTATTGATATGATGATGATGGTGTTAATCTCACAAATGAAGGGTTGTTATGAAAGGATATTCTCATGCAATTCCTAATGAACTAATGACTATGGATATACAAGGGTTTAGTCTCCTATGGACTAAACTAAGTTATGATTGTTAAAAGATGATATAAAGACATTTCAAAAAAGGGACTCTAGCTTAGCACTTGAGGAATGTCCCTTCCAATGTGAGAAGGTAGGTTCACTATTCTACTCATGAGATTAGAGACTACAATGCAATGTCCATAAAGAGGGTCCCAAGTATATCTCCTAGTTCTTAAACTATGTTGTCCCCATAGGAATACTAGCTAGTGGATCCAGCTAGAATGTTATATTCATGTTTTGGTACTACCTTGGCAAGTAATCCACCTTCTTTCGGTGTAGGGTTTCATGACACCAGATTCCACATTTAGCTCATTTTGGTCTATGTCGGTTTAGGCAAGTGTTCTCGAAAGTAAAATAAAGTAATAAAGTGAACACTAACTAGGGTGACCTAAGGGGTTTGACTTAGCCTAGGTAGGGGTATGAGACTCTACCTATACATTGCACTAGTTGGCCTTGAGGGATGTCCTAGAAGGTTGTTCTTATGTGTTAAAGTAAATGTTATGAATATGTTGACTTTACATGTTGATGATCTTATATGATGTTAGTTTCATTTATCAACATGCTATTGGTCTATATTGCTAAATATGATAATGACTACTTATGATGCTATGTTATATGAAGCTAGACATAGCTTGTGATCCTTTCTTTGGTTTACTTGGTTGAGTAAGGTTATGGGGCTTTACTTGGTCATTACACTTGTGGACTTGATGATGGGTTATGAGTAAGGGTCTTGCATATGTTATAATGTATGAACTGTTATCCATGCTTTGTTGTTATATCATGATGTCGAAGTTTGTTTGGTTATGTACTCAAATATGATATGATACATGTTGACTTGGTTATACTTGATGATATTGGTCTTGTGTTGCATATGGCTTTGTCTTAAGAAATATGTGGTTATTGGCTTATAAGTGTTCTCGATTGTGCATTAGGCTTTTTAAAGTAACTTGGCATGGTTTTGAACAAATGTCCGCTTTAGCATGGTTTCAAATGTTTTATGTGCATATTCCCATACTTAGTACAAGTGTGTACTAACCCATATTCTTATGTTTCTACAATTATGTAGGTTCCGTCCGTTGAGCTTCTAGAATGGCCATTTGAAGATAACTTGGACTCTCATTCTCCAAGTTTGGTAGGTTCTCACCTTCCGAGGAAGATGCTACTATCTAGCTATTGGTTATTATTTTAATTTTAAGGACATTTAGTTCTTTCCCTTTTCATTTGAAGACGATTGTTACATATGCCTATATGTGGCCTTTGTTATAATGAAGTAAGGGCTATGCCCGAATGTTGTATTTGACTTATATGGTTTAAATGTGAGACGGTTTCCTATTAGAATATCTTCTATATTATGTATGTGAAGTAAAAGTAGAAGCCTATGTAGTGATTTCTATCAAGGAGTCTATGTAAACTCCCTATGTATATATTATATGTAAGCGAGAGGTCTATGTAAACCTCAACGTATAAGTAGTTGAAAAGTTTAATTTTTCAGCAATTTAACCTATGAAATGTAATGACGAATGCTAAGAGGTTAGTCTTATTCCTTTTCGAGGACGACGACACCGGTTACTTCTGGGGGGTGCCCCGGATGTGACAAACTTGGAATCAGAGCATGAGGTTAAATATCCTTAGGATCAATGTCTCACTAAACCACGTCTATGTAGATTCTTATTCATAATTGTGAAGCGTGCCACACATATGAATGAGAGACTATGTGATGCTTAGGAAATCCTTATCTTTTTGTGTTCCTATGTCATGCCTCTAGAGTTTTACATTATGTGTTCTTTTCACCTAAGCCTTTATTGTGGTTATAGGTACGAATACTCGAAGGGCAGCTGCACGAAGGGCCGAGGAAGGGATTGCTAATGCGGGAGCTCATGATAACCAAGCTCCTCCGCAAGACAATTAAGTCCCTCCACTTAAGCAAGTTGCTATGGGTGATCAAGTTCTGGTTGTTCCTCCACCGATGACCGGTGGAAAGATAAGGGCAACTTTTCTCAATTTGGCCCAAGCCATGGCTTCACAAGCTAATGCCATCACTTCTCAAGTCCAAGCTATGCGACCCAAGTGAATCGGGAAGTTGGACCCCGTATGCCTCCACATGCTAGCACTATGGCATCTCGTTTGAGAGACTTTACTACGATGAACCCTCTTATGTTTTTCGGGTCAAAGGCGGATGAAGACCCACAAGATTTCCTAATGAAGTCTATAAGTCCCTATTTTCTATGGGTGTGACTATGGGTGAAAAGACCGAGTTGGCCGCCTATCAACTCAACGATGTGGCGCAAACTTGGTACACGCAATGAAGGGATAATAGGGTGCTTGGAGGTGGTCCGGTGACTTGGGAGATCTTCAAGAGGGCCTTCCTTGATAGGTTTTTTCCTAGAGAGTTGAGGGAAGCTAAGGTGGAAGAATTCATCAACCTTCGTCAAGGAGGTATGAGCGTACTTGATTACTCCTTGATGTTTACTAATTTATCTAAGTATGATTCATCCTTGATGTCTAACCTAAGGGATGATATGAATCATTTTCTTACGGGAGTGTCTGATGACTTGGTGAAAGAATGGCGTTCGGCTATGCTTCATGATAATATGAATATATCTCGTCTAGTGGTACATGCTCAACAAGTAAAAGAAAGTAGGCTAAGGAGGAAGAATAGAGAGGCTAAGAGGGCCAAGTCTTTTGAAAGTGGTCTTCAAAGGGGAGGTTGGAAATTCAAGATAAGCCTAGATTCAAGAAGAGGTTCTCCAACCAAGTCCCTTCGAAATTCCCAAGGCTCGTGATGATATGATGTCTAACCCTAAGTCCCAAAAGTATAGAAGTGGAAAGTCACCAAGTGATAAACCAACTTATTCCAAGTGTGGTAAAAAACATTGGGGTGAGTGTCTAGTTGGGACAGGAAATTGCTTTAGTTGTGGAAAAGAGGGTCATAAAGTCAAGGATTGCCCTAATGTGAAGGGGCAAGACAAGAGTAGTGGGCAAGCTCAAGCAAGTGGTTCTAATGTTGATGCTCCAAGAATGAATCGCTTTTATGCTCTCCGCTCTATGGGTGAACAAGAGAGTTCTCCCGATGTGGTGACCGGTATGTTACAAGTCTTCTCTATAAATATTTATGCTTTACCAGATCTGGGTGCCAGCTTGTCATTTGTTACTCCATTGGTAGCTAGAAAGTTTGATATTTTGCCCGATATCTTGAATGAACCTTTTATGGTGACTACTCCGATAGGTGAGTCGGTGGTTGAAAAAAGGGTATATAGAAATTGTCCTATAATGTTGCCCAATAGAGTTACCCATGTTGAATTGGTAGAACTTGACATGGTTGATTTTGATGTCATTTTGGGAATGGATTGGTTGCATGCTTGTTTTTCTTCCATTAATTGTAGGACAATAGTGGTCAAGTTTAAGTTTCCTAATGAACTCATCTTAGAGTGAAAGAGGGGAAGTTCTATTCCTAGAGGTACTATCATTTCTTGTCTAAAGGCTTGTAAAATGATCTCTAAAGGGTGTTTATACCATATTTTGAGAGTCAAAGATTTAGACTTCGGAGTTTCTCCCATTGAGTTAGTCCCCGTAGTGCGGGAATTTTCCAAGGTCTTCCCTAATTATCTTCCCGAAATTCCTCCCGAATGGGAAATTGACTTGCTACCGGATACAAATCTCATTTCAATTCCTCCTTATCGAATGGCTCCGGCCAAATTGAAAGAGTTGAAGGCTCAACTCAAGGATTTACTAGACAAAGGCTTCATTAAACCTAGTATTTCCCAATGGGGTGCTCCGGTTCTATGTGAAAAAGAAGGATGGGTCTCTTAGGATGTGTATTGACTATCGACAACTCAATAAAGTGACCATTAAGAATAAGTATCCTCTCCCTCGGATTGACGACTTGTTTAATCAACTCCAAGGAGCAAGCTACTTTTCCAAAATTGACTTGAGGTCGGGATATCACCAACTTAGGGTGAGAGATGAAGATATTCCCAAAACGACCTTTTGAACAAGATATGGTCACTATGAGTTTAGAGTGATGTCCTTTGGATTGACTAATGCCCCGACGGTATTTATGGACCTAATGAATAGGGTGTTTCAGAACTACCTAGATTCCTTTGTGATTGTTTTCATAGACGATATCTTGGTGTATTAAAAAATGAGGGTGACCATATGGGGCATTTAAGAGTGGTGTTACAAGTCTTGAAGGAACACCAACTATTTGCCAAGTATAGCAAGTGTGAGTTTTGGTTAAGGTCGGTGGTGTTTCTTGGTCATATCATCTCTAGTGAAGGTGTAGAGGTTGATCCAAAGAAAACCGAGGCGGTTAGAAATTGGCCTAGACCTTTGACTCCAACAGATATGAGAAGTTTCTTGCGGCTAGCCGGGTACTATAGGAGGTTTGTGGATGGATTTGCGTCCATTGTGTAACACCCCGTATCCAAAATAGACCAAAAATCAGCTTTTCAGAAATCTGCAGGTGCAATCGACAAGCACTACCGATGGACCGTAGCTTGACATATGGCCCGTACTGCACATCCGTCGTTTGAGACTGAAACTCTCCCATGACGCAGCCCAAATCATTAACCAAGTGTCGATCCACGGACAGACCTACGTCTGTAAGTCAGACTACGGTCCGTAGTCTGTGTCCATCGATCAACACCCCATTTATCCAGCCTCTGCATGAACCACGATTGACCAGTACGGTCCGTAGATGGACCTACAGACCGCAGGTGAAAATTAGCAGATAGTTAGGGGGAAAAGGTTGTTGGATCAACTTCAGATGATCATAACTCTTAGCAAAAAATGAATTAGCTTTCCCATGACCTATGAAATGGGATATAATTGAATTAGCTTTCCATAGCCACCGAATTTGCTAAAATCAGACCTCCGAGTAAAAAATTATGCCTGATTTAGTAAAGGCCTGTCGAACAGACCCAAACGACGGACCGTCAATTGAATGACGGCCCGTCAGTCCAGGTCGTCGTTTCGTCCGACAACAATTAACTCAGGGGTCTTTTGGTCTTTTCCTACTTCGTTTAAACCCTAAGATACGTCATTTTGACCCTAAATCATCAGATTTTAGGTAGTTTAATCCTAGAAACATAACTTAAACTTAACGAAGTCAAAATCATAAATCAAAACTTAGAAAATTAGAAGCAAGAAAGGAGAAAAAGGTCAAGAACCCTAGTTCATGAACACAACAAGGTTCCAGCAGTTCCAGCCCCGAAATCTAAATATTTCTCCGTGAATTTCATCACCAAGTATGTGGGATTTCACTAGTGGGTTCCTTTTACCCATTGGGTCCCTAGTTTTCAATAAGATTTTTGATTCCCATATCATGATTAGACTTAGGGTTTCTAGAACTTCAACAGAACTTCATGAGTTAATTAGTTATATGTTCCAAATCAGATTTCCATGTTATTACTCAAATTATTGCATGAATTCAGAACCCTAGCTATATATTTTTTTAGTTCTTGAATTACACATGCTAGGTCAGATATTTCAGTTACTTCAGATATACATGCCTCAGTTATAAATGCATAATTACCATATTAATTGTTGCATTCTCAGTTTGCATGTTCAGTTTTGAGCTATCCAGTATTTACAAAACTTAGTCATAATCAGTTAATTACATAATCATTGGGAGTAGCATAATACCGAGTTCGACTAGGGTTCAGCGTACCCAATTAGTCCCAGAACTACTAGCCAAGTAGGTTGTAAGTCCCCTCTGTGGGCAATCAGTTTAGTGATCACGCCAGCATGCTTTTATACCTCTGGCAGGGTATATTGGGTCCTCTCGATGGGCGTATACATCGGACTCCACATTTAGCTCATGTGATTTTATTATCGGTTATAAGTAGCTCCAACAGCTCATCAGACTCTCTTGCATTGACCATATTCACATACTAGTTAGTATTTAGTCTCAGCATGTTATAAATTTGGTCATTGCATTTCAGTTAGCTCAAAATTCAGTATATCATGTTCAGAATATTATACTTGCTTTTGTGCTTGTTCAGTTATGTTTTATTTCAACTTTAGTCTATCTACATGCTCATTACATTCAAGTACTGACGCATACATGCGCTACATCTTCTCGTGATGTAGGTTCAAGTTCTCAGTATCCAGATCACGCTTAGATCGATTCCCGATCTCCATTTCAGCAGATTCAGTGGTGAGTCTCATTCTCCGAGGACAATAGTCATGAGTTTCTTTTCAGTATTTAGTCCTTTAGTTTCAATTTTTGCTAGACTTAGCTGGGGCTTGTCCCAGCATTTCTAGTCAGTTAGAGGATTATTTCAGACATAGTTAGTTTTAGCTTAACATTGAGTTAATATTTTCTTTGTATTAAACTCGTGAGCATTTCAAATATTTCAGCTATAGTATATGGGTATTCCCCATCTTTTTATATAAAGTATGATTTAGCTTCCGCATCAGTTTATATTCTTTAGTATGCTCATAATCATGCCAGCAGGGTTAGATTGGGATCACTTGTGGTCCTAGGTCCCGTGTACGTGTCTCGGGGGTAGCTCGGGGCGTGACACATTGCATCTCCTTTAACTACTTTGACCCAAAAGAAGGTGAAATTTGAGTGGTCGGAGGCTTGTGAAAGAAGCTTCCAATCTTGAAAGATAGGCTTACCACCGCTCTGGTATTGACTTTATCGGAGGGTACCTAGGGTTTTGTCGTATATTGTGATGCATCCCGAATGGGATTGAGTTGCATCCTTATGCAATACGAGAAATTTATAGCATATGCTTCTAGGCAACTCAAGGTTCATGAGAAGAACTACCCACCTCATGATCTCGAGTTAGCGCCCGTGGTGTTTTCCTTGAAAATATGGAGGCATTATATATATGGTGTTCATGTTGATATGTCTACCGACCACAAGAGTCTACAATATGTGTTTACTCAAAAGAAGTTAAATCTCCGACAAAGAAGGTGGTTGAAATTATTCAAAGATTATGACATGAGTGTTCTTTACCACCCCGACAAAGCCAATGTGGTTGCGGATGCTCTAAGTCATATAACTATGGATAGTGTGTCTCATGTTGAAGAGGGCAAGAAAGACCTAGCGAAAGATGTCCATAGGTTGGATCGTTTGGGTGTTCGTTTAGAAGATTCTCCTAATAGTAGTTTTATGGTCCATCATAACTCTGAATCATCTTTGGTGGTTGAGGTGAAGTCTAAGCAATACCTTGATCCATCATTGATGAAGTTAAAGGAATCGGTTCTTCGCAGTTTTAATGAATCATTCTCCTTAGGGGGGATGGTGTTTTGAGGTACCAAGAGAGGTTGTGTGTGCCAAATGTGGATGATTTGAGAAACCAGATCCTAGAAAAAGCTCATGGTTCCCGTTATTCTATTCATACGGGTTCTACAAAGATGTATCATGACCTTAGAGAAGTATTTTGGTGGGATGGCTTAAAAAAGGACATAGCGGAATTTGTTGCAAAATGTCCGAATTGCAAACAAGTGAAAGCCCAGCACCAAAATCCGGGTGGATTACTTCAAGAAATGCAAGTTCCCACTTGGAAGTGGGAAGACATTAATATAGACTACCTAGTTGGTTTGCCTTGGACACGAAGGCAAAATGACTCTATATGGGTGGTGATGGATAGGTTGACGAAATACGCTCACTTTATCCCCGTTAATTCTACTTATCGGTGAAAGAGTATGCATGAATCTATATCAATAAGAGTGTGAGCTTTCATGGGATCCCTTTATCCATCATCTCGGATAGAGGTTCTCAATTTACGTCTCGATTTTGGAGGTTGTTCCAAAAAGGGTTAGGTACACAAGTGAAGTTAAGCACCTCTTTTCATCCCCAAACGGATGGTCAAGCGGAGCGTACTATTCAAACCCTTAAGGATATACTTAGGGCTTGTGTAATTGATTTCAAGGGAAGTTGGGATGAACACTTGACTTTGGTTGAGTTTTCTTATAACAATAGTTACTATTCAACTATATCCATGGCTCCTTTTGAGGCCTTGTATGGTAGGAGATGTAGATCTCCGATTGGATGGTTTGAATTAGGAGAGTCTTCACTCTTTGGTCCCGAATTGATCTATAAAACTTTGGAGAAAGTTCATATCATAAGGAATCAATTGAAAACAACCTATAACCGACAAAAGTCTTATGCCGACAATAGGAGAAGAGAATTAGAGTTTGAAGAAGGTGACAAGGTTTATTTGAAAATTTCACCCATGAAAGGGGTGATGAGATTTGGCAAGAAAAGGAAGTTAAGTCCTCGTTATGTGGGTCCCAATGAAATTTTGCAAAGGGTTGGAAAGGTTATATGAGTTGATATTACCTAGTGAGCTATCTTTGGTTCATCTGGTATTCCATGTCTCAATGCTTAAGAAGTTCATTGGTGACCCTGAGTTCATTCTTCCTATTGAAGGTCTAGATGTGGATGAGAATCTCAACTATGAAGAGGTTCTGGAGGAAATCCTTGATTGACAAGTGAAAAAGTTGAGGAACAAGGAGGTGGCTTCCGTGAAAGTGTTATGGAAGAACCACCTAGATGAGGGAGCAACATGGGAGGCCGAGGCCGACATGAAGTCTCGTTATCCTCATCTCTTTGCTAATTAAGGTTAGTTGTTCCTATTAATAACTAATATAATTAGTAAAATTGAATTTGACTTGTTTTGTAAAGATGTGAATAATTATGGTAAATGCTTTTGCTAAAATGAGTTTTCATGAAAAGATGATCTTTTGCTTGATTTTCACTTATTTGTGTATTTGGTATGTTGTTGTCTTAATGAAAGGATATTGAGCATGTTGATGTGTTTGAAATGAGTTTTGACATAAGTGACTTTGTGATATTGAGCTCTTATATGAATTAATTGATGTTTTGAGTTGCTATGTGTAAATGACATGTTCTTATGTTGATTTGAATTGTAACTCATGTTTACTATGTATGTTGTTGGTTGGGCTGCTAATATTGAGTCTATCCTTTCTCTTCAAATGATTTTAGTGTCATTCGGGGATGAATGTTCCTAAGGGGGATAATGTAACACTCTGAAAGTACAAAGCCTAATCTAGAGCCTCACACGAGTGTCTAAGGTTTGTAACACTGTTTTAAGGTAAAAAAATAATGGTTATAAGTTATTTAGGAAGTTTTAGAGTCAAGACATCAAGGAACGTCCATGACGTCCGGAAACTAGCGAAATTGAACTAGTAGACGTCCCTATGTTGTGTGAAGGTTTGGGAGTGTCATATGGAGTCTAAAACTTGTAAAAAGACTTTAAATAGGAAAAATATTGTATAAAGGGTCCAAACTTCAAATAACAACTCCCCAAGTACCACCCGAAGGATCCTTGAGAAGGACCCAAACATTGGCGAGGAAGCTGCCAAAGCAGCTTGCGGTAGCCAAGAAGTTGAGCCAGCCACGCGTCGCGCAGCCAGCACAAGAAAGGCAAAAATTTGCCTTGCGATGCGCAGGGCCTCCATGAGGTCCACTGCCTCAAACTGGATTTTCAAAAAAAAAATTGAAATCCCCCCCCGACGCGCAGCCACTTCCTAGATTCGTTCGCGACGTATTTTAATCAATTTGACTACACAAAAGACCCAATTAAGTGAGGGGTCTTTTGGGGAATTTAGGGGTGACTATATATTTATTAAGGTTCATTAAGTCATTATTCACTCACTCAAATCAAATCCCCAAATCAACATCCAAAAGCTCTCACCTCTCTCTACTTTTTGCTCTCAACTCATCCACTATTGAGGGCATTGTAAACTTGGAGAATAAGGCCAAGTTCTCAAATATTCTTCTCAATTTCGTGGAATTAGTCTCCATTAAGGTATGAGTTCTTCACTCTTGGGATTCATTTCCCCAAGAGGTCCTTTCAAAGTTGATTTCTAAATCATCCAATTCCAAAAGTTTTCTTCTAAACTTGCAATTGATGATTGATTATGACTAATTGTGATTCTCCATGTCTAATTAAGTTTAGATTTTTGAGTAATTGATGTTAATTTTGGGAATTTCGTGTGGATCATGTCCCTTTCCCCAATTTCCCTAAATCTTAGATCTTGCTTATGAATTGATGAGAATTGAAGAATGTATTGATTGTTAGACTTGTTTTAACTATTCTAATTCATTCATGGACTGTCTAGGGTAATGTATTATTGGAATTAAATCTAATTCTTGAAGAATTCATGATGAGACCTATTCCCCTAACCCTAGATCATGAATTGAAGTTAATTTGGATAATGATGATACAATTGACTTAGTTATTGTATAGATTACTATTGTATGATGTTATTACACCTATTGATGGATGAAATTGGATTGGTTGAAGGTAAGACCAATGATGATGGCTTTTGAAGGAGAAATTGGTAAGACTTTATGATCTTGAACCTTTTCTTCAATTGTGATGGCGTGTACTTGGCGATGAAGTTCAATTGAAGCATGTCTTATGAATTGATTAAAAAGGTGTTGGTATGGTGATGCAATTGAAATGTCTTGATTATGTGAATTGTGATATTATGATTAAGATGTAATAATATAAGGTTTGTTATGAATTACCTATATGCCTTATTATGATATGATGATGATGGTGTTAATCTCACAAATGCAAGATTGTTATGAAAGGACATTCTCATGCAATTCCTAATGAGATAATGACTATGAATATACAAGGGGTTAGTCTCCTATGGCCTAAACTAAGTTATGATTTTTAAAAGATGATATAAAGACATTACAAAAAAGGGACTCTAGCTTAGCACCGAGTGAACTAGTAGTGAGGAGTGTCCCTTCCCAATGTGGGAAGGTAGGTTCACTATTGTACTCATGAGATTGGAGACTACAATGCAATGTGCATGAAGAGGGTCCCAAGTATATCTCCTAGTTCTTGAACTATGTTTGTCCCCATAGGAATACTAGCTAGTGGATCCACCTAGAATGCTATGTTCATGTTTTGGTACTACCTTAGCAAGTAGTCCACCTTCTTTCGGTGTAGGGTTTCATGACACCTGATTCCACATTTAGCTCATGTTGTCTATGTCGGTTAAGGCAAGTGTTCCCGAAAGTAAAATGAAGTAATAAAGTGAAAACTAACTAGGGTGACCTAAGGGGTTTGACTTAGTCTAGGTAGGGGTATGAGACTCTACTTATACACTGCACTAGTTGTCCTTGAGGGAAGTCCTAGAAGGTTGTTCTTATGTGTTATAAAGTAAATGTTATGCATATGTTGACTTTACATGTTGATGATCCTATATGATGTTAGTTTCATTTATGAACATGGTATTGGTCTATATTGCTAAATATGATAATGACTACTCATGATGCTATGTTATATGAAGTTAGACATTGCTTGTGATCATTTGTTTGGTTTACTTGGTTGAGTAAGGTTATGGGGCTTTACTTGGTCATTGCACTTGTGGACTTGATGATGGGTTATGAGTAAGGGTCTTGCATATGTTGTAATGTATGAACTCTTATGCATGCTTTGTTGTTATATCATGATGTTGAAGTTAGTTTGGTTATGTACTCAAATATGCTATGATACATGTTGACTTGGTTATACTTGATAATGTTGATCTTGTGTTGTGTATGGATTTGTCTTAAAGAATATGTGGTTATTGGATTATAAGTATTTTTGATTGTGCATAAGGCTTTTAAAAGTAATTTGGCATGGTTTTGAACAAATGTCCCCTTTAGCACAATTTCAAATGTTTTACGTGCATATTCCATACTTAGTACAAGTGTGTACTAACCCATATTTCTATGTTTCTACAATTATGTAGTTCCGTCTGTTGAGCTTCTAGAAGAACCATTTAAAGATAACTCGAACTCTCATTCTCCAAGTTCGGTAGGTCGTCACCTTCGAGGACGATGCCACTATCTAGATATTGGATATTGTTTTAGCCTCAAGGACATTTAGTTCTTTCCATTTTCATTTGAAGACGATTATTATATATGCCTATATGTGGCCTTTGTTGTAATAAAGTAAGGGTTATGCCCGAATGTTGTATTTGACTTAGATGGTTTAAATGTGAGACGATATCCTATTAAAATATCTTCTTATATTATGTATGTGAAATAAAAGTAGAAGCCTATGTAGTACTTCCTATGCGAGGAGTCTATGTAAACTCCCTATGTCTATATTATGTGTAAGCGAGAGGTCTATGTAAACCTCAACGTAGAAGTAGATGAAAAGTTCAAATTTTCTGCAATTTAACCTATGAAATGTAATGACGAATGCTAAGAGGTTAGTCTTAGTCCTTTTCGAGGACGACTACACCGGTTACTTCTAGGGGGTGCTCCTCGGATGTGACATATATTGAAACCCTCTTTCTGCCCATAAGCATTATAGTTTCCATCTCGTGAGACCATTTGTTGAACAAGCCTTCCTCATTAGGAAATGGGCACCTTCTCATTCGGTCAAGTTCACTCAGTGCTAAGCTAAGTTCCCTTTATTGAAAAGTCTTTATTAACTTTACTTCATAAAAATGACTTTAGGAGAATTAACCCCTCATATGCTTAGCTCGTAGGTTAAAGATGAAATGTCCTTTCATCAACCTAATTCATGTGAGAAAACCTTTCATATGGACATAGCATATTCAAGCACAATCTAGTTTAGAGTATAATTGAGCAAACCTTTCGACAGACTCCTTCTTTACTAGATTATCATACATGCTTCATTTTATGCATTCATGTGTATGTATGTGTACTTATATGAGAAGACCTTTCACATAAACACATTTAGGCACTACACATATGCATACCTCATCATATCATATACTTTCATATTCATAGCTTAATCATGCATTCATATCATGTACATAGAGATATCACCCTAGGAACTATTCTATCTAGGTATACATGTGCAATGTATAGACAAAGGCCCATACCATTGCCTATACGAGTATACCTATCAAGTCATCCTAGTTAAGATACATTTCATTCTTTCATGGACATATACTTTACATGCATAGTTGTAGACATTAGTGCATATAGGAACTATCCTTTCATTAGACACCATGAACCTATATTACTTGTAAGCATGCATGAGGTGTGAGTGTGTGTACATTGGTCAACATGATCACAAAATTTCTATCAACAACACATTGAGACATCCACCCTCTTAAGACCACCATGCACATTCAAGCATAGACCACACACCAGATAATAGCATAGGAGACAAGACAACTTCAACAATTGCATTCTTGACTCCTAACATTGGCTATGATCATACATTCATATAGGGGTACATAGGTAGGGGTAATTCACCATTTTTACTTCATCAATGGCAGCACCTAAACCATACCTAACAACTTCTTTCAAATATAGAAGACACCATCAACACCTAGCACATGATTATAGATTTAAAGACTAGGCATAGTACTTCACATTTGTGTGATCATCATAAGCACCATTCATAATACATAACTTGCTTCAAGGCCATGATCAACACATAATAAGATTGACAAGAAAGTAAACACTGCCACCAAAAATGGACCAACCACACATGCCATACAAGGCCAATTCAACTAGCAATTCTATAAAGAAATAGAAGAAATAGGGCCAACTTACAATTTCTCCAAGCTTTGATCATCATTGATCAATACTCATAATTCATCAATAATTCATATTTAGGGCAGTTGCTAAAAGTACAAAGACATAATCAAAATCATGCTTCAACCATCATAGATACAAGACCAGATCATGTACACTACATCACCAATTCTATAGAAAGTAGAGAAATATAGGTCAACCTTACCAACTCTCTAAACCTTGATCCACATTGATCAATTACCAATTATACTTAAGCAATTCGAAAGGAAAACAGTAGCTATAGATACATTAACATGATCAAATTTACAATCTAACTACATCTCAACAAGATCACATCACCCACATTATAGACTAAATTGAGAAATTGGGAGGAACATGGGTTCATCATGAAATTGGATTGAAAACATCATTATAAACAGTAGCTAATCCATAATTCATCATAAGCATGCTTTTGAAATCGTTTTAAGAAGGAACTCATGGCTAGATTGAAAGATTGAAGGTTTGATCATGAATTCTCTTTGAAAAGCATTGAAGAAACTCTTTAGATGAGAGGTTATCTAAAGATGAAATATTAACATGCCTCATTACATGAAGAAACTACGAAAAATTGATGAAGAATTCATGGAAATCCAATCTACAAGTTGTTCTAGAGCTTCATCTCCAATGGAGGTTTCTAGAGAGGTTTTGTTTGAGAGGGAAGGGTGAAATTTGAAGAATGAAGTCTAATTTCGATATTTTTAACCAACTTAATATACCCAAAAATACATAAAATAAGTTCCTAGGGTCAGGTTAGGATGTGGGGTGAATTTTACATTCACCCCTTTAATGAAACAGTGCGCAGGCAGTAGAGTTGCAGGCTGCATCGACGCCCACAAGCCACGCCTCGTAGACCCATCGACGGGCCTTGATGGCAACCGTTGTTTGGGTATGAGGCTCAAACACTTGGGGAATTAATCTCCTAGGCTAAGTATGGGAATACTCCCCCCTCCCCCCCATCGACGGGGCGTAGATGGACTGACGGGCGTCATTTTTGGGCGTCGATTGACACTGCCAAGGCATTGTCTAGGCAGTCTTTGGGTCCTCCTCAAGGACCTTTTGTGGGTCCCTTGAGAAGTCTTGCCCGAACGTTATCAACGTAAATACAATCATATACAAGTTAGGGAACTACCATATCAGTTTTAACCAAAACGAACACATAAAACATGCCAAGACACACAAGCACGTCTCAAGGCTAACTTTCGAACGTCATCGGATGTTCTTATGCGTGTGACCTCCAAATTACTTAAAATCAAGTATGCATACTGTAAAACACTTATTTAACATATTTTAAACCTTTTTAGGGACATGTGAGGCTCTAAGCACCTTACTTCATTTGAGAGACCTTGCAGGGTGTGACATCCTTGATAATTGTTTCATATTTTGTGAAGGAATCTCTTTCTCTTGCATTTCATGAAGCTTCACACGTATTAAGTGGGTTATACTTTCTCTATATTCTTTATCATATTTTTCAACTTGGTAATTTGAACATCTTGACCTTTGATGTACTTTGATAGACCTTCAACTGCTTTTATCAAATTTACAAGTTATTCTTTTATATTGGAAGTTTTGATCACCATCACTTGCACAACCACCATCATAGATAATGAAGAACACTGAGGGACATCACCAGGAAAAAGCTTGAATGGAGAAGTGAAATAAAAGAAGATCGAAGCAGATCTAGTGCTTAAGAAATCATCATCTTCATGCATAAAAGGGTAATTATATCGACGATGTTGTTCTTGTGACAACCTTAGTCGATATAAAATTCTTTCTACCACCTCATCGATATTGCTCCCTCATTCTAGCACATACAAAGAGGATATTTTTTTTCTAAAGAAGATAAACCAACAACATGAGATGCCTTGCACGATGCTTGATGCACTTCTTGTCCCAGTATTACGACTTTACTTCTTCTAATTTGACCAATAATTTTCATGGCAATTTTCAAACCATTTGTGGAGTCAACATTCTCCAATGAACCAGATTTGGAGTCAAATTTATTGCATCATATTGAAATTTTTTAAAACTTTGAAGAGATAATTTAGATCCAACAATTTTTGCGGATGCATACGTAGATGTAGATTTCAAGTTGACCTTTTTAGAAGTCATCTCAATGTCCTTAAGCTTTGATTTTTGAAGAGAAGAGATGAAAGATAAAGATTGTCCCACTGGACGTTTCACTTTGTATGCAACTAAGTTTCATTCTGTATGCAACTAAGTTTCATTCATGAAATATTGCAAACAATGAAGGAAAATAGCAAGCAAACAATAATATTTATATTCGAATTTGTGCGAATGTTACAATCTTTATGAAATCTTAAGAAAAAAGATGTAATCCCTAATTCTTTCCTTCACGATTGTCAACTTAAGAGTTTTACTTTGTTTTTTATTTGATGAAATACTTGCGACTCAACACTTGAAGACGAAGACTTCTTTTATGCAAAAGACTTACATATCACCACCGAAGAGGGAGGATTCTTTATGTATTTTCGTAAGTTCTTCTTTTTCTTCTTCCCCTTCTGGTCTTATGAAGACCTTTTTATATAGTTGTGAGCTAGGATTTTGGGGTATTTTGATATTCAAGTAATTTTAATGGACCTTGGGCTTGAAGAGCATGAATTGAACTCGTCTTGTCAACTAAATGAATTGACCCACACGTAATTTAGACTTTATTTAGGTCATATAATTTTGATTTAAATATCAATCCGACTTGATTAATATGTCATGTTATGAATTAATCTAAAAATAGAAAATTTAGAACAAACAATGTTGCAATTATTATTTTTATGGATGCGATGGAGAAGCTAGCAATTCTATTGTTTTTTTTTTGTTTTTAATAAGGCCGATTATCAACTGAGAATTTTCAATATTCATTATTTATAAAATCGAATTGAATAAAAAATGCATTAGAAGGGTAACTTAGTCGAATTATAACGGTTTATATTAATATATACATAGTAAATATATTAAGAGTTTTGTTATAAAAACATCAAAATAGAGAAGATAAATGTAATGTTAGGAGGTCAAACCTAAGGGGAGGTTGTGAAATTATTCTTATTTTTTTAATAATTACATTTATCATAAAAGGGCATAATTTCTTTTTAAATATAAAAAATAAATATCTCTTTGAACATGTTATACAAGATTCTGGGTCCAGCAGTGCTCCTTATCTTTGATTTTTTTTCTCTAATAATGGAATTCCCTTGTGCTATTTTTTGAATTTTGTTGAGGATAATTCAGTTTTCCAGTATTCCATAGTAGACTCTGCCAATTTGTTCCATTGTCTTCCTCTCCAATAGGAAAATGTCTATGTTTCTTGCCATCAAAAGCCAGTGCCTTTTTCCTTATCAGACTCATTTCAAGAATCGCCCAATTGAACTAGTTTTGCCTCAGACTGTTTTTCCAAGATTCAGAAATGGACCCAGATACCGCAATTGCATCCTGGCCAAAGCTGAAGACAAAGCCAGAGAAAATTCGGAGCGACAGCTTGAGGTAAAGTATTTTGTATACCGAGGAGATTTGTTGTATTATACTATTTTACAATGGATAGTGATTATTTGATGTTGGAGTTGAATAGCTAAGAAAGTCCTTATTTAGTATTCGAATGAAATGGGCGTGAATCGAATATAGATGAATAATTTATTTGATTCCAACTAGATTGAGATTGTGGCGCGGCTGTTGTTATTGGTGATGAAGCAGTTGATCTGAAATACTAAGGGTGTCTTTGGAACAAGAGGGATTTAGAATTCCCTACTATTCCTAAAGAACTCTAATGAATGTAAATGGGGGATTTTGGGGTGAACACTCTTCGTGAGTTGAGATGAAGTGTTTAGTAGCAACCTCACTATTCCGGTTAAGATTATACATTTTGGGATTGCAAGCTCTTTCTTTGATTTCCTTATCTGATTTTGATACATCATGCATGATTCTTTTAGTCTCTATCTCATTGGGTTATCTATTTTTTGTATTTTCAGTATGGAGCCTCATTCTTTATTGTGAATTTATCTTTCTTAGTCAATAACATGATTTTAGTTTCCACAAGAGTTTGTCATTTAGAGGATTTAGATTCGTCAGGTTAGTATATTACTAGCTTAATTGAACTTTTGGTCTCAGAACCATATCATTTGAATATTTGATGAACTTAATAGGAGTAAAGGGTTAGGCCTCAAGAGTAAGTTGTTAGGTTCACTTTCAATATTCTCTACATTTGGAAGGACCTAATGCATTTTATGAACTCAATAGCTTCACCTTGAAAGTAGGCTGTCTCGGGTTCAGTTCCAAAATATAGATGGACAGCCTATCTTTGCAATATTCCGTCAGCTGTTGGTGTGCATAATAGTTACAGCCCTAATTATTATGGTTAAATAAGACAAAAGGAAATGAAAGGAAGTGCAGTGGCTCGTACTTACTTTACTAAGAGTTAAGTTTGCTTCAGGAACTAACAACATCATCGGGAACATGTGATCCTTTGTGCTCAGTTGATGAAACAAGCTCACAAGAATTTGAAGCTACTTACCAACCAAAGACAGATTTCCTGAAGGCCTTTGCCATTCTTTCTGCGGCTGTCACTGGTACAATAGCAATAAATCAATCATGGGTGGCTGCAAATCAGGTGTTCTACTGGAGCCTGATATTTTTAGTTCAGGCATACTAGTGAATTGATCTACCATAAATTTCATTGGCTTGATCAAATCATGCTTCAGGATATTGCAATGGCGTTGTTGTTTGGAGTAGGCTATATGGGCATCATATTTGAAGAGTCTCTTGCATTCAACAAAAGTGGAGTAGGACTTCTGATGGCCGTGAGTTTATGGGTCATTCGAAGCATTGGGGTAAGGCGTGAGTTTACTTTCCTTTCCTTTACACTACGTCGATTATTGAATGTTTGATAGTGAAAGTAAGCTGGATATGTAATTGGAAGGTTTGTCAGTCTTCAAAAGCAAACTTCTTACACCCACTTTTAACACTTCAATGCTCTTTATGACAAAGTTCTTTTGAATTTATATTGTTGTTTTATTGATCTTCATGCTAGTTTTACTATTGCTATATTGTGAGCCATTTTTGAATTAAACTGCTGCTTTAGTACGAATACTACTTCTTATCTTGTATGCTCTGTGGAGCTCCCCCTACTTCCTCTTAGAAATAAAGCAAAATTTATGCTTGAAATGGGAAGGTCCGGTGCATCTACTAATTCATTCAAATGCGGCTCCTATTTAAGTGATCACAAAGTTAGATTGAAAGAGTCCATTTTTTTAGATCTTAGTATATTGCATCTTAAAAGTTGAAGGGGGCTAGTTTTGAACTTTCCAACAACTATACCACTCAACATCTGATGTGGCCCCACCCAAATAATAGATGTTTTCATGTTTCAACATACATAGGTATTTCCTAAGTTGCTCGGACTCTTCACTTTGAGTGTTGCACCCATATCTACACAACGTGTGTGTGGATGTGGGATCCCTACTGGATTTGGTCAACCAATTTGAATATTTTGACCAAAATCGACGGAAAAAGTTTTGGAAAGATACGATGATCTATGTAATCGAAACAAAAGCCAGGTTGAAATTAAAGAAAATGGGATAGCTTGTATATAGAAATTTCCTAAGTTGCTCGGACTCTTCACTTTTGGTGCCGCACCCGTGTCGACACAACATGGGTGTGGGATCCATGGCCGATTTGGTCAACCAATTTTGGGTACTTTGACCAAAATCGGTGGGGAAAGTCATGACAGTTTTAATAATTTCTATAATCAATACAAAAGCAAAGATGAAATTGAAGAAAATGGAATACATGTCTTATAGAAATTTCTGTCACTCCTTTTCCTTTGATCTCTTCCAAAATTCTTGTCAAGTTCTCCACAAAATATCTCATAATTTAGGCTTAAATCTTAATACCTCTATTTTTAGATATTTTAATTATTGTTAGGTGAATCCCCGCACCGGTATCCATATCCCCTTATCTTAAAAATTAGATCATGAAGGATCCCACCTCTAGATCCGCACCCGTATCCCGCAGAGCAACTTAGAATTTTTTTTATATTAGTAATGAATGATACCAATGCACGTGCTATGTATACACCTGCTTCCTCCATCGGACAGTCAGGATCCATGGGGACTCGTGAGGTCCATATATTGGGCAGGGACGCTACTCTGATACATATACAATATTGTGTGCAAATGTGCAATTATGATCCATAAACATATATAATGTGCAGGCGTGCAACTCCAATCAATATATAATATATAATGTGCAGGCGTGCAACTCCAATCAATATATAATATATAATGTGCAGGCATGCAACTTCGACTCCGATCCCA
Organism: Solanum lycopersicoides; assembly: GCA_022817965.1. Taxonomy (NCBI): domain Eukaryota; kingdom Viridiplantae; phylum Streptophyta; class Magnoliopsida; order Solanales; family Solanaceae; genus Solanum; species Solanum lycopersicoides. The sequence continues at coordinate 60,705,048 of CM040628.1, read as the reverse complement.
ATGAAATATAAGGCTTAATGCAGGTGCATAATATTTATCCCAAACAACAAAGACGCACTGACAGGCAATAATCCTTTAGAGTAACTCAATTCCACTATCATTTCAAGCTTGCCATTTCAATCTCCCGGCCCATATAAACCTCTTATTTCAACCCAATGATACAGCTAGAACTACAATCATCACAAAATATTATCATAATCCGACTCCAAATCCTTAAAGGAGAGTAAAATTATCAACAAGCATGTTATGTATCAAAACAAGTCACCAAACATGTAAAGCATGCTACCAAGGCAAGAAATCTACCCGAACAAGTCAAATAATCACATAAACCTATAACATGACACCAGACATAAATGCTTGTTATCTCATTTATACAGGACCTCATTACCCATTACCCATGTACACAATCAACAATACCCTAACACTTGATAAAGAGTCCTAGAAACCCTCCACTTGCCTTAAATCGAACCCAAAAAAGTTCAAATTGCGGCTTGCCCTTTTTCAAAGCCTCCGAAAAATTTCAATCTGGTCAAATACATAATATACATAAGTAGACAAGTCTATAGCACCCATATTGCTATACTTCTATTTTGCATAAAAACAGTAGACTGCGAGCCCATAAGAGAAAACTAATTTTTTCCTTGAAAATCATGTTACCATAACGCAAGGAACTTAGATATCACATTTCATCAAAACCTGAGCTCTAATCGACCTTCAAATCACCAAAATATGATTTTGTAACTTTAACTTGAAATCACCTTTTTCATCAATCTAAAAGACTAAAACATTGATTTAAAGGTAAAAAATCGATAAATAATTAGTGACAAAAAATAAAGAATGGCTTAGAAATATACCCAACGACGAAATTTTGAAAATCCCATTATGAATTGTGTGATTTCAAGCTCCCAGTAGTGAGTTATGGGGTTTATATTCGAAAATGGACTTTTAAATTTGGCCAGGTGCACTTCCTCTTCGCGAACGCGACAGGTCCCTCCTGATCATGATTGTGATGCTTTCTTCATAGACATGAAGAACAAAAACTACTTAGACCCGACCAAAATGCTCTTCGGAATCGCAGGCCCTCCATTGTGATCGTGATAACCATCATCTTCAAATTACTAGCACCAAAAAATCAGAAAACCAACAACCATGCATTGAGTCTACAGTTCCTGAATGGACCCTAGAAATTCGTTTGAATCCCGTGAAGACAAACCAAATATGCTACTAGATTGAAAACGACATTTCAAGCCTGTTGGAACCATCAAAACACTGATCCGAGGTAATCTTGACCAAATGTTGATCGAGGTGAACTCTTAATTACAAAATTTCCAACTTCCCAACCGATGGCCCAAATCACATCCGAAGGCCTCGTGATCTGAACCAATGATCCAACTAACTCAAAAATCACCATCCTGACTTAACGGAACGGTCAAAATTTCGTTCGAGCTCATCTTCTAGAAATGTTGACTTTGGTAAAAAAATTGCAACTTTCAAACCTCAACAATAAAAAACTCATCCAAACCCCGTCCAATCACCTCAAGAACCATGCCACCCATCCCTGCAGACCTCAAATATCATAAGAAGCTACGGGAAGCAGGTAAAACAGGGTAAACACACAAAAATCTCAAAACAATTATGAAGGTCGTTCTATGTTCTTGCAATTGTATTGGAACTTATTTCCTGTACTCGGGCTATGCTCTTTACACTTTAGTTAGTTGCAGTTTTGGCAGGAGTTATATGACTGCAAACATCATTGTGCTAAGCTGCTTCTCCAATCATTCACATGATAGCATTGAATGAATGCTTTTATACACACCCTTATAATGTGGTGCAAGGGTTCTATATGAAATTTGTGAACTCTTCATTGCCATAGTTGAAAGTAGCTGTACATGTGAGCAAATTTTGCGAACATACATGAAATAAGATAATAATTGGATATTGAACGGCCATTGAGACAAGCTCTAGGATGGTTTTCTTGTTAAGAATAATAGAATTCAGAGACAAGAGGGCTTTTTAATCTCCATACTTGTGGTGTTTTACAGTCTTGTATGTCCTTGGCAGGCCCCTTCAAATGACATAGCTCTTTCCCAGTTGTCACATGCGACTGCTGAAGTTAGTGAAATAGTGTTCTTTTTGCTTGGTGCGATGACCATTGTTGAGATAGTTGATGCTCATCAGGGATTTAAGCTGGTTACAGACAACATCACTACTCGCAAGCCAATAACTCTGCTTTGGGTGGTTAGTGATTCAATAACCTTTCCTCTTTCAAATTACTCTCGGTTCTGTTTAGTTAAGTAGTTATTTATTTTTCTCTATGAATATAGACGATTCTGTAATATCTTGCTTTTGGTCTAACAAAAACAGATAGTGGTCTGATTTTGCATGAAATATGTTACTTGATTGAAAATGCATATATACTCTTCAAAATAAGTAAATCTAAGAATGTCAGAGTAAGGAATAATACAAGTGGATAATAATGGAAGGACCAAGTTACCTACCGATTTAGCAATCTATTAAGCCCCATGTTTCGTTCCAGCATATTCAGTTGTTGTACTCTTTTGTGAAATGCATGCTAGAATGCAAGGCATCCAAAGTTTTCTTCTGTAGGAAAAGTCATCTCTTAGGAATTGACAATTTCTCAAAGTAAGAACTGCTCATTTTTTTCCTTCAATGGAGAGATTCACAGTTCTGTCAGAGAGGGGTTGCTATTAATTGATGGCTCTTAATAGTCTTTGTTGTACGTATTTCATATATATTGGCTTCTAATGTCCTTTCAATCATAATATTTTTTATGAAATACATGTTCTTGGGCTGGAATTGTCCATGCTAGGATACATAGCAATCTTAGATTCATTTATTTTAAGAATTGACAATTTCTCAAAGTAGCTGTATATTTTTTACTTGATATGCAGATGCATAGTTATATCAAAGCGGGTTTGCTTTTAGTTGATGATCCTTAGTAGTCTACGTTGTAACTATTTTGAATTTAATTTGATTTTGCTCCTAGATATTGTAGGATCTTATAATGCGCAGCAGATGGGGGTGGTATGATTACCCTCACTAGATGAAGGACATGACATACATAGATGACTTATATACAGAAGGTGGCTAGCCAATAATATGATTTACCACATTAGCCTTTCGTTCAAAAAAAAATATGATTTAACTGAGAGTCAAGACTGATTCAACATTTTGTTTGCTGCTTGTTTCCTGTAATTGTCATTAACTTTCTAAAGTTATGGTAATTTCAGGTAGGTTTTGTGACTTTCTTCCTCAGTTCAATCCTTGACAATCTGACTTCTACAATTGTGATGGTCTCCTTACTGAGGAAACTGGCACCACCTTCAGAATACCGAAAGTAAGTGTCAGCAGCTTTGAGCCTCATCTGTTCAACCTTCTAGTAGGAGAAAGATATTATGATTTACTCTCATATTTGGTCTAAAGTTATTTGATCTCGGAACATCAATCTTGATTTCCATAAGTCTCAAGAGGTATTGATATTCGAACTTGAGAGAAGATCAGAAAGAACTAGGGATGTACATGTTAGCATGATGGAAATCTAAATAATTGTATATATTAATGTAATTAGATAGTGATATAAATTAGCATGATCATATAGATTTGTTGTAGAATCAAAGGAATAAATATTGTGATAGAATAGCGGATTTGGAGGGATTGAATAGCAGATTTGTAGAGATAGAATAGCTGATCTTTAGGGATAGGAATGACGGATCTTTAGGGATTTGTAATATTTATTCTCTCTATATAATGGAAAGACTCTCACTTTGAGAGACATTCAGCAAAACTGACATGGTATCAGAGCCTTTTTCAGTGCTTTGATTCTTAGTGTCTTTCATCTGTGGTTCCTTCCAGATTTTTTTTGGAAGTTTTGGTTCTGCTTACTGTTAGTCAACAGTTAGTCCTAAGTATCTTGGAAGTTAAGGCATTTTGGAATCTTAGTCTCTTTTCATTCTGGTTATTTTGCATCATTGCATTTCCATCTTCCTTAGCTTGTCAAAAACATGTCGTCATATCAGTTTGAGTCCTGAAAAAATTACTCCGCCTGGGAATTTCAATTCCAACTATTTGTCACCAGAAAAGAATTATGGGGACATATAGATGGAAGCGATCCTACTCCTACCGATCATAAAAAGCTCGGTCAATGGAAGTTTAATGATGCTCGGGTGATGACATGGATTTTAGGGTCAATTGACCCTCTTATTGTACTTAATCTCAGGCCATACAAGACAGCAAAGGCCATGTGGGATTATTTACGAAAGGTTTACAACCAAGACCATAGCGCAAGCGCTTTCAGTTAGAGCATGAAATTGCTATGTATTCACAAGGAGGTCTCTCTCTTCAAGATTATTTCTCTGGATTTCAGAACTTATGGGCTGAATTTACCGATATCGTTTATGCTAAAATACCTTCTGAATCTCTCTCCATCATTCAAGGAGTTCATGAACAAAGCAAGCGAGATCAATTTTTGATGAAATTACGATCTGACTTTGAAAGTGTTCGCTCCAACTTGATGAGTCGTGATCCATCTCCCTCGTTGGATGTCTGTTTTAGGGAATTACTTCGTGAGGAGCAGCGTCTCGTCACACAAAATGCTTTTCATCAAGGAAATGTTGTCACTGTTGCATTTGCAACTCAAGGGAAAGGAAAGGGCGTGGATATGGCTAGAACTCAATGCTACAGTTGCAAGAAATATGGTCATATTGCTCGCAATTGTGGCAAGAAGTTCTGTAATTATTGTAAACAACAAGGACACATTATCAAAGAGTGTCCCACACGTCCTCAAAACCGTAGGACAAAGGCTTTCCAAGTTGGGATAAATAATTCCACTACAGATAGCTCATCTTCGGTAGGACAAGTTATTACTCCTCAAATGGTACAACAAATGATCTTGTCAGCATTTTCAACATTGGGACTACAAGGTAATGAGGTAATATCTAAATTTTGGCTTGTTGATTCTGGCGCTTCCAATCATATGACCAACTCAACTGATATACTCAAAAACATCCGTGAGTATAATGGTCCAACACAAATTCAGGTTGCCAATGGTAGTAATTTACCCATTACCAAGGTTGGAGATATTACTGAAACTTTCAAGAATGTTTTTGTATCACCAAAGCTCTCCACTAGTCTTATTTCGGTTGGCCAATTGGTAGATAACAATTGTAATGTGAACTTTTCTCGTAATGGTTGCCTTGTGCAGGATCAGGTGTCGGGGACGATAATCGCGAAGGGGCCTAAAGTTGGAAGATTGTTTCCTATACATTTTTCTATTCCTCCTGTTCTGGCTTTTGCTTCCACCACTACTAAGAATGAGGTTTGGCATAAACGTCTAGGACATCCAAATTCTATTGTGTTGTCTCATTTGTCCAATTCTGGTTTATTGGGAAATAAAAATCAATTTTCAGTTGCTTCCTTTGATTGTTCTACTTGTAAATTAGGCAAAAGTAAAACTCTTCCTTTTCCTAATTTTGGTAGTCGTGCTGCAAAGTGTTTTGATGTCATTCATAGTGATGTTTGGGGAATTTCACCAGTAATTTCTCATGCTCATTTCAAGTATTTTGTGACATTTATAGATGACCATAGTCGGTTTACATGGGTGTATTTTCTTCGATCTAAATCTGAAGTGTTTTCCATATTCAAGAAGTTTTTGGCTTACGTTGAGACTCAATTTTCCACATGCATCAAAATATTAAGATCTGATTCTGGTGGAGAATATATGTCTCATGAATTCAATATTTGTTGCTAAGAAAGGAATTGTATCACAACGCTTTTGCCCATACACGCCACAACAAAATGGGGTTGCTGAGCGTAAAATCCGTCATCTTTTGGATGTCACTCGTACTTTATTGATTGAGTCCTCTGTTCCATCTAAATATTGGGTTGAAGCTGTGTCTACTGCTGTCTATTTGATTAATAGACTTCCATCTAAAGTGTTAAACCTTGATTCTCCATATTATTTTCTTTTTCACAAGCATCCTAGCTATCATAGTTTTCATACATTTGGTTGGGTTTGTTTTGTGCACCTTCCTCCTTCTCAACGCAATAAACTCTCTGTTCAGTCTATTAAATGTGCTTTTATGGGCTATAGTACTTCGCAGAAAGGATTTATTTGTTATGATCCAAGTTCTAATAAATTTTGTGTTTCTAGGAATGTTATTTTCTTTGAGAATCAGTATTTCTTTCCTACTCATATTGAGTCATCTTTTGTTTCTCCTCTTCTTCCTACTTTTGAGGATTTGTCATTGTCTTCTAAGCGGTTCAAACCAGGATTTGTGTATGAACGACGTCGGCCAACTTTACTCCATCCTGAAACAGATCCGCCACTCTACAACCAGAATCTGAGATTTTTTCAAGGCCTGCTCCTCTTGAGCCTCCTCGGCAATCTACTAGAGTGTCTCAAACTCCTAAACGGTATGGTTTTTCTTCTACTTTATCCACCATCTCTATTCCAACAGGTTACTCACAAGCCTCCAAGCTTGAATTTTGGCAAAAAGCAATGGAGGAGGAACTTTTGGCTCTTAAAGAAAATGACACATGGGACATTGTTTCATGTCTTTCAAATGTCCGCCCTATTGGATGTAAATGGGTTTATTCAATTAAACTTCATTCTGATGGAACTCTTGATCGGTACAAAGCTCGATTGGTTGTTCTTGATAACAAACAAGAGTATGGGGTGGACTATGAGGAGGCTTTTGCACCAGTAGCAAAAATGACTACGGTGCGAACTATTATTGCCATTGCTGCTTCACAAAACTGGTCTCTTTATCAAATGGATGTCAAAAATGCTTTTCTCCATGGTGATCTCAAAGAAGAGATTTATATGAAACCTCCACCTGGTTTGTTCTCATCACCTACATCAGATGTATGCAAGTTGAAGCGGTCTTTGTATGGATTAAAACAAGCTCCAAGAGCTTGGTTTGATAAGTTTCGATCTACTTTGCTACAATTTTCTTTTGAGCAGAGCAAATATGACTCGTCTTTGTTTCTTCGGAAAACATCTACAGGTTGTGTTCTTCTTTTGGTGTATGTAGATGACATTATCATCACAGGAACTGATTCTTCACTAATCACTAGCCTCCAACAGCAGCTTAAAGATTCTTTTCATATGAAAGATCTTGGTACTCTTACATATTTTTTGGGTTTGGAAGTTCATAATGTTGCTTCAGGTGTGTTTTTAAACCAACACAAATATACTCAGGATCTGATTTCTTTGGTTGGTCTTCAAGATTCCTCCTCCGTAGATACTCCATTGGAATTGAATGTGAAGTATCGTC
>CM040628.1:60672581-60696891 GCA_022817965.1 Solanum lycopersicoides | reverse complement strand
GAAAAGTTTTAAATTTCTGCATCATTTCTATTATCTTATAATTATGATATGCTAAGAGCCTTGTAATGAGCTTTTTAGAGTCTTGGTACTTCGTGTCAACATCTAGGAGTATCTTTGGGTCATGACAACAACAGGAGGGAGAGCCTTCATCTCAATATTCTCTCGATTGTAAAAACAAAAATCTCATGGAATAGTCATTAATCTTATTCATTTCATCATTCATGGAAAGTCCCAATTAAGCAACCAATACAAGCTAAAGTTCATTCAGAATAACTCGTTAATCTTGATCCAACTCAGGTGATAAAAAAATTCAACTTTCTGACTCCTTTTGTGAGAAAACTCTTCTCAATCATGTTTTTAATAGTATGTGAGAAATTATTTCACAACAACACAACATCGATGATATACTCTCAAATCAACCTTAAATCATTTATATCAACTTCATAAAAGAACATAATTTTCTTTCATAGTTCATAAGCTTCATCATATGTCATTGTAGGGGTGTCAAAAACGAACTCAAACATATGTAACCCGCCCAGAATTTTAAGTGTTGGGTTCAAGATAATTTGAATTGGGTTCAATTTCAACCCACTCAAGCTTAACCCATTTGAAAAAATTTCTCAATTGAGCTCAATTCAATCTCCAATTTCAACCCATTTTAAAACTTTTTCTTAAGATATGTTCCTATATTGAAAGTATGAATTATTATCTATTCAACATCTTTTAGGATTTATCTATCCATTTTGTTACTTTTTTTTAACAAAAAATTCTTGAGCGGAAATTCAAATTGTGATTATAAAAGTTAAATATCAATGTTAAATTATTGAGATTAATCGGGTCTGTTCGCAACAAATTTTCGTAAGCGCGGAAAATTAACTGCAAGCAAAATAAATAAAAGAAAAATGTGATTTTTATTAACGAATCATTGTGAGTACAATTCCGTTGTTCTCTTGATTCTCTCTCCTAAGTTTCTCCTCGATTCGAGGGCCTTCAGTAGCGTATTTCCCGAATTGTTGGATCATGTAGACCTTCTTGAGATGTTGTCGATCTCCAAGACGTCGGAAAGCGCTTCGTCGTTGTAGGTCGATCTCCGGGAAGAACTCCGTGATCACTCCTTCGAAGAACTATCGATGTTAATGTTGTAGTTTTCTCCAATTTGTTGAATGCTTGTTGAAGAGTTTTTTTCTTTTCCCTCTCCTTGAATGTCATGTTCATCCCCTATTTATAGTTGTAGGGGGTGGACAAGGTTGCATATGAGTGACCAAAGGATGTCATTTTGACACTTGGCGTGCTGTAATTGGTTCTTGCACTTGACTGGGACTAACACCTCATTTGGACATGTGGCATCACCTTGTTGGTTTCGGATGCTCAGTCACCGTGACACGTGGCATGAGTTTGGGCTTCAAGGTGAAATGGACCTTGGATTTCAACTTTAATAAAATGAACTCATTTATTTATAAAGCCCAAATTAATCATTCAGCCCAAATGAACATGGATTTAATTCAAATTTTGTATGAATTTGATCCAATTAAAATTTATGTGTCTACAAATGCCCCTTACTTCGAGACTTGTCGACATTTAGGCTTGCCGAAGTTTGGCGACAAGACTTGAAGTATTCATGAATGTGTTTTCATTTTTTTTTTGAGACTTGTGGACGTTTAGGATTGCCGAATTTGACGACGAGTTGAAGTCTTCATGAATGCATTGTTGAGACTTCAAGAGTATGTGTTTCTTGTCGTCGTAGTCTAACTAGGCCACCACAAATGATTTGCTTGTAGTGATCTCAATCATTTTTTTAAAAAAAAAAACCTTCTTGCTCGACAACCACATGGCCCCTTAATATCAATTTCAAATAGATAGGTCTAGTGGGTAGTAACATTTTTTTTTTGTCTGATCTTCCTTGTAAGGTGAAAAAAAGATCAAGAAAATTGATTGGATTTTGTTACAAATAAAAAGAATATAAATTTCCTTTATCCAAGTCAATGAAGATAATATTCTTTCCTTAACTCTTTGGTTCATCCTTCCATATTGGTATGACTTCAAAATGGAAATGAAATATTTCAATCCAAATCAGATTTTTAATTTCCAAATTCACCTTACTATGCCTTGTGGAGAATTAGAAGTTATTCACAAGAATCCCCATATAATCCCTTCCAATGCATAAAGAATTTCATCACACAAAAATTCAAAATGCTACAAGCAAGTTAGCCGAGTGTATTGAACTCTTAAAGTGCGACGTCTTTCTTTCAAATCAATAGACGTAACTTCCCTCATATCTCGAAAGAAACTTCAAGCAAGGTGTTCTTGCTACTTTCTCAGGTAAAATAGGATTTTTTTTTCTCGCAGTAACCCGTTTTTATGCTTCAGCTTTGCTCGCCTGTAGTGTAAAATCCATATCTAATTGTAGAAACGTTGAAATTGCAATCCATTTGATTTTTCCAAAACTAGAAACACGGGGCTATAACGTAGAAAAAAAATTGCAGCCAAACTTTCAATCCGTTGCTACAGTTTTTATCTTCAATGCTGGACCTGCTTGAGATTGACAGATTTGGGCGTCCGTAGTATAAAATTCATTTCTAATTGTAGAAAATCAAAATCGCAAGGCGTTTGGTTTTTCCGAAACTAGAAACATGTCACTACGACATATAAAATATTTGTAGCCAAATTCTTTTTCAATTGCTACAGTTTTGATCTTCAAGTTTGCACCCGTTTTTGATTGACAGATTTGCGCGTCCGTAGTGCAAAATTCATTTCTAATTGTAGAAAAATCGAAATAGCAAGCCGTTTGATTTTTCCGAAACTAGAAGCGTGGAACTACGATGTATAAAATATTTGTATCCAAATTCCTTGTCAATCGCTACAGTTCTAATCTTCAAGGTTGAACTCATTTCTGATGGTGAGATCTTTTTTGTCTTTTGATTACTCCAATCGTGTTTTTGCCAACGTAACCTCTTTATTTTTTTATTTTTTTTTCAGAGCCTCAGTGTGCGATCTTGGTTTCCAGCAACGACAATGGACTTTAGTGACCGAGATGCGCCGTACCCTTGCCTTGAAATCGTTGAGAACAAGCAACATGCGCGCGCCAAAGTTCTCACTTTGAAAGTTCATCCTCCGGTGATCGGCGCCTTCCCACTCATTAGGAAGATGCTGGATACGTCTCATCATCTCCTGGAGTGGTCGTCAACAGAAACGAAGGATTTTACGGACAATTTCTCCGGCAAGGTCGCAACTGAAAAAGTTCTCCTTTTGAGGTCTTCTAATCATCAAAACGTTGTTGTTGCCGTCCCTCCTCGTCGCGATAAACATCTTAGCAGTTGGCGTGTTCCTTCTTCTGGGTATGGCGAGGTCCGCTATACGTCTGGCTATTGGGAGTGGGTAGAGGATGTGCTTGCTCGCTGCAAGGAGACTCCAGATAACATCAAAACTTATGATGCTATCTTTGCTTCAATGTTCACATACGATCACAACGAAAATGTTCTCCAAGCCTTCTGCGAGAATTGGCGTCCATCCACTAATACGGTCTCTACCTTCGTCGGAGAGTTGTCTATTTCTTTATGGGATTTGAGAACCATTGGAGGTCTTCCTGTTCATGGTTCTTTTATGATGAAGTTGTACCCTCGACTAAGGAGTTGACACATGTAGATGATCAAGGGAAGTATTTTCTCCGAAGAAGTTGTTCCTTGTTTTCAGCATTCTATCGACTTACCAAAGGTGCCATCGATGAAGTCTCTTTTCGAGAATGGACAAAGTTTTGGTTTAGGGGGCCAAAAAAATATGTCGAGCCTTCACCAAAGACATCTAAGAATCGTACAAAACCAAGGATGAATCATGATCCTTCTGGAAATATTGACATGAGCTTTTTGCCTCGAACTGAAGAGGAGAATGCTCCTTTTGTCGAGCTAGGCGTAGAAGAATCCTTCAGAGATGAGACTTATCTGGCAGCTTTTCTCGTATGTTGGCTTTGCAAGTTTGTTCTTCCTAGCAAGAAAGCTGATTGTATTCGTGCTAGTGTCTTCAAAGTCGCAAGCTTGATGGCTCATGGAGAAATATTTTCTTTGGCGGTGCCGGTCCTAGCAAGCATCTATCGCGGCCTTAAGGATATATCTACTTCTTCAAACTTAGGTGCTTGTGATACATTACTGCCCCTCCATTATGTATATGGGTGGATAGGTGAGTATTTTGAGACCTACTTCCGTGTTACTCGTCCTCAACGAGGTGTGCGAATGTGGCAGATTTCTGGAGAAAGGATGGCAAAATATTTTGACCTTGTTGATGCTCGCAAGTTATTTCAACAAGTGAATGTGCATGACCTCCACAATCTGGCCATGCTACAAGGAAAGGAGTTGCATATTGATGATAGTGGAAAATTGTCCACTTCCTGGAGCGATTTTTTTATAGCCCTCCGTTCAAGTTTTGTCACTTTGAGGTTGGATAATGAATTGATTGTGGAGCCTTATAGCCCTCACCGATTTAGTCGTCAATTTGGATATTGTCAAGACGTTCCTGGCGCCCTCATAGAGCACCATTATGATGGTTCACTACTAGCTTTGGTGCAACTATGGGATTCATGTGTTCATCTTGGGAGCTCTTCGAAGATCATCATACCAATGCGTCCGTCCAATAAGGGCTCTTTAATGACTCGTGAGTATTCAGATTGGTGGCCATCCCATCGAGAGACTTTGCTAAGACGAAGTACTCACATAATTTTGAGAGGCCCGAAAATAGATGATGTTTCTTTATCAACCAAAGGAGAACAACTTCAAGAAAAGCTATCTCAGTCTTTAAAGTCTAAGGCGACACCAAACATTCCTCCGCAATCTGTTAGAGTTGTTTCCAAGTCTAAAAGTTTGAAGAGCAAGACAACACATGTTGGTAACGGAGTTGGGTGTCCTTTACGACTCCAAGGTTGTCAACCTCGCTGATAAAGAGGTGATCGACGTAACTCTCAAGAGGAAGAAACCTTCCAGCTCATCGGACAAAGGTGTTGTAAATTCACTTGGCATTGCACCATCTTATAGTAACACGTCAAAAACGTCTATTTCACTCCAGGAGATCGACATTTGCATTAGTGCAGCCTCTAGCTCCAATGAGAGCAATGTTAGCCAAGAGCTACATTGGAAGCGTTTGAAGAAAAAGCCTAAGGACTTGAACACTCAACAATGCGAGTTCGCTGAATTGGATTCCATTAGTATTGACACTGCGATCTTTGAAGATGGTGTTGCTGGTTCTACGATGCCCTTGACAGAATTGGCACAACAGGTAAAAATCACCTTTTAAATATTTCTCTAAACTTACCTGCCCCCTTTTTTTCTTTTGATCCTTGAATATTAATTCAGTTTTTCTTTTTTAATTATCCAGTTGGGTCTTGGGGACATCCCTAGCGATGTAGATGTATTTGAAGATTGTATCACCAGCTCGACTTCTCTCAATGTGGCGAAGAGTTCTCACCCCCCACTTGTTGAAGTTAAGAGTCAAGCCGCGAATGAGATCCAACCGACAAAGCCAATGGTCCTTTTTTCTGAAAATGTTGAAACTTTTCAAAACATCTTAACTAATGTGGAGGTTGTTGAAACTTCTCAAATTGGAATTTCCAAATGTTTCCAAGGATTTGGTTTGCCCTTTGTTGGGAACTGCCTCTAATTTTGGATCACCAAAGACTATTTCTGGCTTCAAATTGTCTTATGTTTCTGGAATGTGGCGCACCTTATGTGAGTGTATCACTCAATTCTCTTTTGAATCCTCAGAGAACCTCAAAGAGTTGGAGATAGGTGTTGCCTCGATTCTGAATGGTCTTCGAGAAGTTGACTTCATCAACCTTAATCCTTTAGAGGTTCTCCTTGAAGATTTTCTCAAGAAACATAGAGATTATGATGTTGCAAGGTTGTCCACTTCTCAAAAGATAACAAGGGATTCTCATCAAGAGTTGCTTTCTGCTGCCCAACAAGGTCTTAATACCGCAAATGAGAGAGAATCAATATGGACAAACACTTGGAAGGGCTTCAAAAAGTCCTTGCAAGAGCTGAAAAAGAGTTGAAAGTGTGGGCTTCAAAGAAGAAGAAAACCATCTCGCTTATTGAGGATCATCAAAAGAGGTTATCTCAAAATCAAAAGATTATCACTAACCGTGAAGATGAAATTCATGCCATTGAGAAAATCATTCCCTTGTCGAAATAGAAATAAAAGAACTAGATAAGCTAAAGGAAGATGCTGAGACAAGTCGTCACCAAATCCTTAGCCATAAGTTTATTTCTTAGTCTTTTATCCCGCATAATGTCGTTTTTCTCAATTTCTTGTTCTATTGTGTGTGCTTTTTTTTTTGTCTGTTTTTTTTTTTGGAACATTGTTCTGATGTAGTGACCTTCTTGAATGAATAAAAGTGTTGGGTTTTTTTTCTTCTCAAGTGCGTTCTTTCAATTCTCTAGTTTGAGTGTTTGTCGTGTACTATGTAACTTACTCCAGATGCCGGACAACTTTCTCCCAAAATTTCAGCTTTGAGCTCTTATGTTAAAATTCTGTAACTCGTAGTAGGAGCACTCAAATGAAGAATGCGGCATTTCATTAGAAATATAACTCATACAAATATAATATATGTGAAATTTATGACTGAAAGATTTCCGGGTTAGTACGCCTACTATTCCAAAGTTAGCTCGAATGTTGCCTTAATAGACTTTTCAGCTTATAGCACCTGCGGTAGAAAACCAATAACTCGATGTGGGGGCATCAAAATAACGTGATTCTTCTTTCATTGGAAGCATAACTCATAGAAATATAACTCATGTAAAAATCACGGCCAAAATCCTTCCAGATTAGTACATATGTATTTTCAAAGTTGGCTACAGTTCTGTCTCGCTCGACTTTTCAGCTTTTAGCAACTTCGGGAGAAAATCAATATCTCGGCGTAGGAGCCTCGAAATGATGAGATTATTGATCCGTTGAAGCGTAACTCATAGAAATATAACTCATGTAAAAATCACGGCCAAAATCCTTCCAGATTAGTACATATGTATTTTCAAAGTTGGCTACAGTTCTGTCTCGCTCAACTTTTCAGCTTTTAGCAACTTCGGAGAAAATCAATATCTCGCGTAGGAGCCTCTAAATGATGCGATTATTGATCCGTTGGAAGCGTAACTCATAGAAATATAAATCATGTAAAAATCACGGCCAAAATCCTTCCAGATTAGTACATATGTATTTTCAAAGTTGGCTACAGTTCTGTCTCACTCAACTTTTCAGCTTTTAGCAACTTCGGGAGAAAATCAATATCTCGGCGTAGGAGCCTAAATGATGCGATTCTTGATCCGTTAGAAGCGTAACTCATAGAAGTACAACATTGTAAAAATCACGGCCAAAATCCTTCCAGATTAGTACATATGTATTTTCAAAGTTGGCTACAGTTCTGTCTCGCTCAACTCTTCAGTTTTCAGCAACTTTGGGATAAAAATCAATATCTTGGCATAACAGCCTCAAAATGATGAGATTCTCGCTCCGTTGGAAGCACAACTCATAGATGTACATCATATGTAAAAATCATGGCCAATAGCTTTCCAGATTAGCATAGATGTATTTTCAAAGTCAGCCTGAATTCTGAAACTATGAGCTTCTTATTTCACTGTGACGAAACTTCTAATGTTCATCTTGATTGGCTGAATCCGAATACATTGTTGATAATTTTATCAGTTATGATGTTGCATTTGAGTCGGTGAACGACAATCCTGAAACCTTAGTGAAAGATAATTCTGCTGTCGAAGAAGTCCGAACTTTGGAAATGATGTCGTCTCCAACTGATAGAAATGATGGAGATAATGCTGGAGCATATCAGATACTGAGAATTCCTCACTTGCATCGAGTCTGCTTGCTGCTGATAAGACTATGCATCCAGTAGCAGTTCATGTTGATCAAGTCTAAAGTAAGAAATGTGCAACACACCATGTTGTCGAGGAGAAGTATTTCTCTCAAAATTGACCCACAAAAGTCGATGTCACGGGAGAGTCTTGTCCTTCATAAATGAGCAGCTTTCGGATAAGTTCATCTTATAGTAAGAAAGACCTTCTTATGGAAGTTTTACTACATATAAAGGATTTCTGTCAAGTATGCAAGTGGAGAAGAAGAAGTCATCACCCTGTAAGGCTCTCTAGCAGAATTAGAAGACATGCCATTTCTCCCTGAAGATTCCGATGTCATGTCACTCTTGCATTGACAACTGAAATAAAAATTGTCTTTTGACCTTGGAGTGTTCGTACCATGATCTTTGCGGGTTTACCATTTCAACATAGAGCTTTGATCCTAAAGGGTATCCAGATTTGATGTTATAGGTAAAGATGCCCCTAATTTTGAGTAACTTACTGAAGCATAAGTGAATTACAAAAAATTATCACCATCGTAAAAAAAAAACTCAAGTAGAATTGCAAGTCGCTTGATCCAATGCTAATGAACTCCTTGGCGAGCTTCTTCTCTTTTTTTTTTTAATTGCGTGAGAGATTCAAGAGCTTCAGCGTGTGTAAAAATGATGATCAAGATCTTTATGAATTCCCACTAACAGGCATTTGAAATGCTCAGATTAGCTCAAATATGATTATTATTATTTTTTTGAGTGGTCGGGGTAGAAAATTCATAAGTTAGCAAAGAAGTGTTTGTACCACAAGCTGATTTTCACGTTGGGAAGTAGGCTCCAACAATCTTTCTCTTTGCTCATTTGCGATGCATTTGAACTTCATGTGCTAGCTACATAAACTTTAAAGAGCTAGTGTGATGATCACGCAAGCCACCAAACCTTTTTTTTTTTTACTCATTTGACTGAGCTTAAAGTGATTACTCCAAGCGCCTACGTACCTCGGTGAAGAGGATCAAGTCATATCGTAGTTCAAGATGATGATTTTTTTTTTTTTTTTTTTTTGGGCCGTACACAGTTTATACTCTTGCGGGCCAGGAGTAACATGCAGTTTATGCTCATACCTTAAGGAGCGTAGACGACTTTCATGGAAGTATTGCTTCAAAAACTTGGCATTGATGGGACCAACTCTCACACCGTCTTGGTCTAAAATTTTGTAAGCGCCACTTGAATATGCTTCCTTCACAACATACGGTCCGTCCCATTTTGATGTGAACTTGTCCCCGATGCGTTTGTTGAGGATTATGGGTCTCCGGACTGCTAAGACCAAGTCTCCCACTTGAAATGATCGAGGTCGCACTTTCTTATTGAATGCTCTTGCAAGTCGACATTGATAACACTCCAATTTTTGTTGCGCTTCCAATCTCTTTTCATCCAATGCCTCTAAATCTGCTAGATGAAGTTGGGCGTTGATTTCAGTTGTAAGTCCCTCTTGGATTGCTATTCGCAATGATGGAATTTGCTTCTCCAATGGAAGGACTGCTTCTACGCCATACACCAATGAAAACGGCGTCGCTTGCGTAGCCGTTCTAAAGGTTGTACGATATGCCCACAAAGCTTCACCAACTCTCTCATGCCAGTCTCTTTTATTCTTTGCAACTACTTTCTTCAATAGGTTACCAAGTGTCTTGTTAAAAGCTTCAGCAAGACCATTGGCAGGTGCATTGTACATTGAAGATTTATGTTGCTTAAAATTGAACTTCTCACACAAACTACTCATGAGTTTATTGTTGAATGGTGTTCCATTATCAGTGACTATACATCTTGGTATGCCATATCTAAAAATTATGTTTGATTTGATAAAATCAACAACATTTTCCTTCTTTACCTCTTTTAATGGTACAACTTCAGCCCATCTAGAGAAATAGTCAGTGGCAGCCAAGATATACATTTGTCCTTTTGACGACTTTGGAAGAGGTCCAACAACATCAAGTCCCCATGCATCGAAGGGCCACGAGGCTACAGTCGGATGCAGAGCCTCTGGAGATTGATGAATGTAATTAGCGTGGAATTGACACGCTTGACACTTTTTGGCATGCTCTAAGCAGTCCATCACCATTGTCGGCCAATAGTAGCCCATCCTCTTGATGCGAAAATGAAGTTTAGGCCCTGATTGGTGTGCTCCACATGTGCCAGAATGTGCCTCTTCCATTGTTTGTTGAGCTTCTTCTTTGTCAAGACACCGCAGGAATAGTCCCTCAAAAGAACGACGAAATAGTATTCCATCGTGAAAGATGAATCGTGGTGCCCTTCTCTTAATGTCTGCTCTTACTCGTGGATCCTCAGGCAGCCTTCCATGTTCAAGATACTCAATCAGTGGTTTCCTCCAATCTTCTTCTTCAACCACCCGAACAGATATATGATGGCTTTCATCGATTTGAAGATCAAGACAACTAGGAACAACCCATCGATGACATACACGTACCTTTGTTGTCTCATTTTCTCCAAGTGCCATTGTTGAAGCCAAGTTAGCCAAAGCATCTGCCATGCGGTTTTCTTCTCTTGGGACGTGATTTAAGAACACTCGATCAAACCTTTCAAGTAAGAAAGTAGCATATTGGTGATATGACAAAAGATCTTCTTTCTTCACCTCGTAACTCCCCGAGAGTTGATTGATGATCAATTGTGAGTCACCGTATACATCCAATTGAGGAATCTTCATATCTGATGCCATTTCAAGGCCCACAATCAAAGCTTGGTATTCTGCAACATTGTTGGAACATGTTTCACCTAGAACAAAGGAGAATGGTAAGATTAGTCGTTCTGGAGATATCAACACCACGCCTGCCCCTGCTCCTTCTCGGCGTGCAGATCCATCAAAGAACATTGTCCAGGATGGCAGCTCTTCAGTAAAAAATGTGTCTTCATCAGGGAACTCATCTGAAGTTTCCCATTTTCCCGGAAGAGGATGATCGGCAAGGAAATTAGCAAGTGCTTGCCCCTTCACAGCTTTTTGAGGTGTGTATATGATCTCATATTGATTAAACAATATAGACCATCTTGCTAGACGTCCTGAGAGAACTGGTCGAGTCATTACGAACTTCACGGGATCAGCCCGAGAAATTAGCTTGACGGTGTAGGCTTCAAAATAATGCCTCAATTTCTTTATTGCATAAAGCAATGCTAAGCACATCTTCTCGATAGGTGTATAATTCAACTCAGCCCCTATCAAAGTCCGACTCAGATAGTATAGTGCTTGTTCCTTCTTAGCTTCATTCTCTTGGGCAAGAAGTGCCCCAAGTGATCGCTCTTGCGATGCAATGTATAGTATCAATGGCTTCCCAGGAGTTGGTGCCCCTAATACAGGTGAATTCAACAAGTAGCTTTTGATGCTTTCAAAAGCATTTTGACATGATTGATCCCAGTGGAAAGAAACATCTTTCTTCATCAAATGATTGAAGGGTTGACATCGTCCAGCAAGGTTAGAAATGAACCTACGGATGAATGCCAAATTTCCTTGTAGACTGCGGAGGTCTCTCAAGTTCTTTGGCTCAGGCATTTTTTGAATGGCATCAATCTTTGCAGGATCAACTTCAATTCCTCGGTGACGCACAATGAAGCCAAGAAACTTTCCAGAGGTAACCCCAAATGCGCATTTGAGAGGATTCATCTTTAGGTCAAACTTCCTTAACCTTTCAAAAACAATTCGAAGGTCTTCAAGATGGTGTTCCCTTTGCTTCGTCTTTACCACTAAGTCATCGACGTAACATTCCACCCTCTTATGAAGCATGTCATCAAATATGTTTTGCATTGCCGTTGATAGGTGGCCCCAGCATTCTTTAGACCAAAGGGCATCACTTTGTAACAATAAATCCCTTTCGGAGTTCGAAATGCAGTGTATTCTTCATCTTTTGGAGACATTCTGATTTGATTATATCCAGAAGACCCATCCATAAATGACATAGCTTCATGCCCAGTTGTAGCATCAACCATGAGCTCAATGATTGGCAGAGGGAAGTCATCTTTTGGACACGCCTTGTTCAAATCTCGAAAATCAACACAGACACGTATTTGACCATTCTTCTTCTTAACAGGCACAATATTTGAGATCCACAAAGGGTATTTCACTTCTCGAATAAATCCAGCTTCGATGAGCTTGTTGACCTCTGCTTCAATTTGTGTGACCAACTCCGGACGAAACACTCGTTGTGACTGCTTTATAGGACGTGTTCCCTTTTTGATCCCCAAATGATGAATAGCTATGCTGGGACTAAGGCCTGGCATTTCTTTGTACGACCAAGCAAAAACATCCTTAAACTCAACCAATAACTTAAAGTATTTCCTCTCTTCTTCTGGTGTAAGAAGTGTGCTAACGAAGATTGGACGTGGATCTTCTATAGTGCCTAGATTTAGTTCCTTAAGGTCGTCTACGGTCGATTGTACGCCATCCTCCAATTGAGGGGGAGCCTCTTGGACATCACCATTTGCATCATCAATGTCTGGACCTTCTTCCACTGTTATGTGATAGGATGATTGTGTCAAGTTTGAATCTTCCACCTCGTTTCTCATGAAGACTGTGATGGCTTTATCTTCCTCCTTCTTGGTTTCTCCATGAAATTGGTTGGTGACAACAATTGTGCTTCTTTTCACCTTCAAAGAACCATCAGTGGTGATCGACAATACAACCTTTCTCTTCATACGTGATGGGAAAGCACTATGAATATCCTTGTCGTCAATTATATCACCAGAATCTTGATTTTCATGCTCCAGCAACCTCCTTTCGGATAATGGCTTTCTTTTGGTTCCCAAGCGATGAAATACAGAGGTATTTGAGGTGGTGGCATATTCATCCACTTGTTTAGAGGATTCTCTCTCGCCCTTGCAGCCCAATCTTTCAAATGCAGAGACACGAGGTGTCAATCTCCCAATGCGTTCAAACACTGAAGTCCGTCGTGGTGTTTTACCCTCCTTAGCTTCCTCTGTCTTTTCTGTAGAGGTGTAGTGGGATGAAGTAACTTCTTTCCCCTTCTTAGACGAAATTCGAAGAGGCTCTGGCAAGCTGAATCCTAACCCAAACTTAGGAGTTGCGACTTGATATCCTTGCTTTCTTAACTGCATTTGAGACTTTGTAAGCCCGTGTATCTTTTCACCAGTGACTTCATCCCTGAGTTCTCCTAACTTCACTGGATTTGAGAAATCATAGCCTGATTTTTCAAACAATGTGAAGACCTTTTGATCAAAGTTCCCTTTTATCTTACCAACTTGGATATTGCCTTTGGAGGGCTCCAAAGCGACACACGGGATTTGCGCGACTGGGACAGTCATTTTCTCCTTCAAATCTTGGAGGGTTATGTGACTAAGTTCCTTCCTCGGTGGCTGGACTTGTTGAGTGCATTCCTCTAGTGGTGATTGTCCCTTTTTTCGACGTTCACGTGGAATATATCGAAAAATTGGTTGCTCATCATCCATATTAGTCTGCACGTCTCCTTTAGATGGTGAAAGCTTGATGGAAACCTCTTCCGTCCTCTTCTTAGACATCTTGATAGCAGCCCATTGAACTTTACTATCTTCGAAATCAATTGAGTCGGCTTCTTCATATTTTTCCATATTTGATCTTCCAGAATCTAAGTAGAATTTTGCATCTGCAAAATATGACTCTGTCTCAGTGAAAGGATTGATGTCTGCATCAATTTTGACGACTTCACCATCTTTCATGTACTTCATGCATTGATGCAAAGTAGATGGCACCACTCCATTTTCATGAACCCAAGGACGTCCGAGCAACAAGTTGTATGATGTTTTGGCGTCTATGACATGAATCAAAGTGTTTGATTTCACATCGCCAATAGACAATCCTACACGAATCTTCCCTATGGATCGTTGTCCTCCTTGATTGAAACCTTGAATCGTTAGGTTACTTTTGGACAATTCATCAATAGAGATACCAAGTTTTTTCAGAACAACTTTTGGCATGATATTGACTGCCGAACCACCATCGATTAGTATGCGATTGAGATGTTGCTCTCGAATAGACCCTACAACAAACAAGGGTCTATTATGTAGCTTAGACCCTAACAACAAGTCATCATCTGTGAAGGATATTGTAGCACAACATGAGGCAACTTTTTCATCACTTTGATGTTCTTGTGTTATTGTTGGATTATGCTCACCTTCGTTTCCCTTTGTTTCGTCTGTGCTGGAAATAACATGTGTTGCACCAATTTGACTACCACAAAAGAATTTTTAGGAAAGAATTCATCCAATGTAATGGGCCTTCGAACCTTCTGCGATGAAGGACCATTGATCTTTCGAATAGTACAAGGCTTGACACTTTTTGATGGTTGTAGTTTATCCACATCGCTCCTTGTCGCTCTTGTCTTAGGAAGTCGTATCCTAAGAACTGCTTGATGTCTCCGCTTCTTACGAGTAACCAAAGTCCAACCATCAACTTCATTTTCCTTGTGGTTGTCTATCTCTAGTGAACCCTCAAGAGTTTTCCTTGGAACATCAACTTTAACAGGCGCTAAACTTCCAAATTGCAAAAAGGTGGCGTTTGGAATAGATGGTGACCTTGAGCACTTCTTTTGATTTGGTGCTACACTAGCATGATTTGCCTCCGCTGTTTCATCTTGGTCAATGATGATTTTTCCTTCACTTACCAACATCATGATTTTCTCCTTCAAGATAAAACATTTACTTGTCGGGTGGCCAAGGACGCGATGAAACTTGCAATATCTAGGATCACCAACCTTATTGATCTCTTCAGGCCTCTTAGACTCAGGAAGATCAATAACCTTCTTAGCCAGTAATTCCTCAAGAATCATAGGTACATCTGAATCTGGAAATGGGTAGACCTTTGCCTCTAACTCCCTCAAGGTTGGGCGTCGCCTCTCCTCCCTTGGATATTGACTTGGGGCTTCTTCCTCTTTTAGTTTACTCTTGGTGGTGACCTTTACAGAAGTTGCTTTCACCGCCATAGATTCCTTAGTCTGGATCTTTGAGGTCATACCTTTCTTGAACTCCTTCTTTTCCTTCGTCAAATCAGCAAAAGGAGATGTCTTCCCATGACTTGCGATGCTCAACTCCATGTCATGCGCTCGTGTAGCAAGTTCTTCAAAAGTTCGCGGCTTGATTCCCTGTAGTATGTATAGAAGTCCCCAATGCATACCCTGAATGCACATTTCCACAGCAGATATTTCAGAAAGACGATCTTTGCAGTCTAGGCTCAACGATCTCCAACGATTGATGTAATCCACCACAGGCTCGTCCTTTCTTTGCTTAGTGCCAGTCAACTCTATCATGCTTACGGTTCGGCGAGTACTGTAGAAACGATTGAGAAATTCCTTCTCAAGTTGCTCCCAACTATCAATGGACTCATGTTCCAGGTCAATATACCAGTCGAAGGCATTCCCTTTCAGCGAACGAACAAATTGTTTTACCAAAAGGTCGCCATGTGTTCCAGCATTGCTACAAGTTTCAACAAAGTGGGCAATATGCTGCCTTGGGTTCCCTTTGCCATCAAAATGTTGTAGCTTTGGTGGTTGATAATTTGCTGGCATTGATAGACAATCAATCCGTCTGGTATATGGCTTGGAGTAATACAAGGAACTTTGTGGTGTTCCGCCATATTGAGCCCTGATAGTGTTCGTTATCATGTCTTGCAACTGTTGGACAGATAGTGCAGCAACTGAAGCAGATTGTTTCTCCTTTTGAAACTTGGACTTTGCTAGAGATTCCTCAACGTCCTTGTTTCGTTGATCAAAACCAGTTTGACAAGTGGGAACGTGACTTGACTCTCCAGGCGTAAAGGCCTCCAACTTGTTCATAAGTTGAGCAATATGAAGATTTTTGTCATCAACGGATTTCTTCAAGGCCTCAATGGTTTGCTCCATCATCGCAAACTTCTCGTCCATGTCAGTTGAGTCAGCCATCAAAGCATTGACATTCATTGAAGTTGGAGAATCCATTGAATCTTCCGAATCACCAAAGTTGGAGCCAATTTGAGAAGATTCTCCGAAGAATACAGACGCAAGATTTCCCCTAGGTGTTGCACTTACGACCATCGTATGAGAGTTGTTGCTTTTCATCGCCTCCAAAGAAGTGAAGTATTCCGATCCATCTAGCCCACTGTTTTTGAACTTACGCCGAGTAATAGGGCCAACATGACTGAGACCAGCAGACACGGCATCAGTAGACTCCTTGTTAGACAAATCACAACTCTTTCTGAACGTCATTGCAGTAGTAGCCTCTGTAGTTTCTGATTTGTAAGAGAAAGAGATGAAGAGCAGAATTGGTCCCACTGGGCGTGCCAAATTTGTTCGCAACAAATTTTCGTAAGCGCAGAAAATTAACTGCAAGCAAAATAAATAAAAGAAAAATGTGATTTTTATTAACGAATCGTTGTGAGTACAATTCCTTTGTTATCTTGATTCTCTCTCCTAAGTTTCTCCGAGATTCGAGGGCCTTCAGTAGCGTATTTCCCGAATTGTTGGATGATGTAAACCTCCTTGAGATGTTGTCGATCTCCAAGACGTCGAAAAGCGCTTCATCGTTGTAGGTCGATCTCCGGGAAGAACTCCGTTGATCACTCCTTCGAAGAACTATCGATGTTAATGTTGTAGTTTTCTCCAATTTGCTGAATGCTTGTTGAAGAGTTTTTTTTTCGATCTCTTGAATGTCATGTTCATCCCCTATTTAAATTTGTAGGGGGTGGACAAGGTTGCATATGATTGGCCAAAGGATGTCATTTTGACACTTGGCGTGCTGTAATTGGTTCTTGCACTTGACTGGGACTAACACCTCATTTGGACATGTGGCGTCACCTTGTTGGTTTTGGATGCCCAGTCATCGTGACACGTGGCATGAGTTTGGGCTTCAAGGTGAAATGGACCTTGGATTTCAACTTTAATAAAATGAACTCATTTATTTGTAAAGCCCAAATTAATCATTCAGCCCAAATGAACATGGATTTAATTCAAATTTTGTGTGAATTTGATCCAATTACAATTTATGTGTCTACAACTGTAAAACGTGCCTCGAAGTAACGAAATATAAAACGTTACCGACAATAACATTTTATGTCTGTTTACTCTGTCAGATTTTTGTCTTTTAGTTATTGATAATTTTTTAATAAAATATTATCTAAAACGTTACTGAGAACTACGTTTATACTAGTTTTGTAAAATTTCAAAAAATATATTATTTTGGTAAATTAATTTTAATAATGACTTACTTTGATCAAAACTTTGTGGCATCGCACTAGTGGACTAAGGCTCGCAGGAGTGACAGTCCACCTTATCGGTCAACCCCGTGGGCGCAGACCCGACTCCGCAGGAGTGAAGTCAGCCTCCGTATGAATGGCTGTGCCAAAGCGAGACCTGCTCCTCGTGAGCAGTTGTTATATCAACTACTTAGGATTAAAACCCCAAAGCTCGAACGAACTTCCAGAATTTGATCATAAATCTCTAAGAAGGGGACTGCTTCTAGGAGTGTTGTACAATCTAATCCCTCTAGCAATCAATAATGACTCAGCGCACATCATTAGCATGATCCATCATGACCACTTACTCCATAATAACATAATTGTTGAGTGTGTAGAGGCTGGATGCTCCAAGAATGTCCAACATCTTCAGAGAGCATAATAGAGTGGTGGATGTGATGGCCAAGGAAGGGGCAAGAAATGAAGTTTTTGATGTATCAAATGTTTTTTTAGTTCTTCCAATGTATGCCTATTGGATTTTGGCAGTAAACAACACAAAAACTACTTTTACTAGAAAAATTATTTTTTATGCAAACATTACCTAGGGTCGGAATGTTGTCCAAACAATTATTAATGGGCATTTCCAAGAAACTAATTAACCTTTTATAATTCATATATAATATTATCTATTTGACGGGAAAAAAAAAAGAAGAAACAGAAGTGATACTACTAGGTAATTTCTTAAACATGATGACCTACAAATTCATGATTAATACTAACTCATTTTTCATTTATGCTTCAGTATGTTTATCTCTATGTTTAGTTGTTATGTTGTTCAGGTTAGAATGTATCATGCATGTTCAATACTTTCATTGTATGATGTAGGATCACGTGCTCAGCATCTAGATCGCTCTTAGCTCGACTTTCAGGATGTACTCAGCAACTTCAGTGGTGAGTCTTCATAATTCGAGGACAATAGACATGATTTACTTTCCAACTTTACATTTAAGTTTCAGTCTTGTTAGAGTTAGCTGGGGGCATGTCCTGACAACTCACATCAGTTAGAGGTTTTCATACATATAGTAGATTCAACTTGAGTTGTTAAGTGTTGTTTCAGTCATCACTAAACTCTTCATATATTTGATATATTCAGACTTGTTGCGTTTTTCCATATTTCAGATATTAACTGTTTTTAGCTTCCGCATAGTGCATGATTTAACTAAACTTGTATATATATATGTCATGTCATGGGTTAGCGGTCACTCGTGATACTAAGCACCATATCACGCCTAGGGGTAGCCTCGGGGCATGACATCAAAAGTTGGAAAGTCAAAAAACAAAGAAAAAAAAGCATAAATTTGATTGAAGTGAGGTTCTACGAGTCCAACCTACGGACCATAGGAAGTCCTACAGGTCGTAGGAACAGAGTCGTAGACTTGGAGGTGAGATTTTGGAAAATTATGTTTTTGAAGTTTGACGTTTGGATGAACAGGATAGATCGTATGATGGTTTATAGGTAGTAGAAGACACTCGTAGGATGGATTCAGAGATTTGATTTAGGATCTCAGTCATACAGGACGTTAACGATCCGTCATTTGTTTTATAGGTCGTAGGAAAGTCCCGTAGAAAAGTTTCAGACTTAGTAAACTTTGGAGTAAAATTTGAGTTCTACCGATGGATTCTACAGACCGTCGATATATAGTTCGACGGACCGTAGAATGATCTCATGTGAAATGATTAAATATTTGAGTTTCTGAAGTTGATTCTACGGTTGGCCAATACGGGCCATAGATAGTCATACGGATCGTAGGTCGCAATCGTGGGTCTATCCGATAGTTATTTGTGAAGGGTATTTGGATCTTTTTCTTTGCATTTAATGTCTATACTGCGTCGTTTTGATCCTAATTCTAAGCCTTATAACTACCCTTCACCCTTAGAAAATTCCCCCAACTCCTTCATTAAATCAAATTCCCCAGTTCTCTGTAAGGTTTTCTTCAAAATCCTCTTTCTAAATCAAGGGAAAAGAAGCTAGGGTTCTTCAAGATCAAGTCTCCCTGTTCACCATTGATTCTAGGGCTTCAAGATCAATGTATGTAGGGATTTCATCAATGAGTTCCGTTCACCCATTGAGTCACTAAAGATTCTTCAGTTCTCTAGTTCAATTTCAATTCAATTGATTAGATTTTCATTCAATTCCTTATGATTTCAATGTGTAGGGATTCAATTTTTGATTTTGATCATATTATGATTATTTAGAATCAATTACATGTTTTCCAATCAATTCCATGTGAATCGAAACATTGATCATGATTTTGACTATAAACTCTAATTTACATGAATTTGAAGAATAACTGTGAATTAATAAATGATGCTTTCATGAACTTATGCATGATTTATGAAAAAGATTGATTATGATCTAGGTTTCTTTAAGATGAACATCAATAAATTGTGAAAGGTTTTCTCACATACAATTAAGAGATCATGAATTCGTGAAAGATTTTCTCACTTAAACTTGATTTAAGATTGAATGAGCTACTTTATGATGTTTTTAGCTTGAATTAGTAATTGATATTATATTTTTCCATGGATGATGATAACTTTATATAAGCTATTGCGCTGAGATTTAACTTAGCACCGAGAGAACTTTGAGGTGGAGGCTCAAATAGGATAGTCTTAGTAGCAACCTCAGTTCCAAACTACGTGCCCCCTAAGGATTTTCTTAAATGTCCTAGCTAGTGGATCCACATATATAGCACATGATATGATACAAAGTTTGACTTTGGCAAGTAGACTCTCCATTCTCGATGTAGGAGTTACATCAGATTCTTTGTTATAGTTTGCATGGTCTATTGTCGGTCAAAGTTAATATCCCACTACGTTTCTTTCAAATGTTTTATGAAGTTTCCTCTTATGATTTCAAGATACATTGACTATGTTTATGATTATGATTCTATTTGAAGGATTTTACTATGCTTAACATGTTCATACATATCATGTCTTCCATTATTTTCCTCTATGATCGTGTCTGATGTTTTATTGCATTCCTCTCATACTTAGTACATTCCATGTACTAATGCATACTTGTGCCTACATTATTTCATTAATGTAGGGCGTGAGGATTGCCCACCCTCCATTCGTGGCTAGTTGATCTCATTGACGATTCGAAGATCAAGAATTAGTAAGGTCATCATGTTCCGAGGATCATGATACTTCTATTTGCTTTCCTTATGTTTTAGTTTTCATACTTTGTATGTGGTGTACGGGTTACGTCTCGACCACTCATTTGATATAATAAATGGTTTG
The DNA here is from genome assembly GCA_022817965.1 of Solanum lycopersicoides. Classification (NCBI taxonomy): domain Eukaryota; kingdom Viridiplantae; phylum Streptophyta; class Magnoliopsida; order Solanales; family Solanaceae; genus Solanum; species Solanum lycopersicoides. Next base: position 60,676,561 of record CM040628.1, on the reverse strand, counting down.
TCTAGATTTTGATGTACTTCCGATTATGTCAAACTCTTTATTCTTATATATTTCTTGTTTTTCTCTATTATGTTGTGCATATGCATGTCAAGTGGCTTGTGTAAGTCCTTTCGAAATATTATACGTCATGTCACGTCTAGGATATGTATACTTTAAATCGTGACAGAATGACTATATTTAAGACACATAGGCTCTTTATTTGACTCAAGTTGACTTGTGCTTAAATATGAACTCTTGCAATTGCTTTGTTAAGAGTTAACAAATATCCTTCTTGATCTAAACATGTGTCATGTGTGGTAAGTTTTTGTTACATTCCACGTACATATTAATGTTTAGAACTTACCCGGTGTGTGTAAAGAAAAATGAAGAATGTGAGTTTAGGAAGTGATATAAGCGTATTTTTGATAGCTTTGTCTATACCTTGCATTATCTACCTAAATGTATTGTCCTAGTTAGCTCTACCTAAATGTATTGTCCTAGTTAGCCTCTTTGAGACTTCAATTTCTTCTTTGGCAGCCCCATAGGAAGTCCGTAAATGAAAATTGTGACATATTAAAGCGCTTGGGGACATTAGTCACTACTTTTACCCAAATATAGTTCCTACCCGTCCCTTAGCCTACATTACAACCTGAAAAGTCCTATTTGATCTTGAATTTCATATTCTTACATTAGTGAAACATTACACTAAGGGCAAGCTTATAGTTCATTTTGTATGCATGAGAATTTTTTTGGGAGAGTGAACAAAATTCTATTTTCGAGCCTTTTGACACTTTCCTTTCCCTTAACTTTCGAAGACGAATCCTTTTAGTAGTAGATGTTGTTATGGCCCTCGTCGTCATTTTCTTACTTTGATGTGTTTTTACACATTTTACCCCTTAAGTTGACTTTTCCAGTTTGGGGCTTTTGTGTTGAAAGGGTTGACTTTAGTGAACATTCTTGATAAATGGGCGTAATTAAGATTTTCATTAGCACCGTAAGCCCCAGAGTGTTGAGTTTGGTCTAATAGGATCTTTCATCGAGACGACTATGTTGGTTGGTCCGTCAATTCTTTTGAGTCTGGAATAACATTTCTGGTTGGGTAGCATGCTCAGATTGCATTCACTTGACTCAAAATAAATCTCGAGTTTCTGTTCGAAGACTTAAGATTTTGTCCCAAAACTAATGATGCAGCCACTCCCGCCGGCCTTGGCTCAGTTTGACAGAGCCATCCCTGCGGTGAGCAAACTGCTTCATCGAAAGCTGGTGACTCAACAGGAAGTCACACCTACGGAGCCTTTGGCTTCTACTGTGAGACCGCGGCTCATGTGGTGCCTGTTATTATTTTGGAATCTGAATTCTCATTTTGATGATTTTGTTGTTGATCACAAGTAGTTTAGTGTAGGACAGCTCTGAAGTTGGAGGTATTATTCCACAGTTTCATTATTAAACTATTAGAATCAATAAATTACATTATGTGGGGCTTTAATCCCCAACCCTGGCCAACACACTGGTAGTTCTAAAGAGATTGATATATATGGCATTTTCATCTCCACCACTAAAGGTTCTGGATTTGTATTCATATGTTCTGCTCATTAACTTGAAGCGGAGAATACATAAACGATCAGATTTACTGATAGCTCTAAGGACATCAAGATCCATGAAGGAAGGGAATTTGAGCCAGAGCTGTAGGGAGTGAGATGTCGAGATTATGTACTGCAAGATACGAAGCAATACCGGCAGCATAACCAGCAAAAGCAAACCCACTAACCTGCAGAGATAAGAGTGACAAATATTGAAGCAGAAAGGTTCAAAGTGGTGCATCAAAATAGCAGGCAGCAGCATATGTACCTTTCTCATATACCAAAAGAAGTCGACTTTTTCCATTCCCATAAATGCTACTCCAGCTGCTGAACCAATCACCAGCATGGATCCACCAGTACCGGCACAAAATGCTACTAGCTGCCAGAATTCAGAATCTTGGGGAAAGGAGATAGGTCATACATTCCATAGTGGCTGCAACCAGAGGAACATTGTCTATGATTGCTGACACAACCCCGATTGAGCTTGCAATGAGTTCAGTACTTGGTATATGGGCATCAAGGTAATTTGCCAATTCTCGCAGAATACCTGCTGCTTCCAGGCTATGGAAAAGATGTTAATATGCCGGAACGACTAGTCATGTTATGTTATCTAATTCAGATGGGCATGGATGCTGGTTTGATAGTCACACAAAGCATGAGCTAAACAGAGTAATGGATCCTACACCCATCATACCTGCAGAAGTAAAATAAGAACCACTTCCCATTTCCCCAAATGATTTCACTTATAGTGGTTACACTGTTAATCAAGACTAAGAAATGATATAATGCCAAATGATCTGGATGGCAAATTTTTGAACAGGGTAATTCTCAACATCTGGTTTAGAATGATTTTAGGGTTATGATGTATGAATCTATTCTATCAAGAAAAGAGTTCTGCATGCACTTTTTGATTGCCATGCTGCTGTAAGTATTATAAAACCCAAAGGATTCTGCAATACCTGCTAACGGACAATAGGATTCCAAGGAAGAAAAGAGCTCCTTGAGTGTCAATGCGTGATAAAGCCTGTGGTACTTTCAGCCGCTGTCTTTCAGATTCTCCATAGTGGATCGCATCTGTGATTATCCAAAGAACTCCCAGTCCAAGCAGCATACCCATGTACGGTGGTAGACCAGTCAAGGCCTTGAAAACTGGTACAAACACTAAAGCCCCAAGTCCAACTGCGAAAACTAGCTGTCCTCGAGGAGCCATCTGTTCGGATGCCAGAACCTCAGCGGAGTTTTGTCCTTTCCCATTCACTTCACTGAACACAAATAATTTCTAATATAGTTTCATCTCCACTCTATTTCTTAAAATATTTCCGAAATTCAAGAAGCTCTTTAGGTCTATGCTAGAAATATACCTTGTAAGGGACAGCAGAGCCAAAGGAACAGCTAGAGAAACAACTGATGGTAAAAATAAATCCTGCGAAAAGATAAAGTGCATTGCACTGTTACCAGAACTGGAATAGAGACTTCAGTTGGCAACTGAAGTAAAAGTTCTTAAGTGAAGACTATTATACAGGTTTAGACATGATCTGGCAGGTTCTAATTTACCAAATATAACCAAGTGAAGAATGTTTTTTTAAATGAATATACACGGTGGATAGAACCAGTGGCAGCACTGAAATAAACCATCCTCCATCACAAAAAGTTGCATATTTCTTTCCATGATCCATACTTTATTCCATAATAAGTGCAGTTTGAGAGAATGCAGACTAAGCTGTAAGGTTCTTTCATTCATTTCTACTTATTTCTGAAGGCTCTTGTTGAGTGAATATTGGAAGTATATTAATTGTTCTATATTATTTATTCTCCAGATGCTTCATGTCGTCTGCTTGATTGTTATAGCAGCAAATGCCAACATGGGTGGAGCATGTGAACCACCCACTTAGTTGACGTTACAAAACTACAAATGGTCTGGATACACGGCCCAAATATCCACTCATTAATCACACCCATATTTACACTTAAAGGGCTTACTTAATCGCATTAATATTTAAAATCTCTCGTTCTTTGAGAGAGTCATTGTTGTCTACTGACTCATTGGGTTCTATTTTTGTTATGAGGATGTACATCTTTACACTTGTGTTAAATAGCCATGAAGGAAAACAACTCTTCTCAAAGGGAGGAAGGAGCAACGAGCATTCACATTTTATAGAAATTTGCTATCTGGTTTGTTTCCATTTTTGTCATATCTTGCTTTTCTATTATTACGAGATGTATCTAGTCAAATGCAATGACTATTCATCAGCAGTGAGTCGTCTCATTTTGATCTGCGAACACAGCGCACCTGAAAAGCATTTATGCACTTGGCTTTGATGCATGCTTGTTAGGACCGGCATAATTATATTGAGGGACTTCACATATTACAGGTTTGAATGAATATATCATTTGAGAACTAATGGATGAAGTCAGTGCTGA
>CM040628.1:60506694-60672260 GCA_022817965.1 Solanum lycopersicoides | reverse complement strand
ATATAATGTGCAGGCGTGCAACTCCAATCAATATATAATATATAATGTGCAGGCATGCAACTTCGACTCCGATCCCAATGAAATATAAGGCTTAATGCAGGTGCATAATATTTATCCCAAACAACAAAGACGCACTGACAGGCAATAATCCTTTAGAGTAACTCAATTCCACTATCATTTCAAGCTTGCCATTTCAATCTCCCGGCCCATATAAACCTCTTATTTCAACCCAATGATACAGATAGAACTACAATCCTCACAAAATATTATCATAATCCGACTCCAAATCCTTAAAGGAGAGTAAAATTATCAACAAGCATGTTATGCATCAAAACAAGTCACCAAACATGTAAAGCATGCTACCAAGGCAAGAAATCTACCCGAACAAGTCAAATAATCACATAAACCTATAACATGACACCAGACATAAATGCTTGTTATCTCATTTATACAGGGCCTCATTACCCATTACCAATGTACACAATCAACAATACCCTAACACTTGATAAAGAGTCCTAGAAACCCTCCACTTGCCTTAAATCGAACCCAAAAAAGTTCAAATTGCGGCTTGCCCTTTTTCAAAGCCTCTGAAAAATTTCAATCTGGTCAAATACATAAAATACATAAGTAGACAAGTCTATAGCACCCATATTGCTATACTTCTATTTTGCATAAAAAGAGTAGACTGCGAGCCCATAAGAGAAAACTAAATTTTTCCTTGAAAATCATGTTACCATAACGCAAGGAACTTAGATATCACATTTCATCAAAACCTGAGCTCTAATCGACCTTCAAATCACCAAAATATGATTTTGTAACTTTAACTTGAAATCACCTTTTTCATCAATCTAAAAGACTCAAACATTGATTTAAAGATAAAAAAACGATAAATAATTAGTGACAAAAAATAAAGAATGGCTTAGAAATATACCCAACGACGAAATTTTGAAAATCCCATTATGAATTGTGTGATTTCAAGCTCCCAGTAGTGAGTTATGGGGTTTATATTCGAAAATGGACTTTTAAATTTGGCCAGGTGCACTTCCTCTTCGCGTTCGCGAAAGGTCCCTCCTGATCATGATTGTGATGCTTTCTTCATAGACATGAAGAACAAAAACTACTTAGACCCGACCAAAATGCTCTTCGGAATCGCAGGCCCTCCATTGTGATCGTGATAACCATCATCTTCAAATTACTAGCACCAAAAAGTCAGAAAACCAACAACCATGCATTGAGTCTACAGTTCCTGAATGGACCCTAGAAATTCGTTTGAATCCCGTGAAGACAAACCAAATATGCTACTAGATTGAAAACGACATTTCAAGCTTGTTGGAACCATCAAAACACTGATCCGAGGTAATCTTGACCAAATGTTGATCGAGGTGAATTCTTAATTACAAAATTTCCAACTTCCCAACCGATGGCCCAAATCACATCCGAAGGCCTCGTGATCTGAACCAATGATCCAACTAACTCAAAAATCACCATCCTGACTTAACGGAACCGTCAAAATTTCGTTCGAGCTCATCTTCTACAAATGTTGACTTTGGTAAAAAATTGCAACTTTCAAACCTCAACAATAAAAAACTCATCCAAACCCCGTCCAATCACCTCAAGAACCGTGCCACCCATCCCTGCAGACCTCAAATATCATAAGAAGCTACGGGAAGCAGGTAAAACAGGGTAAACACACAAAAATCTCAAAACAATTATGAAGGTCGTTCTATGTTCTTGCAATTGTATTGGAACTTATTTCCTGTACTCGGGCTATGCTCTTTACACTTTAGTTAGTTGCAGTTTTGGCAGGAGTTATATGACTGCAAACATCATTGTGCTAAGCTGCTTCTCCAATCATTCACATGATAGCATTGAATGAATGCTTTTATACACACCCTTATAATGTGGTGCAAGGGTTCTATATGAAATTTGTGAACTCTTCATTGCCATAGTTGAAAGTAGCTGTACATGTGAGCAAATTTTGCGAACATACATGAAATAAGATAATAATTGGATATTGAACGGCCATTGAGACAAGCTCTAGGATGGTTTTCTTGTTAAGAATAATAGAATTCAGAGACAAGAGGGCTTTTTAATCTCCATACTTGTGGTGTTTTACAGTCTTGTATGTCCTTGGCAGGCCCCTTCAAATGACATAGCTCTTTCCCAGTTGTCACATGCGACTGCTGAAGTTAGTGAAATAGTGTTCTTTTTGCTTGGTGCGATGACCATTGTTGAGATAGTTGATGCTCATCAGGGATTTAAGCTGGTTACAGACAACATCACTACTCGCAAGCCAATAACTCTGCTTTGGGTGGTTAGTGATTCAATAACCTTTCCTCTTTCAAATTACTCTCGGTTCTGTTTAGTTAAGTAGTTATTTATTTTTCTCTATGAATATAGACGATTCTGTAATATCTTGCTTTTGGTCTAACAAAAACAGATAGTGGTCTGATTTTGCATGAAATATGTTACTTGATTGAAAATGCATATATACTCTTCAAAATAAGTAAATCTAAGAATGTCAGAGTAAGGAATAATACAAGTGGATAATAATGGAAGGACCAAGTTACCTACCGATTTAGCAATCTATTAAGCCCCATGTTTCGTTCCAGCATATTCAGTTGTTGTACTCTTTTGTGAAATGCATGCTAGAATGCAAGGCATCCAAAGTTTTCTTCTGTAGGAAAAGTCATCTCTTAGGAATTGACAATTTCTCAAAGTAAGAACTGCTCATTTTTTTCCTTCAATGGAGAGATTCACAGTTCTGTCAGAGAGGGGTTGCTATTAATTGATGGCTCTTAATAGTCTTTGTTGTACGTATTTCATATATATTGGCTTCTAATGTCCTTTCAATCATAATATTTTTTATGAAATATATGTTCTTGGGCTGGAATTGTCCATGCTAGGATACATAACAATCTTAGATTCATTTATTTTAAGAATTGACAATTTCTCAAAGTAGCTGTATATTTTTTACTTGATATGCAGATGCATAGTTATATCAAAGCGGGTTTGCTTTTAGTTGATGATCCTTAGTAGTCTACGTTGTAACTATTTTGAATTTAATTTGATTTTGCTCCTAGATATTGTAGGATCTTATAATGCGCAGCAGATGGGGGTGGTATGATTACCCTCACTAGATGAAGGACATGACATACATAGATGATTTATATACAGAAGGTGGCTAGCCAATAATATGATTTACCACATTAGCCTTTCGTTCAAAGAAAAAAATGATTTAAATGAGAGTCAAGACTGATTCAACATTTTGTTTGCTGCTTGTTTCCTGTAATTGTCATTAACTTTCTAAAGTTATGGTAATTTCAGGTAGGTTTTGTGACTTTCTTCCTCAGTTCAATCCTTGACAATCTGACTTCTACAATTGTGATGGTCTCCTTACTGAGGAAACTGGCACCACCTTCAGAATACCGAAAGTAAGTGTCAGCAGCTTTGAGCCTCATCTGTTCAACCTTCTAGTAGGAGAAAGATATTATGATTTACTCTCATATTTGGTCTAAAGTTATTTGATCTCGGAACATCAATCTTGATTTCCATAAGTCTCAAGAGGTATTGATATTCGAACTCGAGAGAAGATCAGAAAGAACTAGGGATGTACATGTTAGCATGATGGAAATCTAAATAATTGTATATATTAATGTAATTAGATAGTGATATAAATTAGCATGATCATATAGATTTTTTGTAGAATCAAAGGAATAAATATTGTGATAGAATAGCGGATTTGGAGGGATTGAATAGCAGATTTGTAGAGATAGAATAACTGATCTTTAGGGATAGGAATGACGGATCTTTAGGGATTTGTAATATTTATTCTCTCTATATAATGGAAAGACTCTCACTTTGAGAGACATTCAGCAAAACTGACATGGTATCAGAGCCTTTTTCAGTGCTTTGATTCTTAATGTCTTTCATCTGTGGTTCCTTCCAGATTTTTTTTTGGAAGTTTTGGTTCTGCTTACTGTTAGTTAACAGTTAGTCCTAAGTATCTTGGAAGTTAAGGCATTTTGGAATCTTAGTCTCTTTTCATTCTGGTTATTTTGCATCATTGCATTATTCCTTAGCTTGTCAAAAATATGTCGTCATATCAGTTTGAGTCCTTCCATGTTCGTTTCACGGGAAAAAATTACTCCGCCTGGGAATTTCAATTCCAACTATTTGTCACCAGAAAAGAATTATGGGGACATATAGATGGAAGCGATCCTACTCCTACCGATCCTAAAAAGCTCGGTCAATGGAAGGTTAAAGATGCTCGGGTGATGACATGGATTTTAGGGTCAATTGACCCTCTTATTGTACTTAATCTCAGGCCATACAAGACAGCAAAGGCCATGTGGGATTATTTACGAAAGGTTTACAACCAAGACCATAGCGCAAGGCGCTTTCAGTTAGAGCATGAAATTGCTATGTATTCACAAGGAGGTCTCTCTCTTCAAGATTATTTCTCTGGATTTCAGAACTTATGGGCTGAATTTACCGATATCGTTTATGCTAAAATACCTTCTGAATCTCTCTCCATCATTCAAGGAGTTCATGAACAAAGCAAGCGAGATCAATTTTTGATGATATTACGATCTGACTTTGGAAGTGTTCGCTCCAACTTGATGAGTCGTGATCCATCTCCCTCGTTGGATGTCTGTTTTAGGGAATTACTTCGTGAGGAGCAGCGTCTCGTCACACAAAATGCTTTTCATCAAGGAAATGTTGTCACTGTTGCATTTGCAACTCAAGGGAAAGGAAAGGGCGTGGATATGGCTAGAACTCAATGCTACAGTTGCAAGAAATATGGTCATATTGCTCGCAATTGTGGCAAGAAGTTCTGTAATTATTGTAAACAACAAGGACACATTATCAAAGAGTGTCCCACACGTCCTCAAAACCGTAGGACAAAGGCTTTCCAAGTTGGGATAAATAATTCCACTACAGATAGCTCATCTTCGGTAGGACAAGTTATTACTCCTCAAATGGTACAACAAATGATCTTGTCAGCATTTTCAACATTGGGACTACAAGGTAATGAGGTAATATCTAAATTTTGGCTTGTTGATTCTGGCGCTTCCAATCATATGACCAACTCAACTGATATACTCAAAAACATCCGTGAGTATAATGGTCCAACACAAATTCAGGTTGCCAATGGTAGTAATTTACCCATTACCAAGGTTGGAGATATTACTGAAACTTTCAAGAATGTTTTTGTATCACCAAAGCTCTCCACTAGTCTTATTTCGGTTGGCCAATTGGTAGATAACAATTGTAATGTGAACTTTTCTCGTAATGGTTGCCTTGTGCAGGATCAGGTGTCGGGGACGATAATCGCGAAGGGGCCTAAAGTTGGAAGATTGTTTCCTATACATTTTCTATTCCTCCTGTTCTGGCTTTTGCTTCCACCACTACTAAGAATGAGGTTTGGCATAAACGTCTAGGACATCCAAATTCTATTGTGTTGTCTCATTTGTCCAATTCTGGTTTATTGGGAAATAAAAATCAATTTTCAGTTGCTTCCTTTGATTGTTCTACTTGTAAATTAGGCAAAAGTAAAACTCTTCCTTTTCCTAATTTTGGTAGTCGTGCTGCAAAGTGTTTTGATGTCATTCATAGTGATGTTTGGGGAATTTCACCAGTAATTTCTCATGCTCATTTCAAGTATTTTGTGACATTTATAGATGACCATAGTCGGTTTACATGGGTGTATTTTCTTCGATCTAAATCTGAAGTGTTTTCCATATTCAAGAAGTTTTTGGCTTACGTTGAGACTCAATTTTCCACATGCATCAAAATATTAAGATCTGATTCTGGTGGAGAATATATGTCTCATGAATTCAATAATTTGTTGCTTAAGAAAGGAATTGTATCACAACGCTTTTGCCCATACACGCCACAACAAAATGGGGTTGCTGAGCGTAAAAACCGTCATCTTTTGGATGTCACTCGTACTTTATTGATTGAGTCCTCTGTTCCATCTAAATATTGGGTTGAAGCTGTGTCTACTGCTGTCTATTTGATTAATAGACTTCCATCTAAAGTGTTAAACCTTGAGTCTCCATATTATCGTCTTTTTCACAAGCATCCTAGCTATCATAGTTTTCATACATTTGGTTGTGTTTGTTTTGTGCACCTTCCTCCTTCTCAACGCAATAAACTCTCTGTTCAGTCTATTAAATGTGCTTTTATGGGCTATAGTACTTCGCAGAAAGGATTTATTTGTTATGATCCAAGTTCTAATAAATTTCGTGTTTCTAGGAATGTTATTTTCTTTGAGAATCAGTATTTCTTTCCTACTCATATTGAGTCATCTTCTGTTTCTCCTCTTCTTCATACTTTTGAGGATTTGTCATTGTCTTCTAAGCGGTTCAAATCAGGATTTGTGTATGAATGTCGTCGGCCAACTTTACTCCATCCTGAAACAGATCCGCCACCTGAGACTGCTCTACAACCAGAATCTGAGATTTTTTCAAGGTCTGCTCCTCTTGAGCCTCCTCGGCGATCTACTAGAGTGTCTCAAACTCCTAAACGGTATGATTTTTCTTCTACTTTATCCACCATCTCTATTCCAACAGGTTACTCACAAGCCTCCAAGCTTGAATTTTGGCAAAAAGCAATGGAGGAGGAACTTTTGGCTCTTAAAGAAAATGACACATGGGACATTGTTTCATGTCCTTCAAATGTCCGCCCTATTGGATGTAAATGGGTTTATTCAATTAAACTTCATTCTGATGGAACTCTTGATCGGTACAAAGCTCGATTGGTTGTTCTTGGTAACAAACAAGAGTATGGGGTGGACTATGAGGAGACTTTTGCACCAGTAGCAAAAATGACTACGGTGCGAACTATTATTGCCATTGCTGCTTCACAAAACTGGTCTCTTTATCAAATGGATGTCAAAAATGCTTTTCTCCATGGTGATCTCAAAGAAGAGATTTATATGAAACCTCCACCTGGTTTGTTCTCATCACCTACATCAGATGTATGCAAGTTGAAGCGGTCTTTGTATGGATTAAAACAAGCTCCAAGAGCTTGGTTTGATAAGTTCCGATCTACTTTGCTACAATTTTCTTTTGAGCAGAGCAAATATGACTCGTCTTTGTTTCTTCGGAAAACATCTACAGGTTGTGTTCTTCTTTTGGTGTATGTAGATGACATTATCATCACAAGAACTGATTCTTCACTAATCACTAGCCTCCAACAGCAGCTTAAAGATTCTTTTCATATGAAAGATCTTGGTACTCTTACATATTTTTTGGGTTTGGAAGTTCATAATGTTGCTTCAGGTGTGTTTTTAAACCAACACAAATATACTCAGGATCTGATTTCTTTGGCTGGTCTTCAAGATTCCTCCTCCGTAGATACTCCATTGGAATTGAATGTGAAGTATCGTCGTGAGGAAGGCGATCTTCTTCCTGATCCAACTATGTTTCGACAATTAGTTGGAGTCTAAATTACCTTACTATTACTCGGCCTGATATCTCTTTTGCAGTGCAACAAGTTAGCCAATTTATGCAAGCTCCCCGTCATCTCCACTTGGTGGCGGTTCGTCGCATCATTCGGTATCTTCTAGGAACATCTACTCGTGGATTGTTCTTTCCAAGTGGTTCTCCTATTCGTCTTAATGCTTTTAGTGATTCTGACTGGGCGGGATGTCCTGATACTCGTCGTTCAGTCACTGGTTGGTGCATGTTTCTTGGAGAGTCATTGATATCGTGGAAGAGTAAAAAGCAAGATCGTGTGTCAAAATCTTCAACAGAGGCTGAATATCGATCCATGTCTACTGCTTGCTCCGAGGTTGTATGGCTTCGTGGATTACTTGCTGAGATTGGATTTCCTCAATCTCATCCTACTCCTTTCCATGCTGATAATACAAGTGCTATTCAGATTGCTACTAATCCAGTTTTTCATGAGAGGACCAAACACATCGAAGTCGATTGTCATTATATACGAGAAGCTGTAGATAAAGGAGTCATTACTCTTCCAATGTGTCCAATGATCTTCAAATAGCTGATGCGTTTACAAAATCGATGGCACGACAACGCCATCAGTTTCTAGTAGGAAAATTGATGCTTCTTGATCCACCGGCATCAATTTGAGGGGGGATGTTAGCATGATGGAAATCTAAATAATTGTATATATTAATGTAATTAGATAGTGATATAAATTAGCATGATCATATAGATTTGTTGTAGAATCAAATGAATAAATATTGTGATAGAATAGCGGATTTGGAGGGATTGAATAGCAGATTTGTAGAGATAGAATAGCTGATCTTTAGGGATAGGAATGACGGATCTTTAGGGATTTGTAATATTTATTCTCTCTATATAATGGAAAGACTCTCACTTTGAGAGACATTCAGCAAAACTGACAGTACATGTGTAAGCAAGTTAGATGTCTATACATTATCAAAAAAAAGAAGTTAGATGTCTATAAGAGAAATGACAAGCCCAGATGCTTTCAGGATGCAACTTTGGAGTAGCTCAAGGTTCTTGTATTACAATTGTGGGAATTTTTTTAAATGAGAATCTCTTGAGTTAAATTTTTTATTTAATAAGGCAGTGAATGGTCGTATGGTGATGCTATGTTTAAATGCATTAAGTAACTTCACCCCAGCTATATCAATAAGTATCTTCTAGAACTTTACGCTTATCTTTTAGCAAATAATCACGGTTGTGTTTCTGTGCAAGTATAGACTAGACTCTCTTGTATCTCAGACTACATTATTCATTTTGAGTTATTTTCCAGAATTCTGAACCTTTTCTAGATTTTGTTTGTTCAGCCTTAACAGTTGAATCTGGTTTTCAAATTAACAATCTTCAAAGTTTGAAGATTGTGGATATCCCTGCCCCTTATACTGTAAAACTTAATATCAAGGGATAGGCCTGAGAAACTTTTCCTGAGATAAATATTGACAATTTCTAATTACTTTGTGCATCCAAGTGTGTGGCCTAATGGTCAGTGAAGTGGTTGAGAGCCATGAGGTCTCAGGTTTAAATCTCAGCTAGAGACAAAAACTCTAGGTGATTCTTCCAACTGACCTAGCCTTGGTGAATGTAGTTCCTGGAACCTGTTGCTGGTGGGAGGGGGCACGTACCCCGTGGAATAAGTCGCGGGTGAAAGCTGGCCCAGACACCATGGTCATCAAAAACAATAAATTACTTTATCTTTCTCCTAGACTACCTGTTTCTTGCTCGGTATCCTTTTTCTGAAGGCTCTGTTGTATTTATTGTGAAGTATATAATCTGTTAATTATTTATTCCCAGGCTTCTTGGCGCTGTTGTTGTTATAGCAGCAAATGCCGGTGGAGCATGGACTCCCATAGGTGATGTTACAACTACAATGCTCTGGATACACGGCCAAATATCCACGTTACCAACGATGAAGGTTTTTGAATTTTTTTATCTCATTGCTTCTATTTATTTATATATGTACATCTTTCCTTGTGTTATAATGAAGGAAACAATCTTTAGGGAGGAAGGGAGAGAATTATTATCAAATAAGCACTGGATTGTTGTCATTTGGTATAGCTTCCAATATTCGAAGATGATTAGTCTAAATGCAATGATATTCATAGCATTGTTGATGTCATTTTGAATCGACACACTGCCTGAAAACATGTTTGCATTGGCTTAGATGCATGCTGTAACCGCATATTATATTGAGGAATTCACATTTAAGTTTGAATGAATATATATTTGAGACTATGGATGAAGGTAGTGCTGAAATGAATGAAAGAACCTTACAGCTTAGTCTGCATTCTCTCAAACTGCACTTATTATGGAATAAAGTATGGATCATGGAAAGAAATATGCAACTTTTTGTGATGGAGGATGGTTTATTTCAGTGCTGCCACTGGTTCTATTCACCGTGTATATTCATTTAAAAAAACATTATTCACTTGGTTATATTTGGTAAATTAGAACCTGCCAGATCATGTCTAAACCTGTATAATAGTCTTCACTTAAGAACTTTTACTTCAGTTGCCAACTGAAGTCTCTATTCCAGTTCTGGTAACAGTGCAATGCACTTTTATCTTTTCGCAGGATTTATTTTTACCATCAGTTGTTTCTCTAGCTGTTCCTTTGGCTCTGCTGTCCCTTACAAGGTATATTTCTAGCATAGACCTGAAGAGCTTCTTGAATTTCGGAAATATTTTAAGAAATAGAGTGGAGATGAATCTATATTAGAAATTATTTGTGTTCAGTGAAGTGAATGGGAAAGGACAAAACTCCGCTGAGGTTCTGGCATCCGAACAGATGGCTCCTCGAGGACAGCTAGTTTTCGCAGTTGGACTTGGGGCTTTAGTGTTTGTACCAGTTTTCAAGGCCTTGACTGGTCTACCACCATACATGGGTATGCTGCTTGGACTGGGAGTTCTTTGGATAATCACAGATGCGATCCACTATGGAGAATCTGAAAGACAGCGGCTGAAAGTACCACAGGCTTTATCACGCATTGACACTCAAGGAGCTCTTTTCTTCCTTGGAATCCTATTGTCCGTTAGCAGGTATTGCAGAATCCTTTGGGTTTTATAATACTTACAGCAGCATGGCAATCAAAAAGTGCATGCAGAACTCTTTTCTTGATAGAATAGATTCATACATCATAACCCTAAAATCATTCTAAACCAGATGTTGAGAATTACCCTGTTCAAAAATTTGCCATCCAGATCATTTGGCATTATATCATTTCTTAGTCTTGATTAACAGTGTAACCACTATAAGTGAAATCATTTGAAGAAATGGGAAGTGGTTCTTATTTTACTTCTGCGGGTATGATGGGTGTAGGATCCATTACTCTGTTTAGCTCATGCATTGTGTGACTATCAAACCAGCATCCATGCCCATCTGAATTAGATAACATAACATGACTAGTCGTTCCGGCATATTAACATCTTTTCCATAGCCTGGAAGCAGCAGGTATTCTGCGAGAATTGGCAAATTACCTTGATGCCCATATACCAAGTACTGAACTCATTGCAAGCTCAATCGGGGTTGTGTCAGCAATCATAGACAATGTTCCTCTGGTTGCAGCCACTATGGGAATGTATGACCTATCTTCCTTTCCCCAAGATTCTGAATTCTGGCAGCTAGTAGCATTTTGTGCCGGTACTGGTGGATCCATGCTGGTAATTGGTTCAGCAGCTGGAGTAGCATTTATGGGAATGGAAAAAGTCGACTTCTTTTGGTATATGAGAAAGGTACATATGCTGCTGCCTGCTATTTTGATGCACCACTTTGAACATTTCTGCTTCAATATTTGTCACTCTTATCTCTGCAGGTTAGTGGGTTTGCTTTTGCTGGTTATGCTGCCGGTATTGCTTCGTATCTTGCAGTACATAATCTCGACATCTCACTCCCTACAGCTCTGGCTCAAATTCCTTTCCTTCATGGATCTTGATGTCCTTAGAGCTATCAGTAAATCTGATCGTTTATGTATTCTCTGCTTCAAGTTAATGAGCAGAACATATGAATACAAATCCAGAACCTTTAGTGGTGGAGATGAAAATGCCATATATATCACTCTCTTTAGAACTGCCAGTGTGTTGGCCAGGGTTGGGGATTAAAGCCCCACATAATGTAATTTATTGATTCTAATAGTTTAATAATGAAACTGTGGAATAATACCTCCAACTTCAGAGCTGTCCTACACTAAACTACTTGTGATCAACAACAAAATCATCAAAATGAGAATTCAGATTCCAAAATAATAACAGGCACCACATGAGCCGCGGTCTCACAGTAGAAGCCAAAGGCTCCGTAGGTGTGACTTCCTGTTGAGTCACCAGCTTTCGCTGAAGCAGTTTGCTCACCGCAGGGATGGCTCTGTCAAACTGAGCCAAGGCCGGCGGGAGTGGCTGCATCATTAGTTTTGGACAAAATCTTAAGTCTTCGAACAGAAACTCGAGATTTATTTTGAGTCAAGTGAATGCAATCTGAGCATGCTACCCAACCAGAAATGTTATTCCAGACTCAAAAGAATTGACGGACCAATCAACATAGTCGTCTCGATGAAAGATCCTATTAGACCAAATTCAACACTCTGGGGCTTACGGTGCTAATGAAAATCTTAATTACGCCTATTTATCAAGAATGCTCACTAAAGTCAACTCTTTCAACACAAAAGCCCAAACTGGAAAAGTCAACTTAAGGGGTAAAATGTGTAAAAACACATCAAAGTAAGAAAATGACGACGAGGGCCATAACAACATCTACTACTAAAAGGACTTTCGTCTTCGAAAGTTAAGGGAAAGGAAAGTGTCAAAAGGCTCGAAAATAGAATTTTGTTCACTCTCCCCAAAAAATTCTCATGCATACAAAATGAACTATAAGCTTGCCCTTAGTGAAATGTTTCACTAATGTAAGAATATGAAATTCAAGATCAAATAGGACTTTTCAGGTTGTAATGTAGGCTAAGGGACGGGTAGGAACTATATTTGGGTAAAAGTAGTGACTAATGTCCCCAAGCGCTTTAATATGTCACAATTTTCATTTACGGACTTCCTATGGGGCTGCCAAAGAAGAAATTGAAGTCTCAAAGAGGCTAACTAGGACAATACATTTAGGTAGAGCTAACTAGGACAATACATTTAGGTAGATAATGCAAGGTATAGACAAAGCTATCAAAAATACGCTTATATCACTTCCTAAACTCACATTCTTCATTTTTCTTTACACACACCGGGTAAGTTCTAAACATTAATATGTACGTGGAATGTAACAAAAACTTACCACACATGACACATGTTTAGATCAAGAAGGATATTTGTTAACTCTTAACAAAGCAATTGCAAGAGTTCATATTTAAGCACAAGTCAACTTGAGTCAAATAAAGAGCCTATGTGTCTTAAATATAGTCATTCTGTCACGATTTAAAGTATACATACCCTAGACGTGACATAACGTATAATATTTCGAAAGGACTTACACAAGCCACTTGACATGCATATGCACAATATAATAGAGAAAAACAAGAAATATATAAGAATAAAGAGTTTGACATAATCGGAAGTACATCAAAATCTAGACAAATCATTTATTATATCAAATGAGTGGTCGAGACGTAACCCGTACACCACATACAAAGTATGAAAACTAAAACATAAGCAAAGCAAATAGAAGTATCATGATCCTCGGAACATGATGACCTTACCAATTCTTGATCTTCGAATCGTCAATGAGATCAACTAGCCACGAATGGAGGGAGGGCAATCCTCACGCCCTACATTAATTAAATAATGTAGGCACAAGTATGCATTAGTACATGGAATGTACTAAGTATGAGAGGAATGCAATAAAACATCAGACACGATCATAGAGGAAAATAATGGAAGACATGATATGTATGAACATGTTAAGCATAGTAAAATCCTTCAAATAGAATCATAATCATAAACATAGTCAATGTATCTTGAAATCATAAGAGGAAACTTCATAAAACATTTGAAAGAAACGTAGTGGAATATTAACTTTGACCGACAATAGATCATGCAAACTATAACAAAGAATCTGATGTAACTCCTACATCGAGAATGGAGAGTCTACTTGCCAAAGTCAAACTTTGTATCATATCATGTGCTATATATGTGGATCCACTAGCTAGGCCATTTAAGAAAATCCTTAGGGGGCACGTAGTTTGGAGCTGAAGTTGCTACTAAGACTATCCTATTTGAGCCTCCACCTCAAAGTTCTCTCGGTGCTAAGTTAAATCACAGCGGAATAGCTTATATAAAGTTATCATCATCCATGAAAAAATATAATATCAATTACTAATTCAAGCTAAAAATATCATAAAGTAGCTCATTCAATCTTAAATCAAGTTTAAGTGAGAAAATCTTTCACGAATTCATGATCTCTTAATTGTATGTGAGAAAACCTTTCACAATTTATTGATGTTCATCTTAAAGAAACCTAGATCATAATCAATCTTATTCATAAATCATGCATAAGTTCATGAAAGCATCATTTATTAATTCATAGTTATTCTTCAAATTCATGTAAATTAGAGTTTATAGTCAAAATCATGATCAATGTTTCGATTCACATGGAATTGATTGGAAAACATGTAATTGATTCTAAATAATCATAATATGATCAAAATCAAAAATTGAATCCTTACACATTGAAATCATAAGGAATTGAATGAAAATCTAATCAATTGAATTGAAATTGAACTAGAGAATTGAAGAATCTTTAGTGACTCAATGGGTGAATGAAACTCATTAATGAACTCCCTACATACATTGATCTTGAAGCCCTAGAATCAATGGTGAACAGGGAGACTTGATCTTGAAGAACCCTAGCTTCTTTTCCCTTGATTTAGAAAGAGGATTTTGAAGAAAACCTTACAGAGAACTGGGGAATTGATTTAATGAAGGAGTTGAGGGAATTTTCTAAGGGTGAAGGGTAGTTATAAGGCTTAGAATTAGGATCAAAACGACGCAGTATAGACATTAAATGCAAAGAAAAAGACCCAAATACCCTTCACAAATAACTATCGGATAGACCCACGATTGCGACTTACGATCCGTATGACTATCTATGGCCCGTATTGGCCAACCATAGAGTCAACTTCAGAAACTCAAATATTTAATCATTTCACATGAGATCATTCTACGGTCCGTCGAACTATATATCGACGGTCTGTAGAACCCATCGGTAGAACTCAACTTTTACTCCAAAGTTTACTAAGTCTGAAACTTTTCTACGGGACTTTCCTACGACCTATAAAACAAATGACGGATCGTTAACGTTCTGTATGACTAAGATCCTAAATCAAATCTCTGAATCCATCCTACGAGTGTCTTCTACTACCTATAAACCATCATACGATCTATCCTGTTCATCCAAACGTCAAACTTCAAAAACATAATTTTCCAAAATCTCACCTCCAAGTCTACGACTCTGTTCCTACGACCTGTAGGACTTCCTATGGTCCGTAGGTTGGACTCGTAGAACCTCACTTCAATCAAATTTCTGCATTTTTTTCTTTGTTTTTTGACTTTCCAACTTTTGATGTCATGCCCCGAGGCTACCCCTAGGCGTGACATGGTGCTTAGTATAACGAGTGACCGCTAACCCATGACATGACATATATATATACAAGTTTAGTTAAATCATGCACTATGCGGAAGCTAAAAACAGTTAATATCTGAAATATGGAAAAACGCAACAAGTCTGAATATATCAAATATATGAAGAGTTTAGTGATGACTGAAACTACACTTAACAACTCAAGTTGAATCTACTATATGTATGAAAACCTCTAACTGATGTGAGTTGTCAGGACATTCCCCCAGCTAACTCTAACAAAACTGAAACTTAAATGTAAAGTTGGAAAGTAAAGCATGTCTATTGTCCTCGAATTATGAAGACTCACCACTGAAGTTGCTGAGTACATCCTGAAAGTCGAGCTAAGAGCGATCTAGATGCTGAGCACGTGATCCTACATCACACAATGAAAGTATTGAACATGCATGATACATTCTAACCTGAACAACATAACAACTAAACATAGAGATAAACATACTGAAGCATAAATGAAAAATGAGTTAGTATTAATCATGATCTTGTAGGTCACTCATGTTTAAGAAATTACCTAGTACTATCACTTCTGTTTCTTCTTCTTTTTTTTTCGTCAAATAGATAATATTATATATGAATTATAAAAGGTTAATTAGTTTCTGGGAAATGCTCATTAATAATTGTTTGGACAACATTCTGTTATGA
Source organism: Solanum lycopersicoides (assembly GCA_022817965.1). Lineage (NCBI taxonomy): Eukaryota > Viridiplantae > Streptophyta > Magnoliopsida > Solanales > Solanaceae > Solanum > Solanum lycopersicoides. Next base: position 60,656,523 of record CM040628.1, on the reverse strand, counting down.
TCTCTCTGAGATCACAAATTTCAGTCTCAACAATTCAAAAAAAATCTATAAATCGAATCGCAACTTTATTGATTCTCGAAGTTCTCGATTACAACAAACCAAAGCTAAGTAACTATTGAGCAGACATTATTGAATTACAGTAAAGGAGAAAGAGTGAGATCGAGAAGAAGAGAAACAAGAGATCGAAGAAGAAGAGAAACAGGAGATCGAAGAAGAAGAAGAAGAGAAGCAGAAACAGAAATGGGAAGAAATTGCATTCCCAACAGTTAAATCCTTATCTCTCCTCTAACTACCATTTTATAACAACTTCCTAACCAACTCCACGTGGCATCATCCTGATCACAGATTCTCATCAACTTGCATTTAATCCCAGCCCTTCAATATACCAATATCTGATCTTTTCACTAGACTCTTCACGGATCGATTCCCCACAGAACCACTTCTATATTTCAATTCATAACATTCCCTTTCCCATAAAAACATCCTTGACCTCAAGGATGAGAATCAAAACCAGGGAACTTAGCGTGCAAAAAATCGTAATCTTCCCACGTAGCATCCTCTGGTGGAAGATTAGACCACTGAACCAAAACTCGCACCACAGCTGCATTGTTCCTTTTTACCATCTGGCGCTGCAAAATGGTCACCGGCTTTACCAAAAATTGTCCATCATCATTCGTATAAGGTAATTCAGATTGAACTACCACACGATTGCCTACTTTCTTCTTCAACAACGAAACATGAAATACCGGATGAATCTTTGAAGTCGATGGAAGGCCTAATTTATAAGCCACTAACCCAATCCTTTCTGTTATCAAGTAAGGACCATAATACTTAGATGTAAGCTTCAAATTCTTTCTCAATGCAACGGACGTCTGACGATATGGTTGCAGTTTTAAGTATACCCAATCTCCGACCGAAAACTCACGCTCAGTTCTGTTCCTATCAGCAAAGAACTTCATTCTAGCTTGGGCAGTAGTTAAATTGTCCTTCAACAATTGAAGGAACTGCTGCCTGTGCATCACGACATCCTCTGCAACTTGTACCACTGTTTTTAACAGAGGACCAATGGAAAGTTGAGGGGGAGTATAACCATACAATGCTTCGAATGGAGTACACTGCAGACCTGTGTGAAAATTCGTATTATACCACTATTCCGCAGCCGATAACCACTATTTCCATTGCGTAGGCCGACTTGCAGTCATACATCGAAGATAATTTTCAAGGCACCTATTGACCCTTTCAGTTTGACCATCACTCTGAGGATGATAGGCCGAACTATAGTGCAATTGAGTCCCCAACAGTTTGAACATCTCTTGCCAAAATCGACTTAAGAAGACCTTATCTCGATCTGAAACAATACAGTCAGGAGTACCATGTAATCGGTGGATTCGTCTCCAATACAATTCAGCCACGGTTACTGCAGTATATGGATGAGCCAAGGCTATAAAATGAGCATACTTCGTAAAACGATCGACCACTACTAAGATCACATCCTTAGCTTTCGACTTTGGTAACCCCTCAATAAAGTCCATACTTATATTACTCCAAGCTTGATTAGGAATCGGCAATGGTTGGAGTAGACCCGGATATGCTGCATTATCGTCCTTATTACGATGGCAAACCTCACAATGAGCTACATATTCATTCACCATAGCTCTCATCTTAGGCCAATAGAAATAATGAGCCAACCTTTTGAAGGTGCCCAATTGACCCGAATGTCCGCCTAAAGGAGTATCATGAAAAGTAGATATGAGTTGTTGTCGTAAAGGTCCTGTAGATCCCACATAAACCTTGCCTTTCTTCCTTAACACACCATTAACGTTATGCCATAAACTAGGCCCATGCGCATCTACTGATAACAGTGTAATCAACTCTTGAACATATGTATCCTCATTATAACTGTGCATAATCTCTTGTATCCACGTAGGTGTGATCACACTTACAGCCATAAGCAGGCCTGTGGATTGATTTTCATCGCTCTGTAGACCTTCTTGTCGTCTAGATAGAGCATCCGCAACTCGATTCTCCGTTCCTTTTTTGTATCGCACCTCATAATCAAGACCGAGTAATTTGGTTAACCCCTTCTGTTGAATAGCCGAAGTGACCCGCTGTTCCAACAAGTACTTCAAACTGTGGTGATCAGACTTAACCACAAAGTGTTTGAACTGCAAATAATGTCTCCATTTATCGACTGCATTGAGTAAAGCCATATATTACTTCTCGTATATCGACTTGCCCCGATGTTTAGTAGCCAAAACTTTGCTGAAAAAAGCTATTGACCTTCCTTGCTGCATAAGTACAGCTCCAATACCCCCATGACTTGCATCAGTTTCAAGCACAAATTCCTGTGTATAATCAGGAAGAGCCAATACAGGCGTAGTCGTCATAGCTACTTTAAGGTTTTCGAAAGCAGTCTCGGCATCCACACTCTGTTTAAAAGCCTCTTTCTTTAACAAATCTGTGAGTGGCCTGCTGATAGTTCCATAATTCTGCACATACTTACGATAGTAACCGGTTAATCCAAAAAATCCTCTTAAAGCTCGTAATGACTTAGGTCTAGGCCAATCCACCATAGCTTTAATCTTGTTAGGATCTGTAGACACCCCTTCATCAGTAATAATATGGCCTAAATACTCCACGTGAGCTTGACCAAAAGAACACTTAGACTTTTTAGCGAATAGTACATTAGCTCTCAAAGTCTCAAATACAATCTGTAAATGCCTCAAATGCTCATCTCTGCTTCTGCTATATATCAATATATCATCAAAGAAGACTAAAACAAATTTTCGGAGAAAGGATTGAAAAACCTTAGTCATTAACGCTTGAAACGTTGCTGGCGCATTAGTGAGTCCGAAGGGCATCACTCGAAACTCGTAATGTCCCATGTGAGTCCGAAAAGCAGTCTTATGCACATCCTCCACTCATTTCTGCATGATAATCTCTCATCCTCCTCTTGTCATTTACATGAAGATCGCGCTAGACAATTTATAGCAGTAGTTAGGATGACCTTTGAGTAGATAATTAATTTGCATTAAATTAGTTCAATGATTTTAGTCCATATCAAGTTTGTTTAATGGAAAAACTCTTCAAATACTCTTGATTTTTACAGTAATAGAGTAATTAATTATTAATGTGAATTTGATTCATGCACCAATCTAAATGAGTTATTTATTAAATATTGAATTATATTTTATAATATTTATTTTAATTATTTTAATATAAGGATAAAATGGTAATTCACTTTGAGCTTTGAATCTTCCCACTTATAATATAATATGATATATATAATTCTCTTATCTTCTCTTTTCATACATAGATAATACTTTTGCAAGAAAAAAGAGAGTTAGGAATTTTCTACGATATCAATTAATTCCTTTTTTAATAATTCTCTTGCTTACTTATTGCATCAATATTAATTCAATAACTTCTTTATTGATAGGCGAATATTTAATAATAATAAGAAATTGATTGGTATAATATTTGGAAGGGATGATTACCTAGGCTAGAAGAAGATCTCTCATATGATTTATTTACAAATTTTGAAATTAAAATGATACAAGACAAGCTCCAATTTGTTCAAAGTCTTCCTCACGTTTTTTTTTCTTTTGTTTAAAAAGATATTGTCTATGTATAAAAGAGAAAGAAAAGAGAAAATCATATATATATCAAGTGAAAGTATGTACAATATATATATATATATATATATATATATATATATATATATATATATATATATATATATATATATCCATTTTAGTAGTGGAAATTTGAATAATGCAATGTTCAATAATTTCAGAGAAACGTTATCGTGAGTCACGTTTTAGCTGTAAAACGTGCTTCAGAGTAACGAATTATACACAAATAACGTTTTATGTCTGTTTAGTTTGTCAGATTTTTGTCTTTTTTTATTGAATTTTTTTAAATAAAATATTACCTAAAACGTTTCTGAGAATTACATTTATACTAGTTTTGTAAAATTTTAACAAAACATATTATCTTGGTATATTGATTTTAAGCGTTTTGAGAGCCCAATTTTTAGGCGATTTCTTGAGGAATTAAAGTGTTTTAGTTGTGAGTAGCTTTCGGACATCGTAAGAGTCAATATTCTCGCTCCTAAAAATTGTAAGTTCTCGTTGAATTTGTTAATTTTAGCTAAATGGGTTTCAAATTATCGTATTGACGTCAGGATCACTATTGTGATATGTGGCATCATTTAGAGGATGCTCAAAAGACAAAAGCCACAATCTAGATATTTAGAGTGTGTGAGGTAGGTTACGACTTACTACTATTAGACCTGAATTGGGTTAGATATGACCCTTCAGTCCAAGTTATGACCTTTTGGTAGCCCTATTAGTATGTGCAATTGTTTGACTATGGTGAGATAACTACAGATTCTCGTTTAGGGTCCTACTTCTTTTAGTGTCATATTTGATCCGATGTGAGATCTCGGGAGGGATAGATAATGGTTTTGTTATTCCAATGTAAGATTCAGAGATATGCTAGGTATTATACAACTGATCTAATGTGAGATTTCGTGACTTTCTAGCTTGTAATCATTCTGATGTAAGATTTTGTGATTGACTTGGTTTTCGTAGCTACTCCAGTGTAGGATTTTGAAGGATGCTAAATCTATTTCGCGACTATTCCAATGTAAGATTTGGGAAGATGTCTACTTCTTATGGTCATTCTGATGTAAGATGTTGGGGTGGAACTGGCTTCTCCGATGTAATATTCTAGGGGATGTTAGGTTTTGCATAGTTGTTTCGATGTATGATTCTGAATATACTAGATATTGTGTGGCTATTCCAACATAAGATTTTGGTAAAATCTTGGTTCCAGTGTGAACGATCTGATGTAAAATTCTGGAAAGGCATATATGTTCTTTACTGAGTTGTGTCGGGTAGTGTAGCTCTTGTGTGTACCCGCCCGAGCTTGTGGGGTTTCAGTCTGTCTAATAGGCTTATGGGGTCTATTTAGGTTTTAGATAGCCTCACTAGTTTCGTTATTTATCTTAGTATTCCTACAGTGATTCATGTCTAGCTAAGCCTTTACTATTGCCTCATTACCATGTTCTTTACTAGCTTATTATTATGTTATTGCAATTGCGAACTCAGTCGACCTATGATGCATACTAAGTATTTGTTGTTATGATACTCATACTATACTCTACATCTTTTTCCCTAATATAGATCTGTGTTCTAGTGGACCACCTTGATTCCATGCTACTAAAGTTGGTGTTCCGAGATTGAGGGTGAGCTTATTGGCGTTCGTGGTTGACTCATTTCCTTATGTACATTTGTGACTAGTCTTTTGTATTTTGAGATAGTATGTATATCTGGCATATGTCTAGTCTTGTACTCGGTCTTTTGTAGTAGCTTTGTACCAGCGTTCACCAGGTTTTGGAATCGATCTTTATATATTTGTCATCGTTCGAGCGTTGTTTATATTATGGTCTTATTTTTGCTACTTTCCCTTAAATCTGCTTTATTATGCTCTTGTTGACTTTTGCTGCTCCCTAAGCTAGGGTTGTGTATCGATCGGTTCTGTTCGATTTTGAAGTTTATCAGTTTGATTTATTGGTTATCAATTTGTAGACATGTTAAATCATTATAGAACCATTAAGATATTGATCTGTCAACTATCAGTATCAGTTATTGAGCGTCGATCTAAATGTTAAGATTTCACTCAAGAAAAATCATTGGACATCGCTTAAAAACAAGATGACAAATCAAATGAACCATGCACATGATTTGACACATTGCATCTTGCTCAAAAGCAAACAGTGGCACATTATTGAATAACCAAGAGTTGAGACAACCAAAAATAAAAGTATGAAATTAAACCCTAAGTCAAGGACTGTATCTACCAAATGGTATAAATATCATTTATTAATTTATTATCAAATTATCGGTTAATCCATTAAGAAAAAACATCAAATCACTATGAACTTATAACCCAATAATAATAATAATAATAATAATAATAATAATAATAATAATAATAATAATAATAATAAAATCTAAAGTATTACTAAAACAGCTAAATCAATAAACCAATGAAAAAAAAATAGATTTGGATTATCGATTTTTATTCAATTTTGAACAACCCTACTCTAGGTCCTTAATAGTTGGGTTCCAAGCTAAGGGTTGACTTACCTACTTGTTGGAGTTAGTAGGTGTCATAATGACCTGAATTTTTGGATCGTGACATCGAACCATCCACACTTTTATATCATTTTCTTTGTTTTAAAAGAATAATGTGACATGACATTTTATTAGGAGAGAAGGAAATTTTTTTATTATGGGCGAGATACAACTACTATCAATTGTATGAGGGCCTCATTCGGCTGTCACACGTTAATGGGACCCACATTCCACTTTCATTTCATTTCCTTTTCTCTTCCATTTTAACCTTTTCTTTTTTAACTTTTACTTTCTCCTCCGAACTCTTTCTCGCCTTTTTCTAACATTTAACATAATTTTATTTTTGTACTATTTTTTTTTTCCATCCGACATCTGCATTAAAATTAGAGTATTTTGAATTTAAAATTGTGTAGGGCTTTATATACAATCTATCAAGAATTTTTTTTATACTTGAAGTTTGAACTCGAGACTTCTAACTAAGTAAGAAGCAATATCATCCTCTATCTCATCATATGTTTGAGGAAAAACCAAAATGGGTATGTAGAAATATTTAAATTTAATTTTTTGGATGAGTTTTAAGGAATTGAATAAAGTGCAACCCAAAAAAATAATAATTGTGGAATCAATATTTTGTTTTTGCATTTATTTCTAATTTGATTTTTTTAATAATATCAAAAGTGCATTTTATATATAAAAAACTCATCAACTTTCTTCAATTCCTTAAAACTCATTCAAAAACTTAAATTTAAATTTTTGACACACCCAATTTGGTTATTCCTCAAATAAATGATAGGGTTGGGGATGATGTCGTTCTTGCTTAACTAGAGGTTCCGAGTTCAAGCTTTGAATACGAAAATTTTTTGTAGACAGTAAATCTTTTCGAATAAATTCTTTAGACCATACAAATCTAAAATGATCGAATTTTAATTCAAATATTGAATGCAAAAAAAAATAGCATAGAAAAAAAATAAATTTATATTAGGAGTTAACAATAGAAAATTTTTTTGAAGAAACAGTTGGGAGGAAAAAGACATTTAAAAAAAAAGGGGGGGGAGGGGGGAAGGTTAAAAATGGAAGAGAAAAGGAAATGTAATGAAATGAAAGTGGAATGTGGCTGGGTCTCATTAACATGTGGCAGCCAATAAGGCCTTATACAACTGATAGAAGTTAGTTGTATCTCGTTCACAATAAAAAATTTCAAAGGAAGGATACTGTTATCTTATATAGAAATAGTTGAGTGATATTGTAGTTGTAGAAAATTAAAAGAGATACGACTAGGCAATTTCTAAAACATGAATTTAAGGAATTTTATCTTTAATTTCTTGATAATTTTGAATTTTATCTATGCTCTTAAAGAAAGGTTCAGGACTAATAAACACGTGATATGATTTATTTATTTTTGTTTCTTTCTTTTGATGTTCATGCACTCTTCTTGATGTTTTATTCAATGCCTTTGTATATTTAAATATCATAATAATTCCAACATATTTTAAAATAATTCTTTAGCCATTAGTGAGAAGAAGAAAACATAAGCGAAGAAGAAATACAAGTGCTCTCATAAAATAAAAATAAATACATTAAGTAGATGAAGAGAAGAAAAATGTGCATTTTTGTACACAATACTAGGTCATGTTGATTATGACAAGAAATTTTGATAAAGTTGCATATACACAAGTTTGGAATTACTCAGTTTTCTAATGCAATTTTGTACAGTTAAATTGAAGAGAGAAAATCCTTGTGAATCATTTGCACAGACTTAGCATAATAATAATAATATAAGATGTGACACTAATTAGTAACTCTGTAAAGTTGATAGTAGCAATCTCAAGTAGGGACCTTGTAAGAAGGGTCAACCATTTTCAAAATGAACAAGTTGCCAAGATCACCTCTTGATACCCTGTCAAAAATTGGGTAAAAAATTAGAATGTGGTGACATAATCAGCCTAAAACTCATTTGACCCGTACAATCCGTTCAGAATTTAATGAGTTGAACATAAGATACATTATTGATAGACTAAATTTGGGCAAACCCAACTATCTAGACAACACAAAGGACTTGTTTGTATAAATTTATGTCATATATATGAAAACTTAATTGAAAGTATTTGATTAATAATGTTTATTAATACCCCTATAAATAAAGAATAAAAGTTGAGACAGGTTGAGCTATTACTTATTATTTAACTTATCGTAAAAAAATTACATTCCAAATCGTCCATTTGTCACACCCCTAGGAAATAGTATTAATATTTGAAGGTATGTTGTAGTAGAGTAAATTTCTATTTACTGATCAACAAAGAGCTTCTTTTTACCCTTCTTGAGTTTATAATCCACCTCATAACAAAAAAGGACAATCTTAAAAATATATACAAAATATTTCTCCATATAACAAGTGATTTAACTCCCTGAATTGATATTTCAATTCTCTTGATTTCTTTATTTCTAATTATTGCAGAAAAAATTATTACTCCATACAACATAGTATACAGGAAAGTTTCTGCTAGTTTGATTTTTTGAAGAAAGAAATGGGAAAGAGAATAAATTGAATAAGAAAAAAATTGAACAAGAATGAAGAAAAAAGGGAGAGAGAAGGTGGAAGAAGCCATGGATTCTAATCTGTAAAGCGGAAGTAGCTGCGAGTAGGAAATATAACTTCTTTTTATAAGCCAACGACAATAACATACTCAATGAAATCCCACAAAGTGTGGTCTTGGGAGGGTAGAGTGTAAGCAGTTTTAACCACTACCTCTTTGCGATAGAGAGGTTGTTTCCGAGAGGTCCTGATTTAAATATTAATTTGAGCAATGTAAGCTATGACTGCTAATGTTTCAAGTCTTGAGATATTTATTCAGAATTTTGTTTTATAATATTGATTTTATTTTACAAAACTGTGTACTATATGATGCAGCATACACATGCATGATGCAACCAAGAAACTAGTATGAAGTAGACATACCATGTTAACAGAACTAAGCGTCGGCTACTAAAGACTCAAGAATACATGTATTATAATACAATACAATACGTAAACTCACCTTAATTCTTCATCCAAGTAAGTAATTTCAAGCTCGCCTTTAGCTCTTCCAGGAGCTTTAATAGGTATCTGTCAGCCAACAACGACGAGACCGAAGTACGTTATGGTACATTGAGAGAAAACAAACGGCTAGAAACAAGATTAAAAAATGTGGAACTTACTAGTCCAGCAATTTTGAAATAATCAAACTTGACTGCCACCTTTTGTGAATTCAAAGGGGTCAAATCTGCAGTAACCTTCAGGAGATGATTGAAGACGTAAATGATAAAATTTGGAAAGATGCTACTAAAGAAAGAAATAAATGACAACATATATACATATATTGATCGGCCAACAATGAATTAACTTTTGCATTTGCTTTCTAGTAAATTATATGTTTTCTCTCTTCTATAGAGCAAATGTGCAAGGAAACATGTCATTCTTATCCACTTGTTAGAACTTGCAGTGACCTATGCATTGTGTTATCGTTTTCAATAGGACTAAGGTTAAGTCAACGTGATATGAAGGGTTCTCTTAAAAAGAGATTGGGGGTAGTTGAGGATGATAATTATAGAAGGCTAACTTTCTACCGAACTTCAGATTCATCTTAATAGAACGCGATATGCTAATAGTTTGAACAGTACAATCAAAATTTACGAGAATTAGCAGTTTATCCTTTAACTAATTAGGGACTTTTGAAACTTTATCGAAGACCCAAATCACAAGAATTTGGTAGAAGGGACATTTTTTAATTAGTGTTAATGACACATATCTTAAAAATCCACAAGTTTACTTATTTACAGAAATCCACCACTCCTCCTCCACAATCGTCTCTCTTCCACTTCCTCCATCTCCACCACCACCTTCAAACAACTGGAAAATATTTAAACATCTTCTCATATAACTAGCAGATGTTTAAGCATCTCTCTAAACAACTAGTTGTAGCCCTCAATCTTTTTGTATCCATGCCAAAGAAAATCTCTTCTTAGCTTGTCCCATCTATAATAGAACCTCTTGAGATTAATACTTGGTAAACTAATAAACTCTCTAAGATAATATTTTTCTCCAGTCCCAACTTGGACCAGTGAAAAAATCAGTAATTTTGATAAAGCTAATAAGATAATATATTTTTTAAAACAATTTAGTGAAATATGATTCTTTTGTTTTTTATTTTTTGTTAAAATTTATATTTGTGAAGTTCATTTCTAAATTTCTTATTTCATCGAAAAGCTCTAAATATATGTTGTTTTCTCAAACTACACCAAAAAATTGACGTGATTAACGCTTCCTTATGCATAGCTTGTGTTCCAAAGGTATTGAATCATCTTCAGCTTAATCATCAATAATGTATTCTCCGGTGGTATCACAATTTCTTTTAAACTATGAACCTCTAGACATGTACTACATATATTGACATTCATTTTTATTGCAGTAACTAAGATTATTAATCTTGACAGCAAATTCATGAATGTCATTTTCACAAAAAGGTTCATTTAAATTTCCTGAGGTTTCGCTCCCCGAATAATGTAATCAAAGTTAATTTGTTTCATTAAATCTCGAAAACACTCTTTAAATTAATAAATATTAATTTATTGATTAAATCATATCTCCAGAAATTAATTATATTTTATGGTCCCAACGATATTAATTTAGAGAGGTTTTATAGTATCTCCAAAACCCATTTGTTTTTCAGTGGACAACATAAACTTCAAGACTCTATTGACATGATATCCATTTTATTGTGTTAGGAATTGAAATTATATTATTCAGTAAAGTTCATAAAAAAGAACTTGCACCATCCTGAAATTTCAATCAGAATATTCTGCTTAACAAAAAATTTAACAAAGATAATTCAAGAGGCGATAATGTGAAGAAGATATATTGAAGAAATTCAACAGTAGTGAAACAAAACGATGTATACTAATTCTAAGCTCACCAATTCTAAGCTCACCGTAACAGATCAAACCTAATCATAAAGTAAAACTGTCATGCTTGGGCATAAGCTGCACTCAGTACCACGAGTTATGACATCTACAGATAAGGTTTGTGATGTCCCAGTAATTTAACAAAAGGCTATTATTCTGGTTGATGTTTTCTAAGGCACATCCTTGAATGATCAAACTCCTACAAAGGGAAATAATATATTCGATTAAAGTTGGTTTACTGTGTTCCTCTTCCTATTTTATAAACTAAACCAATATACAAATTAGGTAAGCTAAGAGAAACAAGACCTAGGGTAAGACAGTGAAAGCTTAGCAGTTCCACCTAAAACCTGTCATAAGTAACACAGCTGAAGGAAAATGTAATCGGAAGTGTGTGGGGGAATTTGGCATTAAAGGAAACTAACTGGAAACAACAAATTAGCTAAGTATATTCAACAGAACTAAACATTACTAATTAAAAAAAAAAAATCTTGTGCATATCTACAATAAATTAGATGTACAATTTGGTTTAATGGTAAAATTAGTGGTTTGAAGCTTTCCAAGTCTCTTAAAACATGAGAAAAGTGTAGGTTGTTTGAAGAAACAGTATATGGGATTTCTAGAATATTACTCTCCTCTTCTTCTTTATGCTTTTCACTATGTTTTTAATACCATAACTACATTCATTTTATATTAAATCTTAAACCCTTTTTTTTCTCTAGAGACTTCTTCCTGGAGAAGTTCCATCCTCTAGTTCATAAAGATCTAGGGATAATTTTAATTAGAACTCTGAAAATATCAGATATGGAAGTTCAAACTCAAAAGTTACTTCCATTTGAGGTTTGTTCAATCACCAAACTTCAGGGGAAAATCAAATTTAAAGTATCATTATCTGAATTACAAAAGGAAATCTAAACAATTCTTTCCTTTTTTTTCCCCATAAGTCAACCATGAATTCTAGTTTCAGGTTTGTCTGAAAGACAAAAAGGAAAGGAAAAAAAAAAGAAACTGCAAGTTCCTGGCCTTTGGTCATTTAATAGAACATTTCATAGAAACAAAAATCCAACAAAGGGGAAGGATACTAAAATTAATTTATAGGTTCGAAGTCGCAAGCTCATAAATAGAGAGTATTTCCACGATTACTGGTAGTAGTAAATAAGGGAGTTGACTTCTCAATAAATTTCAATATAACATTGTTGGGTATGTCTAAAACAAAACAAAAAATTGATTCCAAATCAAATACCTGGTTGAAGAAGGGCCATCCTTCCATATTCTGAGCCCGAAGTGTATCTACATTTATTGCTTGGTAGTTCAATCTAGATCGCAAAATCTTGGGTCTCTGTTCAAATATTAAGCTATAAGTACCTTCATTTGTATAACTGTTCGAAATAACAAGAAGATTAACATCAACACAATACTGGCTACTTGATCATACAGTAGCTGAGATAAGGGAACTAGAAAGTGCTCTGCACTCGGTATTTCACCCTCTTCCTTTACCTGACCTTTCTAAGCAATTGAGCACGCAATGACATACCAATTACTAATCTTGTTTTTAGTAAATACTGCCTTGTACAGTAAAATAGAAGAGACAACTAATTCCGGTCATCAATTACAACATTGAAATTTCCGTTACAAGTAAAATTGATTCAAATAACCGAAGGAATATTAAGTTTCTGTCAATAGATATGAATATAAATCGGCATACTTGGCAATGAACATAGCATGACCAGTCATAGGTGAATAATGATCCTACAACCATAATATTATATTGTAAACTGCATATGCCTTTAACTTGTAACAATGGCAAGTTGGTCTGGTGACTACTTACACCAAATAGGGTCTTCAGAATGATCTAAAGGATCTTAATGTTCTCTTCGTAAAGATGACAGTTCATGACATGAGAATAACGCAAGTGATCAAGTATGGGCCTCAAACAAGTATTTTATGTGATAACACAATCCTTAGTTTGGAGTATGCGCATTCCATTTTATGTTTTGGAACTTCCTATTAGTTGGTTTAATATTTTGGGACTTGTTGGTACAGTTGATCTGAGGGGTTACGGATACAATTTTCCATTTCAGCTGATGCTGATTTCTGGTACAGGCAATGTTATCACGATCGCAATTAAGGAAAAAGATGTGCATCACAATTGTGTGCTCTCCCTGTCGCAATCGCGTAGAGTAAATAAGGGGTCAAGGTCTAGGCTTTTTGGATTTCCCAAAAGGGAGGTAATGATCGGGTTGGGTCCCGATCAAACTGTAGGCAACCGTGTGGGCACGTGGCGATCGTGATGAACGTTCGCCCAAGTATAAAAGTCAGATTTTCTGGATTTCTTTCATTGTACCACCATTTTTGGATATTGGAAAATCAGTTTGAGGTGATTTTAGACAAGGATTTGATTAGACGTTGGGATAACAACAACAATAACAACATGCCCAGTGAAATTCCACTAAGCGGGGTCTAGGGACGATAGAGTATACACAGAACTTACCACTTCCTCGTGGAGGTAGAGGTTGTATCCAAAAGACCCTCGACTCAACTGCATCAAACCTTAGTAACGAAAGAAGAAACAATGAAGAAAGCATAGCAGTTACTAAGAAAAGCAGTGTAAAGTCTACAAGAAAGAAACAATAACTACATATGGCAAGAACGGTACGACTAGTACTATGACATGCACTAATACGCCTAAATCTTCGCAAGGCAAGACAACACTTAACTGCTACTAACCTTCTACCTCAATATGTGACCTCCACTCCATCCTATCTAGAGTCATTTTCTCGACAATATGAAGTTTCATCATGTCCTATCTAATTACCTCTCCCCAATACTTTTTTGGTCTACCTCACCCCTCTGCATACCCCGTACAACCAGCCTCTCGCACCTCCTCACTAGGGCAGTACACGTCCTTTTTGCATGTCCAAACTATCTGAGCCTCGCTTTCCTCGTCTTGTCTGTCACAGGGGCCACTCCCATCTTCTCCTAGATAACGTCATTTCTAATCTTCTCACTCCTAGTATGCCCACACATCTATCTCAAAATTTTCATCTCCAGAACATGCATCTTTCTAAACATATAAGTTAGGTGGTAACTCTTGTCACACAAAACATCAGAGGCAAGCCTCCATTTCATCCATGCCACCCAATGCAATGTGTGACATCATCGTTAAATGTCCCCACCACCATAGATTATGGACCCAAGATACTTAAAACTCTCTCTTGGTAATGGCCAGTGCGGCAAGCGTCACTTCCACATTTGCTTCATCCAAAACAACACTAAATTTGCACTACAAATACTTCATTTTGATCCTGCTCAACCTGAATCATTTAGACTCCATAACTTGTCTCTAAACATCCAACCTAGCATTAACTCAGTCTCGTATCTCACCAATCAGTACTATATCGTCCGCAAATAACATACACCATGCAACCTCCTCCTGAATTGCGTCAACTCATCCATCACCAAGGCAAAACGGAAAAGGCTAAGAACTGATCCCTAATGCAGATGCATGTCAACTCGAAAGTACTCTGAGTCTCCTCACACCCGGTCTAACCCGAGTCTTGACTCCATCATACATGTCATTCATCACCCCTATTATAAATCATTGGGCCAGTTCCATATCCAGATGTGTTTTCCACTCTTCCAATTGGCCTCATCTTTATATATGGATATCCGGTGTGATTGAGATTTCAAATCTCCATCCTCCTTCGTCAATGTGAATTGATGTTTGACAGCAACACTCTATAGTCTATGGGAGGCTTTCTTTATGCATATTCTGGCCCAAGTTAACTGGTTCCTATTCTTTGTGTCCTTATCAATTCCCGCAAAGCCCCCACTTAAATTCCCAATGGTATTAAACCTGTTTAATGACCATGCATGTGTTGGGATCCCAAAAGCTTTGATCATGTGATGTTCTTCTTTCTTGGGTGCGAGTTCTGATCCAGCGATCAAGGACCACTATTGACGAGTCAACCGTCGCCCGTTCTAAAACCAATCACCAGCTATAACCGCCTCCTTCCTCGATAGAAGCTCAAAAAGGAATTGATTACCGGTATCACCTTCAAGGTGGAGCATATTTTCCATCTACTAATGAACCATTTTTGTATAGCTTCTGGATTGGGGCTATGATGAAAGGAATTGTTGAAGCATTCGACCAAACTTTAGGCTATAACTTGAGAGCTTTCCATATCCAGATCTGCTACATTACCATTTCGAGTTTCATTGGGGAAACCTTGGTAAAAGATGGGCATTGTGGAAGCCTACTCAACATGTGATATTGATGGGGAAGAGAGATTAAATCGAAGATTGCTGTGATTTCCAGAAATTGAGGAATTTTGGTGGCAATGTCTCCCCATCCTTTGTTTGTACAACTTCTGGGAGCATTTTTCTAGTGACCTAGACATGTTTCAATCCTTACAAAGCAGCCAAAGTTGTTATAATTTTGATAGACTCTATAGATATATGTATTGTATTTCCTTCCCCGTCTCCTGTACAGATTTCCATTTCCTTTCGAAGCATTGTATAGATTCTCAGAAACTCATGTCAGATTGTCTTAGCTAGCTAATAAAATGCCTATATACAGTTGATTCGTGACATTCACAAACTCAACAATTTACTCAGCTTGTTCGAATTTAAACAATGTATACAGTTCCTTTAAAGGACCTAGAAGCATAATTTTCATGACATTCAGTAAAATATTTAATGATGGTTATAGTTTTCACCTGAATCTGTAAAATAGACTTTGATGTAGTGTATATAAGTTCCCATTTTCCATTGAGAATAGTTGAGTTGAGGGGCTCCTTTGTTGGATTGCAAGCTTCAAGTCTGCAAGCAATCTAATCAAATAACATTGTGTTGAGAAACTAAAAGAAACACACAATCAGTCAGAAAACTAAACCTAAACAGGATAATTGCAATGAGGTGATTAATTAATAAAGCAAAACCTGATCAATTATCTGCTGGTCTTGAGGAGTAGCGTCAGCACCACGATCAAGAGGTTCAATGGCTTGAAGAAGCTCTTGTTTAATGGGTGTAGGGTCTTTGGTCTTCTTGTTGAAGAAAGAAGGGAAGAAAGAAACATTGGTTTGCCATTTTTTATTGAGAGGAGAAATGTTGGTATAATTATGGGGATGAGGATGAGGATTTAGGATAGAAGGGAAAGAGAAAGAAGAGAGATGAAGTTTGGTTGAAGGAATATGTGTTAATGGAGGGGATAGTGAGGATAAGGCCATGGGAATGCTGCAAATGAATGACTTTCTACTTTCTACTTCACACCACCATTTATTTGGTGACTCTTAAGTAAATTAAATAGGAAAAAAGGCATCTGCTCCGTTATATTTTTGGAGCATTGGTATTTTTACTGTTTAAAAATTAGAGGATATATAACTTTACTTTAACAGGCATACACGTATCATAATTTTATCCACAGATTCGATACTTATCAAACCCTCCGTGGACGAACCTTACGGAGGAACCCTTAGGTTTTTGGGGCATTGGATTCTCACCAATGTTTGTGTTACTCAAGCCGACATTCTCTCTTTAGCTTCGTCTACCATTGATCGCGCGGAGGCTTCTCTCTAAGGCGGAACGCTCCCCTACCGATGTATTTTTACATCCCACAACTTCGGCAGACCGCTTAGCCCCGTTCATCTTCGGCGCAAGAGCGCTCGATCACTGAGCTATTACGCACTCTTTCAAGGGTGGCTGCTTCTAGGCAAACCTCCTGGCTGTCTCTGCACCCCTACCTCCTTTATCACTGAGCGGTCATTTAGGGGCCTTAGCTGGTGATCCGGGTTGTTTCCCTCTTGACGATGAAGTTTATCCTCCATCGTCTCAATATCAAGTCAACGAATAAGATTACGAAATGTGTCCCTATTTAGTGAAAAACATATATATTTTAGTTTTTGGACGACAGAGACATTAACGTCCCAAAAATATGACGGATAATATATGTATATCATTTACAATAATTTAAGAGTATATTTATTCTTTTTTTTCAATTAAATAAATTAGAAATATCTAATCGTACAATGAAGTCTCTAGTGTTTGAATGGTAGAAAATTGCAGAAAATGACATTTTCATATATCTAAAAATAATAAATAGACATGTGTTACTTGTGTACTAGGTCTGTGTTTGCCTCCTTTGCTTTCGTCTTCTCCTCGTCTAGGTTGTTGTATTTCTTCTCTATTTCAATTTGCAAGGGTAGAAACCAAATGAGTTAATCATGATGAGATCGTGTACATTCCAATTTCATTATTTCAATTGCTACATCTACACTACAAAGGTCCATCCGTAACCATGCAATATTAAATCATGATATGACGTCATATTGAATTATAAGATAAAGTTGAAGTTTTGTTTGAATATGCGATATAAAATTTTATATTATATATTTTCTCATAAATATAAGAATTTCTATAAATTATAAAATTATTAAAATAGTCTTAATTGTTTATTCAATCTTATCAAATAAACAAAAATTTATAAAATCGCATAATAAAGTATTACAAAGTTATATGTTCTCCACTTAATTAGTTGTTTCATCTGTAACTTTAATTGATCAAACTTTAGTTCAATAAAAAATAAGTTGAGCATAAATTGTAGTGTACTAATCTTTAATATAATCTTATCACATAGTTCGAACAATCTTCTCACGTTGAACTTGCATTTCTCTATCATGAGACTAAGAAGACAAACCAACATTGTTAGTTTGAGTCATTTGTTGGTCAATATCATTTGCAACTATATTTTCATGTTCATAGACCATAAATAATTATGTAACACCATACAAGTTATGACAATTTTCTCTTGTGTCAATATTATATGGTTGATGCCTTGTTTCACTTATGTACAATTGCACATTTTCGGTGCATTAATTTCGTGAAAAAATCAAATATATTGAAAGTAGTGATTATCAAATATACATCTCCATTTGTGTCCTTTTTCATATTAAATTGCTTTAAACATTTTCATTTGTAGCCAAAAGAGAACTTTTTTTAGTATGAAAAAAGAAAAATCTCTCTGTTTGTATTTATATTCACCAAATCAATTCTTAATTTATCATTTATATTCACCAAATTGAAAGTAATAATTGGTGAGAATAATAAATTTTAAAAGTAATGATGTGATTATTAATTTTATTTACATATGAAATAAATGTTTACTAAATATAATGTGGGGTTGTTTTAGCAAAATATTAATTTATGGATCATCTTTTATATTTAAAAAATCCAAATCTTTATATAAAATTTTCATATCATGACTTTTAGAGAATATGATATTTCTTCTCATGATATGAAATCATGAGATGGAATCAGCGTGAAATTGCATGTCCAAACGTTAATTCTATCTCACGATTCACAAACGCCTATTAATTATTACATTTTACTTGTGATGGAGGTAACACTATGTTGGTGTAATATACACAAATATAATAAATTCTTGTTGAAAATAAAATAACAAAAATGAATAAACAAATCTTTAGGATGAGATACAGATATTACGCTCTCTTTAAGGAGATTCAAGCCCACTGCGGCAAAATCTACACCGATCCAGCAGTATCACTCTTGACTTGTTCCCTCCAGGATACAACAGTTCAACAACGTCGTACAACTCAAACAACTCCGGATTAGTTGAAGAGTCCAAAACTCCACATAAGAACACCTTCCTTCAACATATAAATACTCTCTTGTATATAGTGAATATAGTTGAAGATTTAGAATATTTTTCTATTTCTCAACTCTTTCTTTCATTACTACACACTACAATATTATTTCACACTTCTCATCTTCTTTGAGATACTTCACAAAGGAAGAAACACCACTATTTATAGGTGAGGAAGTCTTCCATATAATCAATAGGTAGAATGAGAGGTAGTAATATTGGTGGATAAATGTGATAGATGTTACATAAATCAGAAGAAACTAATAATCATATGAGTTACAAAAATTAATGACCATGAGAGTTACAAAAACTAATGGTCATATAGGTTACAAGAATCCATAGTCATCTTCTAACACAATTTATATCCACTAACAGCTAACTTATACACTTAATATTTTATTATACACTTAATATTTTATTTTAATGATAAAATACATATGCACCAACACACTAATCTTTAAGGCAAAGAATTGCGAGTGCATTAATTTATAGCTTTAATAGGAATGGAAGAAAGATTAATCGAGTGAAAAGTGATTCAACTCATCCACACTGAAACATTAGTGACCCTCTTGCTTACTGGCTTTCAACATAATTGGACATCCAAATTTTAATTTGGTTTTACTTATATATATATATATATATATATATATATATATATATATATATATATATATGTGTGTGTTTGGTTTTACTGATTTTGTATCACATGGGATTTCAAATTTCAAATTAATTTTGTTAAAAACAGATAAAATCATTAAAAATATATATCTAAATTACGTCTCATATCTAAAATATAATGTCACGATCCAAAAATGGACGTGATGGCACTCGTCTTATCCCACCAAGACAAGTCAGCCTAAAACTCAACTATTATAATAAAATGCGGAAAATTTACTATCAACTTACATTATACCCAAAACCTGGTTGTCACGTGTACAAGCCTCTAAAATATTACAATTGAATCAAAAGAAAATATAGGTCTCATATGATATTGTCTCTAGAGTAGAACAAAATCATAAACAGGAGTAAGAAGGTCTGCTGAGATGACAAACAGCTACCTCACAAATCTCCGGGAAGCCTCGGAAAAGAAGAGAATATATCATAAAGGTCCGGGCTAGTAACCTACAAAAAAGTTTGTAGAAGCAAGGGATGAGTACCAAACCACACGGTACTCAGCAAGTAAACCTCTAAACACAAGCTAAGGGGATGAAATACGGGTACTCCTACCACCCCCAACCAAACCTCCACAACTACAACCTGCATAAAAAAATCAGCCCAACCTAACAGCTCACAGTTTACATAACACGTAACTCAACAACAACACTTAGACAACTTACATATCTTCCACAACAACACTTTAACAAATTACATATCTTCAACAAAAACACTTCAACAAATTACATACCCTCAATAACAACACTTCAACAAATTACATATCCTCAATAACAACACTTCAACAAATTACATATCCTCAACAACAACACTTCACAAATTACATATCTTCAATAACAAGTTCGGTATTCCACAATCACAAGTTCCGCAGAAAGGCAATCACTAGATCAGCAAAACACAATATCAAGTTCACTAATGATAAGTATGTGCAATGCAATGGAATGCAATGTCAAGTATAATGATGCATGTCTGACCTAATGATACACACCCACTGTCTCTCAGTCCGGGACCCATGGGGGACATATCTGTCCATGTATCTGTCGCGGCGCACGACACGACCCTCGATAATAGTAACCATCGCGGCGCGCGATACGTCCCTCGAAATATAGTATCCATCGCGGCGCGCGATACGTCCCTCGAAATTGTACATCCTCTTTAAGTTCTCATTCTTTATCAATGCACATAACACTTGTCACAACCATGTCTCAGAATATTGCAAATGACATGTTCACACAAATAATGAAGAGATGACCATTTTCATAACATTGCACAATTCACAAACACACAAACATGAAATCACATCAACAACCTTTCTCAACACATCACACAAACAATTAATCACATTTTCTTTTGTTATCCCTTTTTTTATCATTATAATTAATCAATGTGGACAAGTCAACCCATCACCAATCCCGTTACTCCCAATCATATACCACAAGGAAATACACGCATTTCATACACTTAACAAGGGTTTAGAAATCCACTTGCCTCAATCAATTAAGAATTCACTCCGTGACTTGAGCCTTCCCTTTTCGTTGAATTTCCAACTTAAAGCAATCTATTTAAATAAATGACCACGATAAGATTTCAAAACTAACAACATTCATATTGCTATATGTCTAACTTAGATCCAAAACTCACCCGAATTTATAGTAAAGTTTCTAATTTTTTATTTCAACCAACAGGTCAAATCTCATATAA
The DNA here is from genome assembly GCA_022817965.1 of Solanum lycopersicoides. NCBI lineage: Eukaryota > Viridiplantae > Streptophyta > Magnoliopsida > Solanales > Solanaceae > Solanum > Solanum lycopersicoides. The sequence continues at coordinate 60,635,412 of CM040628.1, read as the reverse complement.
TTGCTCCAAAAACTACAATCATCATAGTTTTCATATAAACTTACTCCAAATATTTAATTACCTATCTCAATATAAAAAGACTTGATTTATAATAGGAGAATAAAATAATAACATTAAGAATTAGAAGCCACTAGTTACGAACCAGTGACAAAAGTAAAACATGAACCTCATTTCAATTCAACTCTTATGTGACCATAATGATTATAATAATATAAATGCATATAAGTTTAACCATTTTCCTTCACCCACAATGTCACCTTGGTCATTTCTCTGACTACGTGACTGTGTAACACACCCCATTTGGTAATTAAATAATAATAGTATAATCCTTACACCACCGTTTCCAATTCCCTATCTGCTAACATATTAAAAATGTGTATTTGTATGATATATTCTTATTTCTATTCTTATCAATTCAGTCCTACAACACTTACAACTAATCCCCATAACCATTATCGATAGAAGCAATAACTTGTCCTCAATCTAGTAAGTCGACACCAAGTCTCAAATTTAATTCTTTCCACACCAAATACGTAATAATAATAATAATTTAGTATATAATGACCTCTATGCATAATCACAAGTTCATATATTAACATAAATTATGCACGGTTTTGACCTAAAATCTATTCCTAATTACATAAAGAAATTTATATCAAGAATAAGAATAATTACCTTGACGTCTTAAGATGAATGTATCAATTTTTCTCCTCCTTTTTCTTTTTCTTTTCCTCCCTTTCTTTTCTTTTCTTCTTCTGCGTATTTTTTTTCTGTCCGTTCTTATTTTTCTAAACCTAGCCGCCTGACACTTTTAACATTCAGGGCACTTTGCCCTTCTTTTTTTTTTAAAAAAAAAGTTATTATTATTATTATTTTACTTATTTATTTAATTTCCTTTTTTTTCATTTATTATTAGCAACAAAATAATCCTTTATTAAAGTTCAAAATCATGTCACTCACTCTTATAAGTTATAAGTCATTTATAAAATCTAATAAAAAGGCTAATATAAAAATAATGGTTAAAAATTCTTAAAACGACTAAGAGGGTCGTTACATATAAACAATTGAATATTACAAAAATGGATAACCAAGAATTAGAAAGATTAATAGATACTATATCTAGAATAGAATATAAATATATAAAATATTTAAAACTAAGATGAATAAAGAATATAAAGAAGAACTTAATAACATAATTATGGCAAAAAGAAATGAATTGCAACAAAGAGAAAATTGACTTAATTATAATATATTTGCAGGAGTTTGTAAGAAATCTATAATAATACAAAGAAAGGCTATTTTGCATCTAGAAATACAAATAAATATGCTAGAATATAAACTACAACATGGTTTATAAATGAATAAGGAAGAATATGCAATAGACGAAAAAATATTTGAAAACTATGAAGGATTAAAAATAAAGATCATATTTTCTAACCTAGGAAGAAGATATAAGAAAATAGGTGATAATTTAAGTTTAATGTTAGAAAAAGAAACGGTAAAACTAGAAGATAGTTTAATTGCTATGGTAAGAATAGCAAAAGAAAATGAAGAAATAGATAGAAAAATGGAAATTGAAAAAATAAAACAACAAGCGAAAAAAGAAGTACAACCAATAGAAGAAGTAAAAAATAAAGAGATTTTAGAATTATAAAAAGAACTAGCAATGTGAAGAGAAATGTATGAAATAAAACAAAAAGAAAAGGAACAAAAAAGAAAATTAGCAAATGAAATAAATAAATTTAAAGAGAAATTGAAATTAGAAGAAAAATTAGAAGAGAAAGAAGAAAATCTACTTAATCTACCAGAAAAAAGAATTGATGATGTTAATGATGATTTAGAAGAACAACACTCAGAGATAAGCGAAACATATACAGAACTTTTAGAAAATATAGATAATACAAAAAACGTAGAAATAAACACGGGAGATATAGACAAGAATGAAAAACCTAGTACATCAGGAGTAAAAAATCCAAAACATTTAAATCTAACATATTACAATAATAGTTATGAAAAATATGATAGAGAAAAAATTTTATGGGATAAAAGATTAAATAAATGGACACCTAAACCAACAACTGATCAACACAATTTTTTAGATTTAGACTGTGTAGCAGATATAAATAAAACAATTTAATTATGAATGGGATATATATTAAAACAACTAATAGACAATAAAATAGGAATGACAGAAGTACCAATCAATATATAGAAAGAACACTTATAGGAACAGTAAAATTGTGGTTACAAAATTTATCGGAAGAAAGTATAAAGACTTTAAGAAATAATAAAAAATTTAATGGAGACACAGCTACAACATCTATGGAAATATTAGATAAATACGAAATAGCTATAAGAAATGAATTTAGTAGTATGACAACAGAAGTAGAAGAACAAAATAAAGAAAAAGTTATAAATAGAAATTTAATGGCAATATGTAATATGTGTTATATAGATGAATATACATGTGCATTTAGAGAATATTATTATAAAGGAACATATAACATGGAAGAAAGTAAGAAAATAAGAAAATTATATTTTACAAAATTATCAGAACCTTTTAGTTCAAAAATAATAAAAAGTTGGAATGAAGCAGAATTAACAGATACTTTAGGAGCTAGAATGAAATTCTTACAACGATGGTTTACAGAATTATGTGAAAAACATAAGGAAGATATAAAAATGGAAAAAGTATTAGTAAAAAACTTAGCATGTTGCAAAAATAAAATAGCACCTCAATTTGGTTGTACAGATAGATATTATAAAAAGAAGTATAATAGAAATAAAAATTATAAAAAACATAGATCAACGTATAAATATAAAAAACCAAGAAAGAGATATTATGTAAAAAATTATAAAACTAAAAGACCATTTAGACCAAAAAGAAAATTGACGGAATGTACTTGTTATAATTGTGGAAAATTAGGACATATAGCTAAAGATTGTAAATTACCTAAAAATCCAAAGAAAAAACAGATATCAGAAATAATTATGAAAAATGAAAAATATACACAAATTAAATATGTCGATTATGATTTAGAAAGTGAAGATAGCATATATGAAATATCAAAAAATGAAATAGATAATGATATAGAATTAGAATCAGATAATGAATTCTATAATATGAAAAATGACTGAAGCAGATATACAAATAATAAATAAAGAAGAACATCAAGATGAAGAATCTTTAGAACAAAAAATAATATTTGATAATAGTATATTTGAACAAATAAAAGGAAAAGAATTAGATCTAAGTGTAGAAAAAATATTAGAACTACCAAAAATAAAAAATTGGTTTAAGCGACAAAAAGAAGAATATTATGTAGTGAGCCAAAGAGAACATATCATAGATTGTAAGTATACTAAAGGAAAAGCTAAAATACCAATAATCAATAAGAGAATAATTAATAAAGAAATACAGGAGATAAATGCAAAAAACTCAATTAAATATGTACATTTAGGAGGAACTGAAATACTAATAAAAGCATGTTTTAGAGAAGGAATAGATACACCTATAGAAATATATTTAGCAGATGATAGAATTATACAACCCATAGAAAAAAGTATAATAAGTGCAGTAAAAGGTAATTTAATATACCAAAAATTCAAATTTATAATAAGTGCTAATTACTCAGTAGCAATTAATGATAGAAATATAGATAAATCATTAGTATTATATTGGAAAATGTCAGGAATAGAAATAGCACCAGGAAGTAAAATATTTACAGCTAGATGTAAGAATTTATACTAAATTATCAGCGCCTCAACCTTGTGTACTCCCCTAACGGCATCCCTCGCCTACCGGTTTCCACTGTGGAATGGCATAGTCTAGCAGTTTTCTCCATGTTTCCCGTTTACTAGCAAACTAGAATTCATGATTCAAATATTTCTAGTATATAATAACTAACATAAATTTAATCAATTATATATATGATATTCAGGAATATATGAAATTAGTTCTGCATAATTGTTAAACAATATACCTTTGTTTCTTGATTTTCCATGCTATCTTAAAAATCTGATTGGATTTCAGATTTCTCCATATTTTTAACTTTGTTTATATCTTTTTATTTGAGAGAGTTGAGAGAGTTTTTTAATTGAGAGTTTATTAACTTAGGCGTTGCCTGCCTTTCTTATTTACATTTGAGCATATATATATATACAAAATTCTAGTCCTATACTATTCACTATACAATAATGCACATTAATGCGTCTACTGTACACTTTAAGACTTTTTCCTATTTTTCTTTACAGATGGCATTTACTATTCACACCTTGGCCTTTCAAAAAAGCAAATGCTACCTACTTTTTACATTATCTCTTTACTTTACATATTTTGTCAAAAGAGAATCTTATCTTATCTCTTTATCTCTTTATCTTGTCCATATCCCATCTTGTCTTGTCTTCTTTCACTCTAAATCGACATCTGGAATTATGTTATCTTCACCGTTACATTTTGTACATCTGTGGTCAGGGTATTTATGTCCAATAAGCTTGCAATGTCTAGTCAATAAATCATCTGAAATAAATTGTTTCTTTAAAGCTCTTGTTGTAGGTTGTTCTTCTGGCTTCAATAGTGATAAAATCCATCTCTGAACTTCATCCATATCTGCTCTTCTTAATTCCCTTGAGTTTGAATATATCATAACTGGGTCTCTTGCATAGTAACTCCAAATAGCATTGCCATTTAAATAATTGTTAGCTAGTTCTTGTATAATTGTTGATATACCAATTATCCTTTTATTTGCATAAAAGTTTGGTATTTCTATCTTTGGTATTTCAGCTTGTTTTTCTATATCTTCTGGTATTATCATATCTTTGGTCAAACCTATCTTTATAACTTGGATTGGTGACTTGATTTCTTCATACAATATCTCAGCTGGTGCTGTATAGAATTTAATATAAAATAAATTTCCTTTGGTAACTCTCTTGTATATAATGAATGTTTTGTATAACTCTGGTATTCCACTTATTTCTTCTCCATCATATGTGTATACGGTACTTAGTAATCCATAACTGTAACATGTTTTAACTAAGTTTGAACTAGTTTTGGGTTGTGCAATCAATCTATTGTATCCTTGTAGTTTTTGGGTTATATAATCTTTATTTGGATCTTTGGTTTGTGTGGATCTGGGGTTTAAATTTAAAAATGTTTGGATCTTATATATGTTTTCAATGTACGATTGGGTAATATAATTGTATCTCTTTTTATCACTTTGTATACTAACTGCGTATGTAGAAGTTTGTGGTTCTGTGGGTATTTGTTTTTGTGTATTTTGAATAAATGGTTTTATAAATAACTGGTTTAAATTGGTATTTCGTGGTTTTTCACTAACTTTTCTGCTTGTACCTGCAGCTGTATTTAAACAAACATTATGGGTTTTAGGGAGTTTCCCATCGTCTCCTTTTATCTCTGGAATTTTAATGTCTTTCGATCGACATAGCTCCGCATTTTTATAGTCATGATGCTGACTTATATTAGCTTTAGACTTCAGGTTATCTTCATTAGTCTTTAGCTTTTGTATCTCATTGTCCATACTGTCCACTTTAGTACAAAGTGTAGTAATGGCTTTGAGTAGCTTTTCAATTGTATCTTCTTCTTTGTTCTCAGTCTGAGTAGCTTTGTCTTGATAAGTAGTCTGCAACAACATTCTTATTAGTCTTTATCACTTCAATTGTAAATGTAAAGTTTAATATATTTAATACCAATCTTCTAATTTCTTTCGTTGTTACCGAATCTTGTATTTTTCTGGTTAACCACCATTTTACTTGTGTATTATCTGTTCTTACAATAAATTTGTTATATACAATATATGGCTCAAATGCTAATAAACATTTATATACTGAAAATAATTCTTTCCTATTTATTTCTCATTTTATTTCCGTATTTGTATATGTGCCTGAATAATATCTACAATGATATTCTATATTATTGTCATCATATTTGTATTTTAATACTCCTCCATAACTCTTTTCACTTGCATCAGTTTCTACTATATAAATAAATTTTTTATCTTCATCCGGAAAATATAATTTTGGTAATGTTTTACATAATAATTTTATCTTTTGTATTTGTATTTGATCTTTATTATCAAAATGATATTCTACATCCTTTTTTAATTTTTGTTATAATAATTTTAAATTTTCTGCTAATTTTGGTATATATTCTCTTACTTGGTTAACTAATCCTAAAAAGAATTGTAATTTCTTTTTTGTATCTAATTGTTCATTCGAAGTTATTATTTTCTGTACTATATGCGTTTGCATTTTTATTCCATTTTTGTCTATTTGTATTCCTATGAATTCTATTTGTTTTTTCATTATTTCTGCTTTCTTTTTGCTTAAACTTATTCCTGAGTGTTCTATTATATGCATAAATTTTTCTAGTAATCTTATATGTTCATCTTTTGTTTTAGAATATAATAGTATATCATCAATATATACTACACAATTTTCTAGTTGTTTAAAATAGTTATCCATAAAATGTTGAAATCTACCTGGTACATTTTTATATCCAAATGGTAATACATTCCATTAATAAAATCCTTGTGGTACTGTGAATGCTGTAAGTTTTTTAGATTCTTCTTCTAACTTTAAATGATAAAATCCTGACTTACAATCAAATTTACTAAAATAATTATATCCTTGGATTTGTCTTATCTTTAATATTTTATTTGGTATTGGGTAATTATATGTTTTAGTTTTTGCATTTAAATTTCTATAATCAATAACCATCCTACTTTTTCCTCTTTTTTGTTCACTATATTTATTAACAATAAATGCCGGACTTGTGTGTTTACTATTACTTTCTTGTATATATCCATTTTTTAGTAATTCACTTATATGTATTTTAAATTCATTTAAATCATTAAAATTATATTTTAAAGTTTTTTTTTATTATACTATTTTCATCAATCAGTTCAATTTTAACTTTTGTTTTATGTTTTTCCCATCCTTGTAAAGGATCTTCATTATATAATAATTCTAATTTTTCTTGGATTATTTTTACTTTGTTTATAGAAAATATGATTAATTCTATCCTAGAGTCTTCTTCCTTTATATTTTCTAATTTTTGTGTAATTTTTTCACTGCCTTTAATCCATTTTGTTGTTTTTCTTCTTTTATTACCTACTCTTTTTGCTCCTATTTTTTGTTTACATGGTGTTGTGAACCACCAATGTGTTTTTGTTATTATATGTGGATATAATTTATCTAAAAATGGCATTCCTAATAACATATCCTTTGTTGTCAATTCAAAATTATATATTTCTTCTATAGTTAATATTTTATTCCATATTTGTATTTTTATATTTTTTGCCTTGTATGTGATCATACTTCCTTCATTATTAAATCCTGTTACTACTATCGGTGTTTTTAATTTTTCTCATTTTTCATCTGGTAAACAATTGTATTTACATATATTAGCTTCTGCTCCTGTGTCTATCATTGGTGTATAATATCTGTTATAATATCCCTCTATTATTATTTTCGCGAGTATATATATTTTCATTTTTTATATTAAAGTTTTTTTTATTATGACTTTTTTATTTTGATAATTTATCGTTAGTTGTTTATCTTCTATATTATATGGTTTTACTTGTTCTAACCATTTTATTCCTAATGTTATATTTTCATTTCCTTGATATATTTTAAATTTTATTATTATTGGTATACCTCCAATTATTATTTCTTGTTCCGTTGTTTCTTCAATATTTATTAATACTTTTGGTAATTCTGAACATGAGTGTTCTGTAGTTATTATTTTATCTTCCTTTACTAACTCTCTGGTAATATAATTTTCTTCTTGTCCTGTATTTATTAGTATTAAATATTTTCTTTGTTCCATTATTCTTGTTATATAATAATGATGCGGTTTTATTTCTTCTATGGATTCTTGTGAAATTAAATTTATTCTTTTGGAACTATTTGAAGTACTCATTTTTTATGATGTTTGTGGTATATCATTATTAGTTATTCTTTTTGATGTACCTAATCTTTCTTGTACTATCTCTAAGTCTTCTTCTATATCAATTTCATTATAACTATATTCATTATTATCTATAACCGTAACTATCTTTTCAAAGGGGCTTTCTATTTTTATTTTGTTTATTTTATTTTTTGCTGTTATCTTATGTTTTGTTGTTAAAACATATAAATTCTTACATCTAGCTGTAAATATTTTACTTCCAGGTGCTAGTTCTATTCCTGACATTTTCCAATATAATACTAATGATTTATCTATATTTCTATCATTAATTGCTACTGAGTAATTAGCACTTATTATAAATTTAAATTTTTGGTATATTAAATTACCTTTTACTGCACTTATTATACTTTTTTCTATGGGTTGTATAATTCTATCATCTGCTAAATATATTTCTATAGGTGTATCTATTCCTTCTCTAAAACATGCTTTTATTAGTATTTCAGTTCCTCCTAAATGTACATATTTAATTGAGTTTTTTGCATTTATCTCCTGTATTTCTTTATTAATTATTCTCTTATTGATTATTGGTATTTTAGCTTTTCCTTTAGTATACTTACAATCTATGATATGCTCTTTTTGGCTCACTACATAATATTCTTCTTTTTGTCGCTTAAACCAATTTTTTATTTTTGGTACTTCTAATATTTTTTCTACACTTAGATCTAATTCTTTTCCTTTTATTTGTTCAAATATACTATTATCAAATATTATTTTTTGTTCTAAAGATTCTTCATCTTGATGTTCTACTTTATTTATTATTAGACTTTAAGAAATAATAAAAAATTTAATGGAGAAACAGCTACAACATCTATGAAAATATTAGATAAATACGAAATAGCTATAAGAAATGAATTTAGTAGTATGACAACAGAAGTAGAAAAACCATATAATATAGAAGATAAACAACTAAGAACCACGTTCACAGAAAGATCGGTTGGTTTAGTATGACTAATATACTTTTATCTTTTAAATAAAAAAATCTTAACACATGGCATTTCATAGAAATAAAATATTGACCTTGACAAAAACTTAAAATAAAATATTTATAAAAGATAAAATTTGAAATATTTTTCTTACCCTCTCCACGATTCCACCACCATCTTATACCCCATGCCGCCTGCCCCCCCCCCCCCCCCCGCGACAGTCCCCAATTATTTTTTTAAAAAAGTAAAAAATATTTTTTAAAATTTATACTTCACCTCCACCCCTCCCAAACCACCCGATCATTCCCAATTCTTTTAAATATTATTTTTATTTAATAAAAGAAATGAAATTTTACTCCACCTCATCTAACCAGTTTTTTCTAACTTATTTATTTATTACATTTTTCTCATTTGTGTTAGATATGTTCTTAAATTTTTAAGAAAATATTTCTTTCTACTTTGGTACTGAATATAACAGAAATAAGAATTTATTTTTTAAAAAAAGTATTGCAGAAAGTAAAAAATACTTTCTCAAAATCATATGTATATATCTAACACAAAATAAGAAAAAAGATTAAACTCGAGCGGACCCCATAAGCCCTAGAAGTACACAAAATATCTAAGTCTACTGAGAGAAGAGTACCTCAACCGAAAGCCCAGCTCCTAAGCCAAGTAATCATTCATATCCATTCAACTTCCATCCCAGCTAGCAAGAGTAACAATCAATTTAGATCGCCCAGCCAGCTAGTCCACTCCTAGGGGTGTAAGCCACCCAGCTAGTAAGAGTGACTCAAAGGTGTGTCGACTCTAAAGAGGATCTCAAGGCCTCCAACCAACTAGCCCACTCCCAGGGGCATAAGCAGCCAACTAGCAAGAGTTACCCGGAGGCGTGTCAACTCTGAGGAGGTTCTCAATAAGTAGGTCCCATGCCAACATGGATTGATGTCCACTCACAAAGAATAACGAAAAGGCTCCAAGTCTGAAATGCTCCAATCCCGAGAAAGCACATAACCTTCTGTAATACATTGGAGTCACAGAGATCGGGAGAGAAGGTAGAAGGTCTAACAAGTTGTGCAAACGCCTAGACTAGGCTTCATACTATTACACCCAAGTCTTCTATTCCAGTCTATAAGGATCTAGTCTATCTGAAACAATGTTTGAGACATAAAATGCAACACTAGCCTATCCTAGACTAAGGCCGAACATGATTCAGAAAATAAGTAATAACACTAGTAATTTAAATATCATGCAACAACACAGATACAACTAAGCAGTAGCACTAGTAATTTAAACATCATGCAACAACACACATACAACCCTAACTGACATAGTCCTACCTTCGAAACAGTGTCGATCAACCCTAAAACATGGTTTCTAAGAAGAATAGTAAGAACAGCTAGGTACCCACCCCCAATTCACACTAATTATCATGATTTCACACATTCATGCTCAATCTAATTAGAAAGAGAGTTGTAGCCTACCTGTTGACCACACGTACTTCAAATTACAACGTCTGAGCTTTTCCTTTCCAAATGGCCTCCAAGTGCTTCCACGCTATCATGATTAGAATCACAATATTAGTACGATCGTTAGATATCAAATTCACATAAAATGGGAATGGACCAATTTTTGAGTCAAATGAGAATTGTGGGACTCGCACCAAATTTTCAAAATTGGCTGTGTCAAGAGGTCCTAAAGTAAGCCCCAAACTTGTGTTCCAAAACTGAACACAATATGGGGCCCGAATCAGCGAACAACAACACATGAACAAATATCAACAAGAAAGCCAAAGAAAAGGATTGGGGCAGAAGCTTCAATCTCAAATTCACCTCAAACGGAGGTTCACCAGCACAATCTGATCACTCCACCTCATAGCCTCGACAATTACGGAGGCATGGGACTTTGAACTGTCATTCGAGCTAGGACAAGCAATAAATCACCTTTTCGAAGTTTGAATGAAAATTCCCTTGCGTATATGTCTTATTTAAAGATGGGATAAGACTTTTTTTCACGAATGCGAAAGGCCTCGGCGAATGCAGCTAGGGCCCCGCGAACGCATCAAAAGGGGAAATCGGGTCCCCACTATCGCGGTAGAGGGCCTGCAAATATGTCCTTTATAAACATGGTCAGGGCTCCGTGAACGCGTCCCTCATATCACTTGACCTCCGCGAACACGAAGAATGAAATGTGTCCTGCACCATCTAATGCATATCCGCTGGTTTTGGCAAGTTCCAAAATCTCCAAGGGGCATTCTGAATTCGTTCGAATCTTGTGCACATGAACGAGATATGCATATCTATCAAATTCAATATTCTGGACTCACTAGAGCAGTTGAAACACCCATACGAGGTCATCTCGACAAAAAAGTGGGTCCCACCTCCAAACTCCATTTTAAGTAAACATCTATAAGGGGGCTCAGAATTAGCCCGAAAGCCTCAAGATCCAAACGAAGGTTCTAGACCAAAATCAATATTACGGAGCTCACCGCGTTGCCGGTTCTCATCCGAGCTCATTTACTTAGAATGTTGACTAAAGTCAAACTTAGGTCTTTACTTGAAAGTCAAAATACCTAATCATAAAGACTCACATTGAAAGATTTGGGAATCGTGTCGACCATGTTATTAGCCTAAAATTACTCCTTCTAAGCTGATGGAATAGTTGGAATTGAATCTTGAGGTCATTTTGTTGAACTTTTGATCAACAATAATAGTTCAAGGTTCAAAAGTTTCAAAACACGAAAACTCACACAAAAATCAAACGAACGATCAAGTGACCTAACTGTTAGTCCCAGCAAGTTATAAATGACTTGAATCGCTATAGAAACGCTCTAAACAACAAATATAAGGCATACACAGAAATAACTTGGAGGTCATTGCAGTTTCTCGTTCTAAGTATATGGGTACTTCATCAATGGGTCTCTGTTCACCTAATAAGTCCTAAAGAAACTCCGATTTCTTCAAGTTATGATTTCTCCAAAATTAGAATTTTATGATATTCATGGGTTCTCATTGAAGTTAAGTTTCTTCTTCATGAATAGTATTTAATTGCATGATTTGATTATAATTTCATCTTTTTAATGATATTTTCACGAACTCATAGCACACAAGTATTTTATGACTCAAAATTATGCAATTTAAGATGCATGTCTTAGATTATCACATTTTCATTAATTAGGATGCTTTCAGATAAAATATTTTTTAGTATATTTTCAGATATCATGATTTAGATGTTTTTAGATAAAAATAACTTTTAGGTTATGTTTATTATCATGATTTATGAGCTACTCAATATTTATCATTATCAATATGATTTAGTAATATCATATACAGTTTCCAGATTTATGCATGTTTTCATTGCTAGTATGCTAAGCACCAAGTGGACTATATGGATGAAGGTTTCCGCTTAGCGTCCGTGGACCTTTAGTAGCAATCTCAAAGTTCCAGAACTACATGCTACCCTAGGATTAGTCTTTATAGATGTAGGCTAGTGGATCCGCCTTAGCTCAGAGTTCAAGTCCCTTACGTTGCAAGTATTTGACGCTCTCTTTTCAATGTGAGAGCAATACACTCAACTCTATATAGTAGCTCACATGTTTATGCCGGTTTTAGTATCTCCCACAATTCAATTTTTCAGAATATTGCTTTGACCTCGTATTCAATTATTTCAGTTTCAGTATCTATTAGCTTCATGCTTTATAACTTGGTCATTGTATTAATTCATATATTTCAATTTCATATTCAGTTTAGCATCTCATATTCATCATGTCCAGCTTTACAACTTATCATTCATAGCTCACATACTCAATACACATTCAAAGTACTGATCACATACCTCTTTTGCTTCCATTTTCAATGTGATGTAGATTCGGGATCATAGTCAGACATATCTCAACTTCCAGCCAGTAGGTGATGAGTTCTCTTATTTCGAGCACTCAAGTCAGTTTGTAGTTCTACTATGTTATTTCTATTCGTAAGTACTAATTAAGGGGAGCAGGGGTCATGTCCCAAGTAACTATGATAAGTATTAGTAGAAACTTCATTGACAATTAGTTAGAATTGTTATATTCGGGCTATTTTATTCCAGATTCTTTTCAAATTACAGTCGTTGTATACAAAAAATTGTTCAGAGATACATCGAACTAGTATTCTATAATGATGCTTTCGCTCAATCAGTCACATGTTCATGTTTAGTTGCTCATGGCTATGCTAGTATCAAGGGTTAGCTTGTGGTCACTTGTGACTCTAAGCACCATGCTACGATTAGGGGGCAGTCTCGAATCGTGACATCTTTGAAGGATTGCATCTAGAAAAATCACTACCTGAATTCAGTGGAATCCTCAAAATTCTCATACGCCAATAATCACCACAATTACATATATCGACTTCCTCGATATTCTCTGAATTTTGTTATATACCTAACAAAAAGAAGAAGAAGAATGGGAATAGAATAGAAATATGAAAGAAGAGAGACATAAGGGGGGAAAAAACAAGAGAGGAAGAAGATGATCAGCAGTGATAAAAATTGAGGATAGATATAGGATTTATAAACTAGAAGAGGATGTAAGTGTTAGGGGAAATTAATGTAAAACACATTCATAAACCCATGTTACGTGAATCACAAATGATGTGTCATGTAGATAAAAAGTGCTTAAGTGGCTCAAATGTTGGATGGTGAAGATATTCAATAGGTAAAAATCCTAGTTACGTGCCCAAACAAAATATGTGGACAACTTTGAAGGCCTTCAATGACTTGAACCATCTAATTTTTACATGGGGACAAATTGCAGAGTTATAGTATGTTTTTAAGCCACTTCCCTTCCCCATTTCAAGCTCCTTAAGTTTTCTCAAAATATCAGTATGTTATGTACAAGCATACATGATACCACACTGAACAAGTCACCAGATTTACATACTCTCCTACACTCTAATTTCACAATTTAACAAAAACAAATTGCCACTTACAGCAAAATTCTCTGGTCCAAAAATATATGAAGACCAAGAGATAAAAGATGATTCGCCGCATGCCACTAGACATTTTTGGCTATTGAGCTTTCTTGTCCAATCTTGCAAGGGGAAATACTCATTAGGCAATTAGCATACTTGCTGTTTAGATGTATGCTCTTCTCAATCTTCTCCAAACAAAACCATAAATTATAAAGACAAACAACATTCCGAACCTTAATATTCATGGTACAGCTTTAGTCTCTGATATATGACTAACGAAAGATATCCTAACTAATCATGATCAAGAAAAAATCACTACTTAAGGGAACACAAACAATCGAATATAGCTGTCGGCCGTTTAACAGTCACTTTAATGAAGCTTGTTGCTTACTTGGATACAACAGCAGATGCAAAAAACTCATGCAGCTAGAGAAGCAATTTGATCAAGTGCTGTGTTCGAGTCTAATGCTTTCAGCTTCAGCAGACTACTGACAGCAAATAACCCCTATGATGCAGTCACTTTCTGATACCCCAGTGGCAAGCTTTACCAGTTCCCGACTGCACAAATTATGTATCCTTCCTTTTTACAAGGTGTATGCTCCAAATCTCTCTTATTTTCATTGACAACTGAAATTTTTTGAGAGACAACTGGTGCACAGTCTGAAGTTTGGTGGATAATGGACCTGTACCTTAACCCTTCTCCACTTAAATACTAGGATTCTGCCGGTGGCAGAGTTCGAACTTGTTATGTGCACCTAATCCACACATCATGCGTTGTCCTCTAACCAATGGACGAAAGCCCTGAGGACTTCCTGAATTCCTCCTTTGAGGAACCAAAATCTCTGAGGTTCCTCACAACTTTTGGTAAAAAGGAATTCACACAACACAAGAATATCCAATTGGTTGTACGAAAGAACCAATTTATAAGCATCTGGTAAGCAACTGTCCTTTCTCTGCAAAAGCAAAGGTTGAGGTCATATTGACTGCAGTTGTAACAGCTCATTAAGGATTATGACTGGCTTGAAGACTTCCAAGTAGCTGGAAACATGTAGTTATTATGGCTGAACAGAAGATACATGTGTGCAATGTGCAGCAGAAGGCTCAGCAGAGACAATCTGTTGGTTCAGACAAAATCCATTTGACCAGATTTCACATATAGCATGGGTATTTTGTCTTTGAAATCTCGAGAGCCTGAAAAAGTTGGACACAACAGTTAGTCTCAAAATAACCAAAAGCCTAGGATTTAGTGTTGTCCTTCAGAATTCTAGAGTAAGACAGAGAGGGAGACACATTGAGAATGCACAACTTGATTTCTCTTTGAAGCGACTAGGGTAAACAGTGTGTACGCATGTTCCAAAATAGAAGATAACGCACAGATTACTAGAATACAACCTCCCTAGTTGATTATAATAGATATATTGTGCATTCCCTGGACCTAATTCATAAATTATATCATATTTACAAAAATCTTAGACAAAATAAATGAAATCCACTATATAAGTATTAATCAACAAGTAGGAAACGGACCAAAATAATTTAGTTCAAGTGAGTAATTAAAATAAGAAACTTTCTAAGAAAGAAAAGTCAAAAGATCAAACTGTCTTCTTGCAGAAAGTACTGCTTCATTCCACATTTGTCTTCAACTGGTCTGCTAGACAAATGGCAGGTTAGAAAATGCAATGTCTTGGGACTGAACAAATTTCTCAAACAATAACACACTAACCCAAATCCTATTCGGCCTACATATGCATTTTCTTTGATCCCATGGAGAAGTGACAGATTGGAAACACACTGTTTGGGACTGCAAACAAATTTTCTCCACATCGATACTCCCACCTAACTTCAAGGAAATTTAACTCTCCATCGCATTTTCTGTGGAGGTGACTAGGTACAAGGTGTTAAGAAAGAAATAAAGACTTAAACTTGTTGATTAAAACAAGATTTCTATGGCTATAAAATCATTTCATTAAAGAGTAAAATAAATGAAAACATTTAAAGTTAAATTACTTCTAATACAGCTTATTTTGGGGACAAACTAAAATGGGAAGTATGTTATATAAAATGGGACAAAGGAGTAAGATTTTGCGTGTGCTTGGGCACATATGTTCATCATCATTGGAAGGCACTCTCAATCAAAACCACAAAAAGATGGGAGTTACAGGAATTCAAAACACAGACCATAATGATCTTTGGATTTTAGACCTATCACTCGTGTTGATAGTTTATATAAGATAATTGCAAAGCTCCCCATCGAATGATTAAAAAAAGTTGTTTCCAAACAGGTCGATGGCATTTATTAAAAGGAAACAGATTATAGATGCAGTGCTCATAGCAAATGAATGCTTAGACAGATAGAGGGGGGCGAACAAATATAACCTGCAAACTCAACATTAGAAAAACATGACTATGTAAGTTGGGTTTTTCTGCTCAAACAATTTTTTGAAATGGGAAATTGGAAGGAAATGATTAAACTGGATAAGTCATCGAATCAGCAGAGTCAAATGTAATTTGAATGTTAAGGAACATGAGTCATGTATATGAGCTGCTAGAATGTCGAAACGACAAATGAAGGAACAGGGACTTGAGAGCACTGTGAGCCAGTCGAAAGATCTGACACCATGAGATGGAAGTTGGGGGACAAATGCGCTTTTCTAGTCAAGTCCTTTTATGATAAGTTTTTGGTGAGAGCAGAGGAGGTTTTTCCTGTAAAGCAATTTGGATTCCTAAGGTGCCAAGGAAGCTGTGCTTTTTCACACGATCAGCTGCTAGAGGGGTGATTTTGATGGCAGAAAACATTACGAAAAGGAAAGTTGTTTCTATCAGCTGGTGTTACTTGTGCAAGGAGGTGGGCGAAGATGTAGATCATCTTCTACTACACTGCAGTCTAGCCATAAGACTGGTGGAATATGTTCAGTTAGTCTGGTATGTCTGTGGTGATGCCAAATTCAGTGAAGGATTTGTTGTTTTGCTGGAAAGTTTGAAGATGCAGGAGGAAGAACAGGCATGGAATGTTGTTCCTCTGGCATTGACATGGATCATTTGGAGAGAGAAATAAGAGGGCTTTTGAAGGGCTAGAATAGACTTTTGGGCAATTAAGGAGTAGTCTCTTATCCCTTATTTATTTTTGGTGCGCCCATGTAGTTCCGGATTGTTTAAAGGATTGAATGTTTTTTGCAAAGAACCATATCTTTTTATAGTTTCTTTACTTTTAGGTATACTTCCTGTATATGCCGATTTTTGGCCTTTGATTTATGAAATGAAACCATTTACCTGATCAAAAAAGAAAAAAGAAAAAAGAAAAAAGCAGTTGAGGAAAAGTTGGTACTCTATCCCAGCCCATATTAGTGCTTTGAAATAAATAGAACTTACCTTACTGATCAGAAAAAAGAGTGAAATAAAAAGCAGGGAAACATCGTATGAACATGGCAAGAAATTGCTTTTCGTTTTATTTTATTTTTTACAAGTAATTATAAGACTATAGATGTAAAAGAGTTGCATTTAAGTAATGCCTTTCCAATTGCAGTGAAGCATCAAATATGAAAAAGAAATAAGGGATCCATAGCCACAAACTAGAATTTTTGGGATAAAACGATGGGGATTATCAAAAAGATCAAATGAATGAAAAAACAATCCTATGACATCAACTTGCCAATCCAAACTATACACAACAGGTAAGGCAGGGGTGGAACTATCCCAAGAGGAAAGGTACCATTTGTTAGACCCTCACAGAAGTAGTATAAGAAGTAAAACTGTTGCATTGCTTTGCATCACCTGATAAATTTTGTGCCTGGTCAGTCACTTGCTACCTGGATAAATTTAAATCCAGCTCTGCCAAGCCATTCGCCTGAATAATCTAATTTTCAATGCCACATTCCACGTTGAAATGGAAAAGCCGTTTGGTGGTTCACCTACATTTACAGGTTGTCCAATGCTACAACTGAGGAACTGAGAAGAATAAGCATCCATTATCCCAGTGTAGTCTGATCTCCATTCCAACCTGAAGTTTCTTCCCTCTAATGATTTTTCCCCATTTTCCAATGAGATTATAGTAACTCCCCCGCCATCTCAACTTCATCAAATAGGTATCACCAGTGTCATCATCTCGAGCATTAATATTCATCTGATGTTCATTCCTCAGTTGTTCTCTGGCTTGCTGTGACCAGTAAAAAAGAATATGATCTTCAACAGCCTTGCCAGGCAAAGTAAGAAATGGATGATTGGTATCCACATCAGACAATGTAAGTGCCTTCTTAATAGGCCAGTTATCCATTGCCGAGGCTGTGGCAACATACCGCTCCTGGGGTACTGAGAAGAACAAGCATTCATTTGCCCAGCGCAATCTGATCTCTTTCCCAACACCAAGTCCCTTCTGCCGAATTATTGCTCCCCATTTCCCAATAAGGTTATAGTAATTCCCCCTCCACTTAAATTTCATTATATAACCTTCGCCAGTATCATAATCTCGGGCATTTACATTCACATGCTCCTCCTTCCTCAGCAGTTCTTGTTGCTGAGGTGTCCAATGCACGAGGATATGATCCTCAACTAATCGACGGGGCAGAGGGAGAAATGGATGATTGGTGTCCACATCAGAGAGCGTCAAGATCTTCTTAATGGGCCAATGGTCCTGCACTACTGGTGCTGCAACCATCCGAATTGGTGGGACTGCAACAATCTGTTGCTGTGGGACCGAGAAGTACAAGCACCCATTTTCCCAACGTATTTTAATCTCTTGCCCTACATCAAGTCCTTTCCCTCGTACAACTCTGCCCCACTTACCAATCAGATTGTAATAGCTTCCCCGCCATTTCAACTTCATCACATACATCTCACCTGTATCATCATCTCGGGCATTAAAATCTACTTGACCTTGGGTTCTCAAATGCTCCTGTTGCTCTGTTGTCATATGCAACACAATGTGGTTCTCCACTTGTTGCCGAGACAAAGTGAGGAATGGATGAGTGATATCTACATCAGACAACGTCAGAGCCTTTTTGATATGCCAATGATCCTGCATTTGGGGTACACAGCTGTAGATCGCTGCTCTTTTCATTCCTACAACAACCACAGATACGAATCAAATTATAATGTTAAAAAATTATCAACAACCGCCTAAAATTGCAAGCCTAATAACACAAATAAATTTAACAAGCAACATTTCAATCAAGTATGCCCTTAACCCAAACTACATTCAGAGGAATTAGACAACTTTTACCCTAGCATTCATCCTACCACACTCCCCTCAAAATTTAAGCTAGTACGTGAATAGATTCCAACATACATCACGCAAAGGCTAACAACAAAATCATTTTGTACGAAAACTCTCACTTGATCATTAATTTAACATAGTAACAAGACAAAGAACATATGTATAAACTTAAAATCAATTACTAATTGTTTCAGACCTAGTTAAAGATTAAATAACTGGAAAAGAAACAGACAAGAAAAGCTCACTGCTTTGAGACCAAAACACAGTACACCTACTCCTACTACTACCACTAAGCCTTAATTCCAAACTCATTGGGTCTGATATGTAAATCCTCAATACCCATTCAAATCTAACACCAAACATGCCCAAAAAAAAAAAAATTGAATGAAAATATATAAAGTCAATCATAAGAATCTTGATTTGCTACATTAATAAATTCATAGCTTTGATACTTAGGCAAGAAAAAACAAAGGTGATTCTAAGTTATTACCAAAGTGGCAGTATGGTGAAGAAAAGAAAACGCTGAGAAAGAGATAGTTACTGGGGGATGAGGTTAAGTGTGTGTATATATATATATTAGAGGAAAAAGTGAATCTTGGATCACAAGGGTTTGGAGGGCCAACAAGAAATAGTATGATGAACAACACATTTGATGAGAAGGAAAATCATGTGAGAAGTGGTTTGAATTGGGAGAAAAATAGAGGTAAGAAGGCAAATTGTCATGTTTTGATGATTGTAAATGGTGGGTGGGTGATGGATGCTTTGTGTGAAAGAAGAAACAACAAAAGAGGGTCATTGGCCGACCCAATTGGTGTGATTAGGTATTTTACACAAAAATACCTCCATTCTACTACTCTTCTTCAACTTTAGTTGTTGGGTCCCATCAATTTTTTTATTTATTTTTTTATTTCTAAATTAAAAATTAATTTGATTTTACATTATTAAGTTTTAATCATGTCCAAACGAGTCCTTAGTTTCTATTATCTTGTGGAAACTTTTTTATTTTGAACTAGTCATGACAATTGACAAGTAAATACATGTGCTATGACATCATTTTTTCTCAAAATTGTATTTTTGGGTCTCGTTGTAAATGAGAAGAAATAAATAAAATCTCCCCCCGCCTCCTCCGTCTTTAGTCTTTGTAATTTCTTCATTGTTATTGTCCTTTTCCATCACCCTTCTTTGAGATTTCCTTAGTATTCCCCTCCTATCAACTTATAAAAAATTCATATACATATTCTAATCTCATAATTTAGTTTTCCTCAATGATTTTAGAATCAATTTCGATAATGTCAAGAATCAAATGGTTGTGACCAGCACCTAGACTAATCCTCATATGAGTGAACCTTAACTTAAATGCTAACACTTGCAACATCTAAGTATCTAGACAAAAATATAGAAGCACAACAAAATATGAATACTTTCACCGGAAACAATATGGTTAAGGAATACAACTGACCTCAACCAAAATTCACATTTGTTGTACTTAGCAAACAACTGAAAATCCTTGAGAACTTGCAAGACGA
This sequence comes from Solanum lycopersicoides, assembly GCA_022817965.1. Classification (NCBI taxonomy): domain Eukaryota; kingdom Viridiplantae; phylum Streptophyta; class Magnoliopsida; order Solanales; family Solanaceae; genus Solanum; species Solanum lycopersicoides. The sequence goes on along the minus strand of CM040628.1, from coordinate 60,614,824 downwards.
TTCTCAAATGATCGACATGCTCATTCTCACTCCTTAAATTGATCAATATATCATCAATAAACACAATCACGAGCATATCAAGGTATTGCTATAACACTTTGTTCATCAAGACCATAAAAGTTACGGGAGCACTTGTTAGCCCAAAAGACGTAACCAATAGTTCATAATGATCATACCAAGTTCTGAAGCTTGTCTTCGGAACGTCGTATTCTCTTACCCTTAACTTCTGATAACCCGATTGGAGTCGATCTTGGAGAAGAAACCAACACCTTGAAGCTGATCGAACAAGTCATTAATCCTTGGGATGAGATACATATTCTTAAAGGTAACCTTGTTCAATTGCTGATAATCAATCCACATGCGCGAAGAGAGTCATCTTTCTTTTGAACAAATAAAACGGGAGCACCTCATGGATAAATACTCAGCCTTAGCCTTACATTTATCCAAGAGGTCCTTTAATTCATTTTTCAACTTCTTAAGTTCTACTAGAACCATTTTATAAGGAGGAATGAAGAAGTTGTGTATCTGGAAGAAGGTCAATTTCAAAGTCAATTTTCCTTTCGTAAGGAACACTTTGGAAGATCATTGGGAAACACTTCAGGAAACTCATTCACAATAGAAACTGACTCAAGAGTAGGTGTAACATTTCGAAACTTCAAGATGTGTCGTAAAACCTAACATAGGGTCAATGAGGTCTAGGTACTGTTTTTAGGTCAATTTTTATGAATTTAGGTCGTGTAGGCAGTTTAAGAACCAAAACATTTAAGAACGTCCATGACGTCCAGAAAGTTGGTTCACAAGGGTGCTAGTGCCTCTTAGCTTGTTTGACTAGTTTTTAAGAGTCGGAATTATATGGAAATTAGTAAAAATATGTGTAACACGTGTTAGGGATGTTTTATGGTCGAAACGTCCGAATACGACTCCCCAAGGACCAACCAAGGGCCCTTGAGAAAGACCCTTGCGCTTGGGACCACACTGCCTGGACAGTGTGCAATCGACGGACAAGAAGACGGGCCGTGTGTGGACCAACGGGGCGTCGATGCCTCCGTTGTCCCACACTTAGACATGGGGAAGAAGCCCCTCGCCTGCACAATCTCTGTTAGCAACGACGGAGTGCAGGAAGATAGGGGTAGTGCCCGTCGACTCACAGACGGCCCGTCATTCGGGGTCTCGTCTGTGAGGGTCGAGTTTTGCTGCCAAATTTTAAATGATTTCATTTAATTAATTATGTGGTTTGGTGCTTAGTTAGGGGTTTAGGGAAGCCTAATTAACTAAGTTAACCCCTCATTAAATACCCCAACCCTCATTAGTCTAAACATAACTCATAAAATAAACTCTCTTCATTCTCTCTACTTTTTCTCTCTATTGGAAGACTCCATAGAAGCTAAGTCTAGGAGGTGATTGGGGGCTAGAAAGGGTGGATTCATCTTCAATTTCTCATCAAGACAATAAGGTATGGGATCTCTTCACCTTTGAGACCTATTTCCTCAAAGGGTTCATCCAAATTGATTTCAAAAGTTAGTGATTTCTAATGGGTTTCATCAAATTCCGAAATTGATGTTGTGGATTGTGTTGTTGATGTTTCTTTTAGGTTAATATGAGTTGATTAACATATATTCTAACTTAATTGGAGTAATTGTTCATGGTCTTGCCTAAATTGAAGAATATGTTCCCAAGTCCTTAACCTTAGGTTGTGTTTTTGGTTTAGATTGTAGTTGTTCATTTAATTGACTTGTTTATGGGTTGAATTACTTGTATATGATGTTTATATGCTGCCTATAAACAAATTAGAATGATGATTAGTCTTTCATGCTGGCTCTTGATAGATGATCTAGGGTAGGGTGAGTTGACTAAATCCTAAGTTTGATTTACTATTGAATTGTGAAGTAATGACTCTTCTATACTTGTAATTTCATTGGTTATTGAATTATGGTAATTTGATGACCTAATTGGGTTGAATTAAGGTTTGATGGTAAGACCTTGATGATGGTGAAATTGTGAAGGAGATTTGGTAAGTCTTGTGACCTATTCCTTTGTTTCAATTATGGTTAATTGTGGTTAAGTCATGATGATTGTATTGGAGCATGTTTGTATAGGATTTATAGGTTGGAATGATGTTGAATTGAAACGTCTTGGTATGGTTGTGAGGTTGATTAAGAGGTAAAGTAATAAGGGTGATGATGATTGCCAAATGTGCTTTATTGTCCAAAGATTTTAAAGTGTTAACCTTACTTATGAGAGTTGTGATGAAAGGCTTTTACTCATGCAATTCCTATTTAGCTAGTATGATGATGTATACAAGGGCTAGACCCTATGACTTAAACTAAGTTAGGATTGATGAATAAAGATTAAAGATATTTCAATAAGGGACTCTAGCTTAGCACCGAGTGAACTAGAAAAAGGAGTGTCCTTTCTCACATAGGGAAGGGAGGATCACTAATGTACTCTTGAGATTAGAGACTATAATGCACATAGCATAAAGAGGGTCCCAATTATGTCTCCTAGTTCTTGAACTATGTTGCCCCCATAGGAATACTAGCTAGTGGATCCACGTCATTGCTATGTTCATGTTTTGTGTACTACTTTGGCAAGTAGTCCGCCTTCTTTCGGTGTAGGGTTTCATGACACCAGATTCCACATTAGCTCATGTGGTCTATGTCGGTTAAGACAAGTGTTCCCTAAATAAAAAAATAAAGTAATGATGTATAGGCTAACTAAGGTGACTTGAAAGGTTAGACTTAACTTAGGTAGGGGTATGGGACTCTACCTAGGCCTTGCACTAGTTTACATTGATAGGAGCTTTAAGAGGTCAATATTATGTATTAAATGATAATAAAGGTAAATGACTTTATATGATGATTATAATGTTTATGAATATGTATTTCATTCTTGTTGACTAAAGTATGAACTTATGTATGTTGAAGGTTATGTTATGTGAAGTAAGTTACTATTTGTGATTCTTGTTTGGTTACTTGATTAAGTAGGGTTATGAGGCTTTACTTGGTCATTGCACTTGTGGCTTTATAAGGATGATGTATGGTTGCCTTGCTTTACTAGTTCACATGATTAACTTTTATTTGTACTTGTAATATGATTACTTGATGTTAGGGTTATGTGAGATTATGGGTTCAAATATGTGATATGCATATTGTTGATTTGATTTGATTAAGTATGTTCAATTGGTTAGTCTAGTTGTTGATTGTGCATAAAGACATGAAATGGCATGATTTAACTAAATATCCCTTTTTAGCATGATTGATTGTTATCTATGCATATGGTCTCATACTTAGTACATGTGGCGTACTAACCCCATTTTCTCCCTTTTCTCCCAAACACTTTAGTTCCGGTCGTTGAGGTTTGGTTCGAGGCGATTGAGAAGAAGGCTTGGATACTCTTATCATCCAAGTGGTAGGTCCTCATTTCCCCGAGGATGATGCCGATATCCTACCTACGGATTGTTTAGCTATTATGACGCTTATGTTGATTCTATCTTTCATTTGAAGATAAAGTTGTATAAAGCCTATATGTGGCTTACTTTTATTGTTGTAGGACTATGCCCATGTTGTATTGTTGGTCTAGATGGTTTATGAGATGAGACGGATTTTATGACTCTAATTCTATCTTATATATGTGTATGTAATAAAGGTAGAAGACTAAGTAATCTTCTTATACGAACGAGTCTATGTATACTCGATATTATACTATTATGTGTATGTAGAGGTCTATGTAAACCTCCGACTAGATATAGTTAAAAAGTTTTAAATTTTTCCGCATATTTTAGCCGATGAATGTTATGATGAATGCTAAGAGGCTAGTCTTAGTCCTCAAAGAGGACGACGACGCCGGTTACGTCTAGGGGGTGCTCCCCGGGTGTGACAGTAGGGGCTTCAGAATTCATATCCCTAACTCGCATTAGACAATAGGAGAAACCCTGAGAAATCATCTTTCTAGCTTTAAGGTAAAAAATAAACTAAACTCTAAGAGTAAAATGCCTACCTTTCCACTCTATAACTGGTTCTTTCGGAAACTGAAAGTTAACCACTTGGGTTCTCCGGTCAATAGAGGCATAACAAGAATGAATTCAATGCATACCAAGAATAATATCGTCATCCAACATATCTAACTCTACTAGATCAACTGAGGTAACTTTCTAAAATATTGAGATTGGGCAATTTCTATAACCCCGTTTAGCAAAAATAGAATTACTTATAGAAGTAGAGACTAAGAAAGTTTCTAAATGGATTTCAAGACTCACATAAAACTTCATAGATAAAGAGTCATGAAAGACAAGGTAAATCTTGGATCTAGCAACGCATAAACATCATGTAAGACTCTCTACATACTACTACCACATCTGGAGAACTCTCTTGATGATGTTGAGTTTGAAGACCATAAAATATGTTGTGACGTTGTCTGCCACCAAAACTAGATGAAGCACCTTGTTGAGTAGGGTGACCAAAAGAAAAATAGACTGAATTTTTCGATGACCATATCCACTCTTATTAACAACCAAATGACAATATTTGAATATATGGACAGTCTTACCGCAACCAAAACATGTACCAAAACCAGCTATGCAATCAACACCAAAATGACCATTACCACATTTATGACATATGTGGATAGAACGCCAACTAGAAGCACTGTTTTGAGATTTAGGGTTAGACACCCTATCTTTGTTGAACTTAGACACCGGATCACTAGAACAAGATGGGTCCAGAACTGAATACTTTGCCGAAACTAACGACGACCACCACCACCAGATCTCTGATGAGAGTAATCAACACTATCGGTCCACGTCTGCTTAGTTTTCTAGCACTTTCCTTAAGCTTCTCTTTCTTAATATTTTGAGCATGAGTCATCAACCTCGAAATATCCATCTATTTGATCGACATGATTGTTCTACACTCCTTGACAACCATTTTTCGGACAAAAAAAAAAACTTGTTCATCCGAGCTCTAGAGTCGGAACCTATTGTTGGAGCACACTTCAACAATTGAGTGAACTTCAAAGCATATTCATTCACACTCATATTTCCTTGACTCAAATCGATGAATTCTTGCATCTTACATTCTCTCATGTCAAGAGGGAAGAATCGATCTAGAAAGCACCCTTGAACTTGTCCCAATCCAAATGACCCGTATCAATAACCCTTTCTTGCTTCCATCAGCTGAACCATACTTGAGAAATCACTTTTAATTGGTAAGTGTCCAAGTCCACCTTTTCAATCAGATTCAAACCCATAATGTCCACAATATTTTGAATCCCCTTAGCAAACTCTTGTGGATCCTCATCCACATTAAAACCATGGAATTCTAGAGGAATTATCCTTGTGAAGTCACAAACCCTAGTCGTTTATGTACCTATATTTGGGTTCACATGAATTATAACCTCACTGTTAGCTTGCATAATCATGGCTTGGGTAAGCACTTGAAAATAAGCCTCAACATGTGAGACTTGCTCGGCCAAAGATCACCGGAGCTTGAGGAATTTTGGGTTCCACATTCAAATTCCTTGTCATGGGAGCTCTTCTTGGAGACATATTCTGAAAATGCATAGAACAAGAGTTAGAAGAAAACTTTTATAAAGTTCAACTCTATCATACGACATCATAAATTTGGTGCGTTTTACACTCATGAACAAGACTCTACTTAGTGCGGCTTGTCAGACACCCTAAGAAACTTGAACCTGGTGTTCTAAATATCAAGTCATGACTAAAAATTGCCCCTAGACATGGTGAATATAATTTTAAAAGACTCTAAACGAAACACATGAAATAGCATGACACTAAGATAAATTTATAGCTAATAAAGAATAAAAAAGTCTGAAATAAAGTCTCGTCATAAAATTAAATCAGAGTACAAAATCATAATGCATAATACTATGTCTAAAAATAAGTATCTATTACGTAATAAGTGACTAGGACAAGCCCTAGCTCACATAAACAACCCAAAAACAGAAGTAAGTCTGAAATAACATAAATAAAACATATGTGTTGTGCCCTCGAACTATGAGGACTCACCAATTCAAAACCAAGTTGATATGATCCAATACTGATCGAGGCCTGAGTAAGGTGCATTAGAACCTATATATAAAACGATATACGCATAAGAGAAGTATGTGATTAGTACTCGGAGTGTACTGAATATGGGGAAAGATGCATGAGTGTAACATTACAACACGATAAGTGTGAAAACATGATAATGTCATGACCAAGATTACACAACATAAATCTGATCATATCATATCATAATATATAGTGCAAGGTCATGCTTTATTCTTTAAATCATAATCATAACATAAGTTTTTTAGAAAGTCATAAATCTTTGTAGGAATTACCGTTAATTGATATAAACTATGTGAGTTATAACATGGAGTTCATCCACATCGAAAGGAGAGTAACCTACTTGCCAAGGTAGGTACCATATTCATGAGTTTAGGTGAATCCACTATTTATTTGGGACATCCTGCGGAGGCATGTAGTTCTAGGACCTGGGTAATCGTCACTAGTCCAACTCATTCTAAGTAATCTCACAACAGAAAACATGTGTATTCGTAATCATACCATATTCATAATCTTTGAAATTGCAAGAATCTAGTAATACTAAATCATTAAAAATTTCATAAAATGAATCATTTACAACTGTGATTTCATAACATATTATAAGAGAAACTTAATTGAAAGCATCTAAATAATGATAATATTTTCATAGTAAAAAGGACATTTCAGTCGAAAATGACTAAATCATATCATTCTTTCATCATATGAGGTACTTCAGTAGGAAGCCTCAATTTCATAAAATTGATTGATACTTTAATTGAAAGCATCCTTGAATTCATAAATTTTTCATATCAAAATCAATAATATAGCATGGGTTCATAAAGAAATTCATGGAAAACATTAATACATGATCAAATCATGCATAATAAGATCATTTATGATGAATAAACTTTATATCAATTGAATCCATGAAAGAATCATGAAAACCCTAGAACTGGGTGAGAATCATAAAGTAGAATTTGAGGTTTCTTTGGGACTCAAAGGGACCCATTGATGAATTTCTCATAAACATTGATTGAACCTTAGCTTGAAGCTGGGAAAGAAGACTTGAAGCTCTCTGTGAATCGTCATTGAACACTTTGAAACAAACTTGGAGAAGAAGACTTCAGGATTTTGAGAGACTAAGAATGAATGGGGGATGTTAGGGGCTTTATGAACCTTAAGTGCCTTCTAAATAATCTAAAAATTATGCAGTTTAGGAATTAAAAGAATAGAAAAATACTCAATTAACCTTGTGAAATAACTGTCGAACTCACTCTTTCAAGCCTAGGTACGGTCTGTATTGTGGTCTATGGACTGTGTTGTCCATCCGTGGTCCATACTCTTAAAAACACACTTCTTAAATGAATAACCAAATCCAAGGACCACGGCCCGTACTTTTTTCCATGATCCGTGAATCCCTTATGTGTAACACAAATTACTAAAGCCCTAAACTTTTGAAGTTCAAATCCATGAGGCCCAACGACGACATGTCTTTCTCTCTACGACCGTACGAACCGACCATGTACCAACTTACTGATATCCAAAAAAAAATGGAGTCAAATAATTTTTCATCCATGACTCTTGAAACCATGTATGACTAGTACATATCGCTCGTGGACTAGTACACTAGTAAATTTTTCTTCAACTTCTCAACTTTCAATAACTTTTCTACTTCCAAAGTGTTATTGAAGTACATCATACCAAGGTACTATATTAGTTATTATTTTTATAATAAATTTTATAATATCTTTTTTCAAGCTACAAATATTTGTTTGGTTGCGATGTTACAACGTATAAATGGTCAATATCTAAAAAGGTCATATTATATTATATTAAATTATTTATGGGGGTTAAGGGGTGTCAATGAATTATCTTTTGTTAACTAATACTACATTTTCTTTAGTACGAAAAAAAAGAATTTGTATTGTATCATAACTCATAAGTTAGTGCTAAGTAAGCACAAATAATACACATTACTCATCAAAATTAATGCAAAAAATGAAAGTGATCGAACTCGAAGATGCTGATGCTTTATTATTCAAGAAATACAAAAAGTTTAAAAGGCTATTGCAATTGACATCGAAGATGAATAAATAAAATTAGAAAATGACAAAACAACTTGAAGATGAGACTAATGACACAATAACTCATAAAAAGAAGTTCAGAGTGCTTTCTCTCTAAAAAGAAACTCATAGCTTCTCACTAAAAAACTTAGAACTAGATGACCAAAGAAGATCGAAAATGAGTTATCAGGAAGCGGATTTGCTTCATCGAAGTACAAAGAAGCCTAAGGAAGCGGTAAGTCCAATGGCTCCAGCCCGTAAAGTAAATTTTGTAGAACCCCTTCAATCCTTGATTGATGAAACTAACATAAGTTTTGTTACCCAAGGCCTAGACAACATAAACTTTCAAGACAAACAGGATAACCCCAACAACCATCCAGACTTCATTCCTATAACAACAAATGACAAACCTAGGCTATATTCCCTGGTACTACTCATTAATTATTAAATTGGTAGGCAAAAAAATAGAATATGTCTATTTCCAAAATCATCTTCAATTTCTTTGGCAAATCACCGAATAAAATAAATCAAATTGACCTTAGTGAAGACTTCTATCTCAAAAAACTTTTCAAAACAGAAAATTACGATAATATATTGCACATGGACCTTGGCTCCTGGGATCACAATTCATCTTTATCCGAAAATGGGAACCAAAATTTAACCCATCAATGGCTCAAATAAATTTTTCAGCATAATGAATTAGATTTCGACATAATTATATGCCCTTAACATCCTCCGACAAATAGGAAATCAAATAGGAACGATCCTTAAAATAGATACTGTTACAATGATTACAACTAGAGAAAGATATCAAACTTTGTATCCTAGTACCCTTATTCAAAACACACAGATATATTAATAGGCACCCATCTCCAAAAAATTCAATATGAATCATCTGTACCCTTATGCACATTTTGTGGTACACTTAGACACTTAGTGCAGCCCTAACAAATTCAATAATATCTCATCCGCTTTCAGAAGTGCAAACCTATCAGATTCAATGCCAAAAGATATCTTGAAAGACACAAATGAGGAAAAAGAAAATAAAAAAATCAAATGCCCAACAATTTGCACATGCGAAAAATAATTACTTACACAATCACAATACACTTAATACACAAATAAATGATCAAGTCAAAACAATAACCCTCAAAAAAAAGTGGAGCCACCAAACAGAAATATCAAGGACATAAGCAAACAACAAGAAAATAAAAATGATCCCAAAAACTTAACCCAAATTCCAAGAGAGGGGAGCTAACCACGTCATTAGAAAATAAGAGTACAAGCCATGTACATAGTATGATATCGATGTTCTCTTTTAATGATACAAACTATACAAACGTGGACAAAAGCGCTAAAGAGCACTTGCGTGTTGAAGGGGTGCACAAATTTTTCTAAGGACCGAAATAAGATATTTCAGTCATTCACGTACTATTCCTCCCCACCCCACCACAACAAAAAATAAAACAAATACAAGTCCACAAGTCAGCTTCCCAGCCATACCCTGCAAATTATCAACTCCTATTGTCACGACCCGAGACCACACCCTAGAAGCTAGGGCACAATCTCGGATTGTGGCACGGCGTGTTCGACCTCTCGGAGCTCTCATACAAGCCTCTCATATCATTCATCGCATATACATAATGAAAAGTTGTGCGAAATTAAAACTTTTCATAAAAACAATATAGAAGTCTTTAAACTCTTTCATATATGTAGAAATAGGAAAACACTAAGTCTCGATCATCATCTCACGATACGATAATACTTGGGACACGGCCCATACAAATTTAAAAACATACTCTATATAGTCTATTACAAAATTTCATTAAAGAAACATAAAATGACATATATGCCCTCGAGTCAAGTGAGGACATACTTCAACTCTTTTTGAACGATCTCCTTGTCCAAGTCTTCTTCCCAAAGCTCTTCACCTACCAAGAACAATTAGATAGAAAATAAAGCATGGAATTAGTACAACCATATGTACTAAGTATGACATTATGCATAAAAATCATGAAAATGGACTTTATTGGAAATATGCATCTTTTATTTAAAACAACATAATATCATCATAAGAATAACATTTAGCAACTTAGAATCACATAAGAAAACATTAAACGAAAAACATAATTTTTAACTCATATTACAGTGAGTTCACTTCACTGTAATCCCTTCACTGTTACAGTGAAGTCTAAGCCCTCTCTTTTGAACATATTTTAGCATGTAGACTTCTCACTAACGTCATCCTAAGATTCACTTAAGTCACACAAAGAGAGACCGCCCATACACCCTCTCTAGATGTGCTTAAACGATCCTTAAGATCACTCCTAATGAGACACATACACACCTACAAAGCATCATAATCATCAAGGTAAGATTCTTCTACCAAAGGTGAATTCTAAGTCTCACTTGAGTGAGTTGTGAAGCAACCGCCCATACAATCCCTTACACACACACTCAAGAGATCCAATAGACTCCCTAGGATAGAATCATTCTCACTAAACACACCAACACATAGATAAGGACACTCTCCTTCCAAAGGCTATCAAAAGACCTACTTAAGTAAATCAACAAGATAACATCCATGATTGACCTCTTCAAGATTACCTAAATAGTCCTTAAGACTACCTAAGGCTTACATCATGTCAACAACACCAAACTTTTTCCCTAACTAGAGTCATTCTCAAGACTTCCATAGATAAGACATGAAGAGATCATCATTTATGCCCTCTTCACAATTTAACTAAAGAATCTCTAAGGCACTCTAGATTAGGTACTTATTCACTTACATACTTCATAACGTAAGTCATTAGTTCATTAGTTCATTTAAGAGACATACATCACATAAAGGACATTCAAATAATGGTCTTAGACAAGACCTAGGGACTCTTACTAACATCTTCAAAGTCTATTGTGCAATTTCTAGATAGCGTCCCATACCACCACCTAAACCTCATAGAACTTCTCTAATGCTAATAGGTATCCTATATGATGAGAATAGGAATAACCGACATAGACCATGGTAGCAAAGCATGCAATCCGAAGTTCTATCCTACTTCGATGAGGTGTTCTACTTGCCAATGGTAGAACATAAAGATCCCATGTAGGCACATGGTTAAGGAATATGAAGGGCGTACTTTGTATTCTAGTCTCATACTTAACTAGAACTACTTCCCTTAACCATACTCACTCGGTGCTAGCCTTAGTTCTCATAGATCAATTCACATTAAGATTCATACAAATTGGTCCCGTATCATGTTTATGACCCAATTATATTTACCCTACCAAAGTCAGGTCCATTAGGGCTATCTCACTATGGCGACAAGAAGCTCATCGCAACTTTCCTAAGGTATGATATGATGCCATTCTAGCCAATCAACCTTAACTCCATCACTCATTACATGAAGGATACCATTACGGCTTACTACTTCACGATTCATAACCTTACCACTTGGTTCAAGGTTCCACATAAATGACCCTTTAATCATCATTCAAGGTCTCACCTATATTCATTTATTCAAGACTAAGACCCTTTAGGTTCCTAAGTCAAGACATCACATATTCACATAAGTATCAAGTAAGGGACACAAGTCTAACTAAACAAGACACAACATACTTCCATTTAACACATATAGCCTATCTTCATTTAGCCTCTTAGGAATAACCTTAACCTTATTTAGTCAACCTACTCATTACCTTAACATTATGAACTTAACCATTTTAGACTCATATAGCCAAATTAGAAACGATCATGTATCAACTCTAAGACTACACAATTATCACACAGCCAAAGCATAACATGATTACCTAGTTAGTATCAATAGTATATCACATACTTCCACATATAGATAGATCTGATCACACATCATCAAATCAACTACACAAATAGCCATATAAGTTCAAGTAGTGCCGACAAGGCCATGATCATCAATATACTAGAAAGTAACGCCGACAAGGCCACATCAATTCACATAACACCGCCACCAAAGGTGGACCAAACCAATCATAATAGAATCGAAGTATAAATAACATCAAAATAAAGGAAATGGGGCAGCATACCTCCACTCCATCATCAGCACTTCAATTCAAGTCAACTTACTCAATTTGATAACACAAGACCCTTACCCAAGGCCATGAATACCAATTCAATACACAATTATAGAAATAAATGAAATCTAAACCAATTCAACATAGATTCAAAAATCCAATACCAATTTGATAACAATTGAATACAATTCTTACATCAATAGAAAGCCCATAAGAAACTACACATGAATTCATCAACATTAAGCCAATATCAAGTAACCCATAATTTAGTCAAAATCTTAGGTTCATCAATTTCATGGGTTCATAGGTAATTTAGGTTAATATCATCAATACAACATCAATTAAATCATTATTCAATGTTTAGAAATCATTTATGTAAGAACCCATGGTAGAATCATGAAATTGGACAATTCCTCTTTGAAAACTTTGAAAACATCTTTGAAAGTTGGGCTCCTTGATGAAACGAGTTTAAAGGATCAAAAGTCAACCTCAATGATGATAATTCTTTACTTTAATGAAGAATTTTTACTCAAAACGTCACCTCCAAGCTGTTCCTTGATTTTGGACTTCAATGGAGTCTTTGGATTTCTTAAGGAATTTAGGAGTTTTGATTTTAGAAGAATGAAATATTCTAAGTGTTAAACACTTATATACACATTTAAAATACCCAAAAGACCCTTAATAAACCGCCAATACTCTTATTTGGAAGTGGGGTGAAATTTCAATTTCACCCCACACTTAACAGTGAGTTGAACGCAGGCACAGGCTCACAAACGACGAACCCATCGACGGGGCGTAAGCCCACTTACGTACCGTGTTGTCCACCATCGATTGGGTCAGAGCCTGGAAAATGGAATCTTGGACTCCTAGGATAAGGCTCCAATGACGCCCACCACCTACGGGGCGTCGACCAAGCCACTGGCCGTCGATTGCCCTCCGTAGGTGGACTGCCTTTTGGCAGTTTTGGCCACCAACTTGGGTCCTTCCTCAAGGACCCTTGGATGGTACTTGGGGATAATTTCCCGGACGTTTCCAACCCAAATACGATTGTCTATGAGTTTAACACCTCTCACATAAATTTCATCCAAAACAAACACGTAAAACTCGACGAAACATGCCTAGATACACAAGGTCATTTCAAGGCATATCTTTTGAACTTCATGAACGTTCTTGGACGTTTGACTTCCAAACTTCATGAAACTTGACACACTGCCTATACATGCTATAATAACTCATTTTAGGACCTTACAACCTCATGAATCACACATAAACACATAAAACCACATATAAGGCATTTATGTGACTTAGTCGTCGAACGTCTTAGTCATCTCTTGACGTTTGACTTCCAATGCACCTAATACTTTAGCTACTGCCTCTATACAATATTATAGACCACATTAGGACCTTAGACCACCATTACCAGCATGTTAGGCTCTAGTTAACCTAAGTCATTTTCGGGGTTTTACACTTGTCACTTAAGAAAAAATATCCAAAAAATCATAAACATCTACCAGGAAAATCCCATAATCCATAGAAATAATAGTACACCTCAAACTAGAACAATATCAGCCACCAAATCAAAATCAAATAATAGAAACACTCTTGAAATAGAACCTAATGTTTATCTAAGTGCCAATTATCCCATAAATTATAACACAATAACCAAACAATCCTCAAGTCCTAATTTTGATACTAATAAGATTCCAATTATAAAGAATGTCATATGACATACTACACGTGAAATAGTATGAGAAATATGAGAGTAGAACCTAGTATATATCCTAATAAATTTGACCATCTAAAAATGACTCTTTAAAATACTACCACCAACATAACTATTACAAATCATTCATAACCTCCTACCAAATATGTCTCAATACAACAACACTGATCATCACCAACTATGGCACACTATTCTACAACACCAGAATCAAAGGTTGCCCTTGAGCAATCCACCCCATTCCTTGATAGGAAACAACCTCACTTTTCAATCAACCCGACTACTAAACCCCCAACCACATTACCAAACAATCTTTTCTTACGAAACATATCAACCCCTAGAAATGACAAACTACAACTCAAGAAATGATAGACCTCTACTAGAACAAAAACAACCCCACACCACTTCCCACTCTAATATAGGAGAGTCAATCAACAACCTCATAAGTCTAGAATTGACACAACTAGAGCTAATCCAAGAACTTACCTCCATGGAATTTTATTACATACTCCACTTCCACTCATAACTGTCCAACCTAAATACCCAACATCTTTCGCTTATACACCAATTGAATACCTTTGAATCTTCATTACAACGGATAATAGATATGCAAAATCTAAGTCAACAAAACAAGGAGAGAATGAGTACAATGAAGACGAAAACATAGAGGATCAAGTAGCGTACAATCATAAATGAGGGAAATGTCATCCTCTATGCAGAGCCTTGAGGCATATCCATTCGAGAGAAGAGGCACCAAACATGCAAGATCCATTGACCCACACTCTCCATTTTAAGAATCGATTTACATTGGATATGTTACTAAGTATTGAAAGGAATTTTATAATCAAAATCCCTCGTGAAGTAAATAAAGAAAATTTGAACATACGCTGCTACAACTCCCAGGAGACACTGAAATATGTAGCGCTAATCATTCCAACGATTCTATATCCAAAGAATGCAAGCATCTCATCAACAACTATGGACCTAAAAGTTACTCTAATGCCGGGAGGGGATCACATTATTCAGGAAACCCCATGAATGAAGATCTTACTTTGCTATGAAAAGGATGTAAACAATACTTATTTCATGAAAAACATGTGCACACTCATGTAATATCATAACCCAACAATTCTTGCTTTTATCAAAATAAGAATAGAGGATCATAATAAAATTTTATAGGTACTAGACTTCACAGATGTCATACATGTCCACATTTTGGGATATTCTGGAGGGATTGCTCTACTTTAGAGGAACTTGAAAATCACGGTTGAACCTTTTGTTATGACTGAACAGAAATTCACGCCACTATTGAGGTTAGTAAAAGTTTCACTAAATGGTATATCTCTATAATTTATTCTAGGAATATTGTTAGACAAAGAAAAATATTATGGAAAATTTTGAGAAATACTTCTACCCAAATCAATGGGCCATGGCTAGTTTGTGGAGACTAACAAAATTACTAGTGCTTCGGAGAAGCTAGGGGGAGACCGATAAACAACAATAAGTGCTCTAACTTAATGATATGCATTGATGATACAAACATGATCAATTTAGATTTTATCGAGCAAAAATATACTTGGACAAATAAGTACAAGAATAATAAAACTGTTATTATGGAATGACTGGATCGCTTCCTTAGAAACCATTCCGGGTTAACTCTTTTTCCGAATTCAAAAGTCTATCATCTTTCTCGTATACATTTCGATCACTTCCCTATACTTCTCAACTGCCTAAAAATCTCTCCAAACTCAAAAAAATATTTAGATTTGAAATAATCTGGACTTAGGGTTGGACATAAATACCGAAAAGCTAAAAAATGAATCGAATTAAATTATTTTGATATTTAGATTTCGATATTTCGGTTTTTGATTCTGTATTCGATATATATTTTTATATTTTTTAGTATTTTTGGTTTGATTTTTGGTATGCAATTTTTGTGTTATTCGATATTTCGATTTACCAAAATATATTATATTATCTATATATATTAATCATTAATATTAAATAATAAATATTATAATTTAAAATAAAAACATAAGTAGGTCAAAAGTTTGTCTTTTCAAACTTTTGTTACTTTTCCACTTTACAGTACATCTGTCGTTCTCACTTCTCAAAGGTCAAAAATGACCGATGCTCCCACTTATGAGTTTCGTCGAATGTTCCCACTTCCGAGTTTCGGCGATTGGCATCGACCAACAGTAGCACACAGCAATCGGGCGTCGACCAGAGGGCAGCCGCAACACAACAACGATCGGGCGTCAACCAGCAGGCAGCAACACACAACACATCAGCAACTAAACGTCAACCGACCTTTCCACTTTCCACACAGCCAGGGTCCACCAAATAAAAAACCAAACTAACAAATATTGAACAGAAATAACATAAACAGAACTGAAATAATAAAAACTGAACTGAACCAAATTATTTCAGTTTGGTGTTTAGTACACGTTGAACAAGAACTTAAAACAAAATTAAATGAACTGAAATACGAATGCCCAATCCTATGTAAATTAGGGACTCGAATTTTCCTAGAATAGTAAGTGGAGCATGAAAGGATAATAACAGTTATAATTATGTCCTAGAAAACTTCCTTCAAAATATAAAATATGGAACAAGGAAACTTTCAAAAATATTTTAAACAAAAAATTATTCTTGACAGATTAAATGTGTTACAATAAATGTATGTTATAAACAAAAAAAGATTTTCACCAAAATCTGGAGAACACTCTCAGTATCGAGTATAATGAATTACTCAAAAAAGAAGAGGACTTTTGAAAATTAAAATTTAGAGTCCAATGACTTACTAGGAAATACAAAATTATTCCACACCACTACTACAAATAGAAGTAGAAATATAATTATTGACTTAAACAACTCGGTGGGAATCAAACTTTTGATCTTCTTTCATAAATAACATAATTATCAACTACTTCATAACATCTAAACAACTGAGCTTATTAAGAGCGATTATCATAACCTAAATATGTGTAAAAATGCCCTTCCAACAGAAAAAAGAGACATTATTGGTAGAACCCTTGATAAGGATTAATTTAAAACGATATTTTTTCCTTTAAATCATTAAAATCTCCAGGCCCAAATGGACGTCACCCTCTTTTCTTCTAAACATATTGAAATGATACTAAAGAAACAATATTCCATAGTTACATGAAAGCGTTTAAATATAGCTCCATTCCTCCAGAAATTAATAAAACTTTTATTTGTCTTATACCAAAAATAAATAATCCGGGCAGATTAACCACAATAGGCCCATCAGTCTTTGTAATACGATTTATAAAACCATAACCAATATTATAGTTAATAGAATCAAACCGTATCCAGACATTATAAATCAAAAGGAAAAATTGGTAAAATACACATGAAAATTGATTTGGAGAAAACTATCGATAGATTAGAATGATATTTTAACAAATAATACCTTATGATCCTTAACTTTTCAAAAAACACGATCGACCTTATCGTAATGTATAACCACATCATCTGTATCCATTCTTGTCAATGAAAAACCAACGAACTATTTCATCCCGACTAGAGGAATTAGGCAAGAGGACCCCCTATCACCCTACATATTTATAATCTATATGAAATCACTAACTAGACTCGTAAACTATGTCATCCAAGAACGTCTAAGGAAACTAGTTAAAATTGATAAAATAGGTACCCCTACATCTCATCTTCTTTTTTCCAATGACATTATTCTTTTAACAAAGGCTGACATTACTAACGTAACCACCATTATACATATATTTAATACACTATCCAAACAACCAGGATAAAAGATAAATGTTAATAAATCTTCAATTGTCTTCTCAGCCAATGTTAGCCTTGAAGAGAAACCCACCTTTTTATTGTTATGAACATCCGGAAAAAAAAAATAAGTAAGTGCATACATAATCGATCATATGAAATATAAGTTGAGAGGCTGGTTCATTTCCTAACCTTAGAAGGTTTAACAACTCTATTTATATCAATCCTAGTCTCTATTCCTACCTATGCAATGCAGTGTAACTTAATCCCTCAAGCAACCCTAAGACACATTGACTACATTCAAAGAAACTTTTTTGGGGATCAATACAAGAAAAAATAAATTGCACCCAGTAAACTGGAATATAGTAATGTCCTTTATTGAGTATGGAGGTTTAAGAACTCAAAAAACTAATGAATTTTTTTTCCCCGTTAGAAAATCTAATATGGAGATTCCTAAAAACTAAAAGTCACATATGGGCCGAGGTCCTCAAAAAGAAATACTCGAATAGAAGTCAAATGACCAACTTGAAATGTCATCCCCACGACTCTTACATATACAAAAGTCTTGTAAGATCTTACCCTCTATTCCAAAAGGACATCTCTTGAAAGGTGGAAAATAGAAAGAAAAAAAACCGCATCTGGAAAGACAACTGGAGAGATCCAACACTCTCTTCGACAGGTGCTTCAACGACCGACCATAGAAGATGAAACCAAGATAGTCCTAAAGAATTGCCTCAAAAATAATAATTGAAATTTCTCATGTTTATATTTTGAAATTCCTAGTAACGTTAAAATGCTCATAGTAGACAGTTACTTACCAAGTATAGGATAATTTTGGTAGCGTGAACGAGCATTGTATCATCACGTAGCTCATAATGATGTTTGTCAATTAGAGAATCTCTCAAATAAGAGTAAATGGTATGCTAGTATATTTTTATTTACATCCCTAAGTCAAAATCTTTCATTTATGAAGCTTCAAATATTTTCATCTATTATTATTGCTTTGTATTGAGTGAGTTGAGGTAAATATTCTTTCAACCTTATTAGTTCAATTATTTATCAATTCAACTATACCATATACTCATACAATCAATCAATGTAAAGATGTCATTCGACCTACATCTTTTTATGATGTAGATACATGTGCTCAAGATTATCACCAAAGACTTCGTTGAGATCAGTTTGCACTTTAGATAGCTTGGGTTAGCCTCCTTGCATTTTGGAGGAATCCACATCTATTTTCTAGTCAGTTGTCTTGAGATGTTGATCTTAGGCATATTTATATGCCTAATAACCATTTTATCTTATATATATAGCCGAGTTTGAGGGCATTTTCGATGTCGTAGTTGAGTTTTGAGAGTCTTTTAATGCCGCTTCTTCTAACCAATATAATTAGATGTTTCAGGTTGAAAAACAATGGAAAATGAGCTAAAATAGGTCACCTGAACAAAGGACGGAAAGTAGAAGATGAAGTGGCGGAGAAAAAGAGCCAAGAATCTTGAAATTGCACTACGAAGGAGCACATCCGCATCGCGGATCCAGTTCATCCATGCAGAGAAGAAACTCCTCATAACAGAGGAGTCCACGTTGGGAGCGCATCACGGAGTGGTTTCAACCATGTGCAAATATGTGCGAGGGAACATGTGGACATCAAAATTTGTCCACGTGTTTTATTCTAGACTATAAATAGTTTAAGTGTCATTTCATTATACATTCAATTCCAAAAAAGTCGGGAGCTCCACATTTAAGAGGATTTTTCTATCATTTCTAGGTTTTCTTTCTTCTTTTTTCATCTTGGTAAAGTCTTGTATGATTCTAAAACATTTTATCTTGATTTTTTGTGTTATGAGTACCTAAAGCCCCCTATTTAGGATTGTAGCTACAATTGATGGTTTGATGTGTACATGTTTTTAGTATGAGAAGGGTTCTTCAAGATTTGTGCTTGCATTTTTGTTTTACTATTTTAATGCTTGATCAATATTGAAATAAACCTTGTGTCCACTCTTGAACTCAGAAGATGAATAGAGGGATAGACCGAAGAATGTAAGAGGTTTGTTCATTCTAGGGTGAATTCTAGATTACTTTGTGCATAGGATGTCATTATACCTATATACCACACTTGGTTGTATTGCAAGATGAATGTCTAATGCTCTATTATTAGTTCATACCTAATCCCATTCATTGATGTAGTTAGGTTGTCAATGATGGTATGAGATTAGAGGTCGGGAGATCGTAATCGTAAAATGAACCTTGCTAACCCATAATGAAGTTGACCCCTTGAATATTAGAATAAATCAATATTAAATCGGAAATTGATTTATGCTACAACCCTGGGATAGCTTACCAAATTGTGAACTTTCTTACCTTGAAATTGTTTGGTTAAAGTAACTAAGTCTTGTTAGTGTTCAATTAGTAGTTCAAACAATTTTCTCAAATTAATTGTCATTTGAGTGAATTTATTTGGACATTAACTATTTGTATTTGTTGACTCAAAGTTCCTTGGGTACGAACATTTGGCTCGAAAGAGCCGCTTTACTTCATGAGTGACCATGTGCACTTGTGTGTGCTTTTGGACGCAACAGATGTCATGGATCTTGTATAAACATCTATCTTAAACAATAGAGGCTTCATAGATAGATAGAGTTGAGAAGTCCCTCAATTTCACTTTTTCTGGAGATGTTTTTTTGCAAACTATTATGCTTATGTTATTGAGTATTTTTACAGACAATTTAGGTTGAGTATTTACTTTGAGTGTAAATGTTCTAAATTCTATTTTTAAGCTTATTATCACTTGAGTAAGTCTTTCTCTACGTATTCAAACAAACCAAGGGTTTGCTTGAGGACCAGCAATGGTTCTCGAGTGCTGACCATGTCCAAGATGTACGTTCGGAGCGTGACAAACTTAGTATTAGAGTACAAAGTTCAAGATCCCTAGGGTATCTATGAAGCCGTGTCTACTAGAGTAATTCTTATCGGTGTGAAGCGCACCACATATATTTTGAGGAAGTTACAACATCTAGGAACTTTTTTTTTTTTTACTCTTGTTCGTACGATAGAGTTCAACTCTATAAATTTCTCCTTTACTTCATGCTTATGCATGTATTTTCAAATCATGTCTCTATGAAGAGCTATTCGAGGACGTCGTTCTAGGAGAGATTCTAACCCTCAAGATCAAGAATCTCCCAATGAACTAGGAGTGAAACCCTATTAGGGATATGTCACCAATGTTTAGTTCAGGAATGTTATTCAAATGTTGACTCGGGTTGTGACAAATCAGGCCGGTCAAAAAAAAGTGGGTCGTTAGGATATGGCTCCAGAATTGTGATTTTTTAAAGGATGAACCCCCTAGAGTTCAGAAGGTCAAAGATCACTAAGGATTTATAGAACTTTGTGTAAGAGTTTCAGAAAGTGTTTGAGGTCATACGTGTTGTTGATGCAAAGTTTGTGGAGTTAGCCTCACACTTTTGAGTTGGGTTATGTTTTTGAATGTTTTCTGGATCGTTTCTTTCCCCAAGAGCTAAGGGAAGCTATGGGGGAAAGAGTTCCTGAATCTAAAGCAGAAAACTATGAGTGTTTAGGAGTATATCCTTAAGTTTACGCAGCTATTTCAGTATGCTCTGGAGATGGTGGTGGATATGAAGAGTCAGATTAGTTTGTTCATGTTGGGCTATCCCATTTCTCAAGTAAAAAAGTTCATTTGACTATGTTGATAGGGTACATGAACATAACAAGACTTATAATTCATGTGAAAAAGGTTGAGGAAGATAAGTTAAAGGACAGAGAAGAGTTTCGCAATAAGAGGGCCAAGATAACAAGTCATGAAACTGGCCAGCAGAAGACCAAAAATGGGAATCGATCATCTTTTTAGCATAGTTCATCTAGACCCATCCCATCATCAGCTAGTGCACCTGCACCAAGAAAAAAGAATGATCGCAGGAATTAGAGTTCCCAAAATTTTAGAGCTCGGTAGTGTGGCGCAAGGGGTTAACTAAGCTCCCACTTACACTAGATGTGGCAGAAACCACCCAAGAGAGTGTTGTGATGACTCAAATGGTTGCTTTAAGTGTGATTAGATGGGTCATTTTATGAGAGAGTGCCCTAAGAACAACAGGTAACGGGGGAAATAGAGCCCAATCTTCTTTAGCAGCACGAACAGATAGAACTGCTAAGAGAGGAGCTATTTCAAGAACAGACGGAGGTACATACCATCTGTATGCTATGGCTAGTCACCATGATCAGGATAACTCGCCAGATGTTATTACTCTTATGCTTTAAGTCTTTTCTATCGATGTTTATGCCTTACTTGATCTAGGTGCAAGCTAATCTTTTCTAACTCCCTATGTTTCCATGAACAACTTCTTGAGCCCTTCAGTGTTTTCACACCTATTGATGATTCTATTCTATCAGAAAAAGTCTATCGTGATTGTACTATCTCTGTCTATCACAAAGACATCATGACTGACTTAGATGAGCTACACATAGTGAATATTGATGTTATTCTAGGTATTGACTGAGTTGTTATGCCTTAGTCGATTGTAGAACTCGAGTAGTCAAGTTTCAATTTCCTAATGAGCCAGTTTTAAAGTGGAAAAGTAGTTCACCAGTGTCTAAGGGTCAATTTATTTCATACCTCAAGGCCAAAAAATTAGTTTCTAAGAGGTGCATCTATCACTAAGTCCAAGTTAATGATTCTAGTGTTGAGACACCACCTCTTCAATCAGTTCCATTTGTGAGTGGGCTTTTAGAGGTCTTTCCAAACGGACTTCCCAGAGTCCCTCATGAGAGATAAATAGACTTCAGAATAAATATTCTTTCAGATACCCAACCTATTTTTGTTCGCCATATAAATGGCTCCAGCTATATTAAAAGAATTAAAAGAGTACTTGAAAGATCTTCTTGATAAGAGTTTCATCCGACCAAGTGTCTCACCGTGGGGCACTTTGGTCTTATTCGTGAGGAAAAAGTATTGTTCCCTCGTATGTCTAATGATTACTGCCAATTGAATAAGGTCACCATAAAGAATAAGTATCTTCTTTAGAGAATGGATGACCTTTTCGACCAACTTCGTCACTTGTTTCTCGAAGATAGATCTCGATCTGGCTATCTGGCTATCTTCCGTTAAAAGTGATAAAAAGTGACATCTCGAAGACATTTTTCAGGACCCATTATGGTCATTATTAGTTCCTTGTTATATCATTTGGTTTGACTTAAGCTCCTACAACATTCATGTATCTCATGAACATAGTATTTAAGCAGTATCTAGATATGTTTATCGTATTTATAATAAGAAACCTCATAAATTAATTTAGCGGTTAAAAAAGAAAAAGGAGAGAGGAGGAATAACGTGTGTTTTTCTTCTACTTCTGAACTGCTAAGAAATTTCGATGAACAATTTCTAACTTATGAATTCATCTGCGTACTCAAAAGGTAATTTTGAATTAAATTTTATTTGGACATTTCCAACCATTAATTTAGTCCATGTTGGGACCACCCCGTTACACTTGTAAGTTAGTGAGAGCCACTATTTATAAAGATTCCTTGTTTAGATACTGTTTTTTATTTTTTTCCACGCCTAATTACTTTCTCCAATCTCTGTAATAATTAGTTACATCTGTTTTTGGTGTAGTAATAATAATAATTATAGTAAGAGTATTGAAAAACCTCAAAAGGGGAGGAGAGTTTGTAAAATTTGAAGCCCTCTTCCCTCCCCCTTTGACTTAATAATCCCATGTTATATATGAATATGAATATGTAGCTTAAACATTCATACTTGAACAACACAATTTCGGATTTTGGATCTAGATCGACACCTCAATTTTGGATTTTTTTTCAATTGGTAGGTATTGTTTTTTTTTTATT
The DNA here is from genome assembly GCA_022817965.1 of Solanum lycopersicoides. Taxonomy (NCBI): domain Eukaryota; kingdom Viridiplantae; phylum Streptophyta; class Magnoliopsida; order Solanales; family Solanaceae; genus Solanum; species Solanum lycopersicoides. Next base: position 60,591,327 of record CM040628.1, on the reverse strand, counting down.
GTTCAATTTTTTTTTGCTAATTCGGGATCTCCTTTTTGCATTTTGTTGAAATCATGATATTTACAGACCCTCAAAATTGCATAATCATATAAGAATTTGTATTGTATTGTTTTGATTGGATGATTGATTCAAGTGAAAGTGGTGGTGTATAGGGATTTGGGCTTTGAAACTGTATAAAAATGGGGGTAATGTCAAGGAAAGTAGTGCCTGCATGTGGTAGTTTGTGCTTCTTTTGTCCATCATTGAGAGCAAGGTCAAGACAGCCTGTTAAACGTTACAAGAAGCTCCTTGGAGAGATTTTCCCCAAATCACAGGTTTGCTTTTCTCATGTCTTCACTCATGATATGGTTTGGTTTTCTCATGTCTTCACTCTTTTGCTGTACTCACTATCTCTTATTATTTCAGGATGCTGAGCCAAATGATAGAAAGATTGCAAAACTTTGTGAGTATGCTTCAAGAAACCCATTGCGTATACCAAAGGTAAATAATACTTTTTTCTTCACTTATAATTCACTACTTCATCAAATTTAACTTCTTGTAATGTTGCTGCTATTCAACTTAAAAATACCGAGGAAGACCCACTAAAATTTTGAAGTTGGGACAGAATATTGTATTTTGCTTTAAAGAATTTGTTGAAAAACTGATTCATGAGGACTTCAATTTTAACCTTTAGTGCTCTTCTTGTATTTAAGCTATGTTGCAAGGACTCTCCAAAAATGTTGCCGCACCCATAATGGATTCTCCAAAAGTGCACTACTTTTGGAGGATCCTTCACACACCTGTTGGCAAAGTAGATATTAAGCATGTTTGTCCTCTGGGCAACATTGTATTTCTCCATTCACAAGAGGCAATTAAGTCATCTTAGTGATTTTTTTAAGGGGAAATGCATTTTGTTATGATATTATACCTTGGATGGTATGTTCAAGGTACGTACTCGAGAGGATGTTATTATCTCAAATTGCAAGTAGTTTCTAGGAATTCAGCCTCCAAAATTTCTTACTTTTCTTTGCAGTAATGTTCTAAAATTAGAGTTCAAAATCAGGTCATGAAGTATCTTCCATAGTTTAATTGTACTACAGAGGTCTTTTTATGTTTGCTCTCTTAATTAGCCATGAGAGGGACTACTCTGTAAGAAAGGTGAGCTTACTTTCTCCGTAAATTCATTCAAGTGAAAAAATATTTCGGAACTCCATGTGTCACAGGTCATATTCCTCCTGATCTATAAATAAGTTGTTGGCATGAATTTCTACCTATAAATCAGAATATTCATATTCTAGTACTGAGAGTTATGAAGTTATGAAGTCCATATACAAGAGGGTATCATGTCCCAAGAACCTCAAGAAGTCCAATAATCCATGCAAGATTAGGAATTATTGCTTACTGAAAGATTAGGATTTCTTGTTTCTTGTTTCTTAGTTGTGAGGTTCTTGTTTAGTAGGATTATATTTGTAGTTCTAGTCAAACTTGGTTTGTTAGTAGCGTTGAAGAGTCCCACATCCAATGAAAAAGGGATGAGTGGTCTCCTTATATGGTCTTGGGCGATTCTCCCCTCATGAGCTAGCTTTTGGGGTTGAGTTAGGCACAAGGACCCTTTCTTTAACAAGATGTCAGAGCAGGACCCATCCCAATTCTTGTTTACCGATGTTGGGGCCCCATATTGCCCATGTTCCAGATGTCTAGTCCTGGGCGTTAGGTGGTGTGTTCAAAAGTTCCACATCAGATAAAAAAGGTATGGGTGGTCTCCTTATATTGTCTTGGACAATCCTCCTCTCATGAGCTAGCTTTGGGATGGTTGAGTTTAGCCCAAGGTCCATTTCTTTAACCAGTAGTATGTCATTCAAACTAGGATTGTGAGATAGTTCCATGTACTACAGAGGTCTTTTTATGTTTGCTCTCTTAATTAGCCATGAGAGGGACTACTCTGTAAGAAAGGTGAGCTTACTTTCTCCGTAAATTCATTCAAGTGAAAAAATATTTCGGAACTCCATGTGTCACAGGTCATATTCCTCCTGATCTATAAATAAGTTGTTGGCATGAATTTCTACCTATAAATCAGAATATTCATATTCTAGTACTGAGAGTTATGAAGTTTCATTAATTTTCATGTTTGGAAAGCTTTCTTGGTATCTCGAGTCTCCCTAATATGTGTATACTAATGACTGTTCAACGTGATTCAGATTACTGAATACCTGGAGCAAAGGTGTTACAAAGATTTGCGAAATGAGCACCTTGGGTCAGTAAAGGTTGTTACCATGATCTACAGGAAGCTGCTATCTTCATGTAAGGAGCAGATGTAAGTTTGAACAATTAATAGAAGTACTTGTGTACCTATAGCTCAAAACTAAAACCAGTTGGCATGTCCTACTATAGATTTATCTGCATTTACTAGACAAGGAAAGGATAGGAACAAACCATAAGCTTACTAAGGCTCTTCTCAGTGCTAAGCTTAGATGGGAAGATTAAGCCAGATCTTATGCCTTTCTTGGTGCATGGCTACAATTATTTGTGGCAGATGAAGTTAAACATGAACAGGTGATAAAAATGGAAATGGTTCTTGCTTATCCAATAAAGGAAAAAAAAGAAACAAAAAAAAGGGAACGAATTCTGGAGAACAATATGGAGAAATATGGATCTTCTATATTTTTGTTCTCTAAAATTTATATGTAGAGAAGGATCATCACTAGATTTCTTGGTTAGTCTTTGGCAACAGTGAAGAAACTAGACGGAAGAGCTTTTTTTTCTTGTCCTCACCTCCAAGGGAACTACAAAGGCTCTTCCTTTCTCATATGCATACGTCAATATACAGTGCTGGTTTTGCAGACCCATGGTGTAGTTCTATAAAGTTCCCCCAGCTTGTGGAGGGGCTGTTGATAAATCTCAGTTGATTATCAAGATTTATGTGCCTGAAAAAAATCCACATTAGATTTACCCGTTTTGATATAGTATTCCTTTCTTTACTTGTATGAGATTGTTTTCGATCTTTTTCCACTTTCCTTGGTGACTTGTATTCTTGCTTCGTGTTGCCTTTGTTTTGAGCACTGATGTTACTGGAGATCTAGTTAGTTATCTTGAAACTGGGCAATGAATTATAATACTGAAAAACGATTTGCAACTCTGTAGATGCCACCTCAGATATGTCTAGACACTATTCAAGTAATTATGCTTAGTTGTTCCTCGGAAATTTCTGACTTGAAAATAGGCTATAGGGTATCTACAGTAGTCTAGTTGACTAAGTAATTTTAGATGGATATGTTTCTTCTCAGTCAACATCAGTATCTATGCATGTGATATGCATGTTTGCATTATTGCAATGATACAAATGGAGTTCTGCATACAATATTTACTCAAGTTACTTTTGACTTTGATGACCTTAGAACAAAATGTAACTGTTCAATTGTTTAAATTTTCAACTGCAGGTCACTATATGCTGCTAGTCTATTGGGGATTATCCGTACTCTTTTTGAACAAACACAGCATGATGAAATGCAGATTTTAGGTTGCAACACTCTAGTCGATTTCATCAATAGCCAGGTTTGTATGCCTAAGGAAAATAGATGTTAATATAAATGGATGTCATTCCCAGGAAAGACTATTTTGAAGTAGTTGTATTCCGCTCATATATTTTGAACCAAGAGCCTAGTTTCTGAAGATGGACTTGGGTAATATAGCTGCCACTGTATAATTTGGTCATGAATCATTGTGTCTCTTACTGATCTGTCATAATTTTCGAGTGGCTAGCAAATACTGATGTATGTTAGGATTGTGAAGAGTCCTACTTCGACCCTTTAAGGGATGAGTGTTCTCTTTATTATGTCTTGGGCAATTCTTACCTCTTGAGCTAGCTTTTGGGGTTGAGTTAGGCCTGAGGTCCATTTCATTAACATGGTATTAGAGCCAGGCCTACCCAAGTTTTGTTTCAAACAATATGGTGCCCCCATCATATATTATCCATGGTTCAGATCTCCAATCTGGGCATGAGGGGGATTAAGTCCCACATCGGTGGGTGGGACGCAAAAAATTTCTCCTTGTATGGTCTTGGGCAATCCCCATTTCCTCGCATTTTCAACAAGCTTTTGGAATTGAGTTAGGCCCAAGGTCCGTTTCTTTAACATGATATCATGAAAAGTTCCATCCCAATTCTCACTCCCGATGTTGGCCACCATATTAATTGTCCACACACCAGATGTCTAGCCCCAAGCGTGAGCGTATTTGTGTGAAGAGTCTCACATCGTCCCTTTAAGAGATGGGTGGTCTCTTTAATATGGCTTGGGCAATTTTTACTTCTTGAGCTAGCTTTTTTTGGGGTTGAATTAGGCCTACGGTCTATTTTAATAGTGTTGCAAGTACATTTTATTTCCACGAGGAGGATGTAACATTTGAAGAATGAAGAGCAACATTAGTTATTGCACCTACTCCCCCAAAATGGTAAAAGAAGTTATTGTATTGCATTTTCTATCCTGGATTTTGAATGTTTTTAGTGATCTATTGGCTTCTATAAGAGGCATAACTCTAAAAGAAACAAGGGGCAGTATTGGGATTTTATTTTTGGTGGGTTGGTTTCACCCTTGGGAGTGGTCTGATAGAAGGAAATGGAGTGTAGTTTTGATAAATGGATTTAAAAGAACCTGGAAAATATTTTGGGTTTATGCTAAAAATTGGATTCAAGTTCTCTTGCTTCTCCTTTATTAAGCAGATGGATGGTACTTACATGTTCAACTTAGAAGGCCTCATACCTAAACTGTGCCAACTAGCTCGAGAAGTTGGAGATGATGATAGAGCCTTGCGCTTGCGTTCTGCAGGAATGCAAACTTTGGCTGTCTTGGTAAAAACTCACTCTCTCTCTCTCTCTGTTGTTTTGTATTAATTTGATTATACTTGCAAAATTCTCAAGTACCCAGAACTTGGAACCACTTCAGGTGTTTGAGGTGTTTTTTCATATTCAAAATTACTAGATCTTGATGACATAGACTAATGATAGTACCTTCTTTGAAGAATTTATCTGCATTCGTTGTTTCACTGACGTCGATATCTTACCACTTAATCTCAAAAAGTAGCTTATTCTCGCAGCACTTGAATGAGATACTAGGATGTTATGTATTTTATTTGTCATCACACAGAACATTCCCACGACTGTAGGAGGAATGAACAAGCTAATTACTCATTACCTTTTCATATAGTGGCTTTGCCTCAATACTGGACACGTCTTGGACCAGTTAGAACCAGGAAGGGCTCATGTTTGGTGATAAAAGCTTGTAATGTGAATCCTTAGTTAGCATTTCCTGATAGCTGGTCTTATATTGTTGAGGACTTGAGGTACACGTGTCACTGTATTTTTGTGTGTGGAGTTAAACTCATTTCATAGTGTATTTTTCATTGTGCCTAACCAAACTCATTAGTTCAATGATAAATATCTACTTATATGTCATGTTTTTGCAGCTAATTTTGCCTATTTACATCATATACTTATCAAGCAACTAGAAAAGTTTCAAATGTATAAAACTCATCCTTTGGGGACGTCCAATAAAATTGGGAAGTTTCAAGTGTATACAACAGTAGCTTAACATAGTGTGGTAATTGAGAAAAGGTGTCATTTTGTTTCAGTATTTCTAGTGCGGCTTCTATAACTGGGATGAGAAGCTTCTTTCGTGATGTATAAACATTAGTTTCTCAGGGAGCAACTTAGAGATTACCCCTTCGACTTTTTTAATAAATTCACTTGAAAGTTGTGCATCCAGAGATGATTCAAAGTTTGTGAAGCGAACAGATAAGGGAAAGTAATTAAATCTAGCATGAGGTTCAGTATTTGCTTATTAGGTTAAAGTAGTAAACAACTTATATGCTATTAAGCTTATGGACTATTTCTCATCATAGCTACACATTATCGTTTTCGTGTTTATCAATTTTCTTGGAAGTTCAAATATAATTTTGATTCCTTATATTTCTCTAATTTCTCTTTAGGCTACACTGTTGAGTCTATTCTTTTCCTCTTTTGACCTTTCTCCACATGTGTTTCATTTGCTACTTTTTTTTTCCCGTTTTTTCTTTTAGGTGTGGTTTATGGGGGAGCAGTCTCACATCTCAATTGACTTTGATCATGTAAGATAATTTCAATAGTACTCAGTTATTCAATTTTCAGATCATGAGATACTCCAACTGCCAATTGTTGTTTCTAATGTTGGCATGAAAATAATGCAGATTATTACTGCGACTTTGGAGAATTACATTGACTTCACAGTGAACCTAGAAAATGGACAAGACAGTAAACAGTCTCAACCTTCAGAACAGTGGGTTCAAGGAGTATTGAATAGTGATGATCACAGCTCATCTTTCCCTGATATGAGCAAGAAGGTTTCCACCTCGCCAAATATCATGAATGCAGAGACAACATCCTCAATGTAAGATTATACGCCTAAAAATTCAAACTTCTTTTCCTCTGGCTGACAATATAATGGATGATGCTTACTTTATATTGTTGTCTAACTTCAATCAGAGAGACAGCCAAAAGCCCCTCTTATTGGGCCAGAGTTTGCTTACGTAACATGGCCTTATTGACAAAAGAAGCAACTAGTGTACGGCGGGTTCTTGAGCCTCTTTTTCATAGTTTTGACACTGAAAACTACTGGGCGTCAGAGAAAGGACTCGCCTGCTCAGTGCTCATGCATTTGCAGTGCCTGCTAGAGGAATCAGGTGAATCATGGGTTCCTTGTTCCTCTTCTTCAGCTGAGATTAATATTTGTGATTTATTTAGTATGTTGCTCCTTCAATTTTTCCTGAATACAAATTTTGATCCCAGGTGAAAATTCTCATTTGTTGCTATCCATCTTGGTCAAGCATTTGGATCACAAGAACATTGTCAAGCAGCCTGACATACAGATCAGTATAGTTAATGTGGTCACACACTTGGTAGAAAGTGCAAAAGAGAAAGCTTCCAAAACTATAGTTGGTGTCATTAATGACCTGATTAAACATTTACGGAAGTGCATGCAGTATTCAACTGAAGCATCTAGTCCGAAAGATGGATTAAATACTTCTAACTCCAATCTTCAGTCTGCCCTAGAGAAGTGCATATTGCAGCTCTCAAAGAAGGTTTGTCTTTGATAATTTGGTTTCAATTGGCCGCATGCATGCATTGTACTCTGAAGTTTTCTTTTCATTTATGTATGTACCGAAATCCAGCACGAAGTTGACAATGAAGTAAATTGTCTTCATCTAAGTTTTACTTGCAATCCACTACCCTTTAATTTGTACTATATGTTCTCAATGTTTTTTTCCTGTGTTTGAGGAAGTAATTCACTTTGCATATTTACAGTTGAAGTTGTGCCTTTTTGCTTTTAGCTTCCAATGCTGATAAAAAATGGTCTGGACCTGAAATACATGCTTATTAGACAGACCTATGAGTTCCACTATTTGACATTTTTCTTTATCAAGTGTAAGCTGATCCTGCTTTATTAATTTTTACACTGCTTACTGGACCCAAGGAGAGTGTTAGTTCTAATAACTACAAGTGAATAAAAGATAAGCATTATGTACCCAGCAGCCCTTTCTTTGCAGTTTGTTTGGCCTACTTATTTACTCTATCCCCATAATGAGGCCTTTAATAGAAATAGAGATCTTTTGCATTTCCTAGAATCTTTTTTTTTTTTGATAAAGTTAAAGTTGTATTCTTCAGCATTAAGGGTATGCTGGCTACCTCCAAAAAGTTACAAGTTAAAACCATAATTACATTGATCCTAGGAAATCTACCAACTGTTCTGCTACTTCTATACGCTCTTCTTTACACCAATCAGTAAGTAGTTTTAAAATTAAACTTTGGACTCAGTGTAAGATTTGATGCAACTGGTACTATTCGAATGTCAATAGATGTTGATGTTTTCAGTCAACTGTTACGATAATGAGTTGTTCATATTTGATTATAATTTCTGGGAGTAAGTTCTTTATCTGAGTTTAATGTTTGTCTGCTCAATTTATTTCTTAGATTTTTGCTATAAGCTGCTTGTTATTACAACACCAACAACAACAACAACATACCCAGTGAAATCCCACTAAGTGGGCTCTGGGGAGGGTAAAGTATACACAGACCTTGCTATTACCAAGTACAATTGTTTGCAAGCATCAACATCCTATTTGTCTCTGGTAGCAGGAACCAAGCACCATAACATGATGAGTGCTGTATTTTTATGTTGCTTATAAGTAAAAGTTTAGATCTTCATTTGCTTATATACACGAGCATACAGGTTGCTGATGTGGGCCCTATACTTGATATGATGGGCATGGTGCTAGAGAACATTCCAGCTAGCGCTGTCGCTGCTAGATCAACGATTGCAGCTGTGTATCGCACAGCACAAATTGTTTCTTGCATTCCAAATGTGTCATATTACAGGAAGGTAACTAGAATCTATTGTTGAGCTTCTGATTCATGGGTTTGTATCTTTTATGTAGTCCAAATGGTATAATCTGCTCGCAATCGCCCTCAGGCTTTTCCAGATGCTCTCTTTCTCCACTTGCTCTTAGCAATGGCACACACTGACCATGAAACACGAGCTGTAGCACACCATATATTCTCCACTGTGCTTATGCCACCTGTCAGTCCCTTGTCATCTCTACATAGTAGAAATTCTTCTCAGAGTATTCTAGTCCAATCACCAAGGAAGTTGGCTAAGGTTAGAACTAAGAGTTTCTCCGTTCAAGATGGTAAGGGTTCTAGAGATGGAGAAGTGGGAGAAGAAAATGAAGATGTCAGTCGCCATTCACATCAATCTGGTGACTCTCGATCTCAAAGTGAGTCCTGTGACTTCAAGGATGCCCTCCCGACAGGAAATCAGTATGGAAAAACTAATCTCTCTTCTTTTATTTACAAGAGTTGTCCAAGAATTTGTTTTCCTTTTAAGCTTATTAAATGTCTAATCATCTGAAATACTTCAGGAGTTCACTTCGCTTCGGTTGAGTAGTCACCAAGTGAGTCTTCTGCTTTCATCTATCTGGGTTCAGGCAACACTGACTGATAACACACCTTCCAATTTTGATGCGATGGCCCATACATACAAAATTGTTTTACTTTTCATTCGATCAAAGGTTAGATCCCATCTTTTTTGTTGTATACAAACGTTTCTCTGTTCCAGTTTTCAATATTCTAGTGGCAAATCCTTGACCATAGAAATGTTTTCTTTTCTTTTTTCTTTTTTCTTTTTCTGAATAGTGTGTCTAACTATCTAACTCTAATCAGAGATGCATGGGGAAACATTCAAGCATTTTGTTTCTCTTGTAGGGTGGTGTTTGGACGTGCTGTTGAAAAAAGTAGATTTTTTAAAAATGTCTTGTTTAGTTAAAGGTTTTATTCTCAAAAAAGTTTTGTCCTGGGTACAGAAGTGTCTCTAGGAAATTTTTATAGTCAAAAAAGCTCTTTCCATTCACACAAAATTCAGAGTACTTCAAGAAACTACAACTATCCAAACACATTTTGCACAAATTATTTTCTCCAAATAAATCTTTGACAAAGCTATTTTAAAGACTACTTCAAACTGTTAATAAGTCTAATATTGCTTGATCTCCATCTTCTACGTCATTCTGCAACTGTTTCATCAACCACATGATAGTTGGTCTTGCTAATTGCAGAATTCTAGTCATATGGCGCTTGTTCGGTCTTTCCAGTTAGCCTTCTCTCTAAGGACTATTTCGATGGATAAAGAAGGTGAGTTGGGTTCACTATCAAGTTCCAACATCTTACGTACTTGGGGAGTGCAAGCTTACAACTATTTAGTTGGGGTCAGAGATAATATTGACATCAGTAATACGACCTAATGAAAACTTCAATCACTTTAGAAGTTCCTGACTGGTTTGTCGATGATTAATACTGTATCTTACAGTGAAATTTCTGGTTTTAGCAGCATTAATGTCTTTGGTGCAAATATTGACTATCGTTTTACTCACTGATTACTGAAGGAGGTTTACAACCATCTCGAAGGAGGTCTCTATTTACTTTGGCATCATATATGCTCATCTGTTCAGCAAGGGCGGGCAATCTCCCTGAACTAAGTCCTGTGGTTAAATCATCACTGACAGATGAAATGGTTAATCTCCCAAAGCTCTTTGTATTTACGTTCTGTTTTGTTGGATTAGTAGTTGATTTCTTCCAGTCTTTCTGTTAGGCCTAATCTGATCAGCTCTCCATGTTTTCTAATATATATAGTTTGTTTAAATTTTAATCATGTCATATTGTTTGGTCAAATAGGTTGATCCTTATCTTAAGTTGGGAGAAGATGTGAGGCTGCAAACCGGTCTGGTAGTGACACATATGGTTATGGCTCACAAGAAGATGAAACTGCAGCTTTGCGATCCCTGTCAGCAGTAGAGTTAGACGATGAAAAATTTAAAGAAATCGTTATGTTGCACTTCACATCTAAATGCGGAACATTGTTAGAGGTATTAACTTTCTTAGCTTTCTCAAAATTTTGATGTATGATGCAGGTTCGCAACCTCATAGGTGGTGGGGAATCTTTGTTTGCTTGCAAGACAGAGATTTATACACGCTAATGCTATCTTTTTGTGTCATTAACAGCTAGTTTGATTGCTAGGTTAATACAGTTATGGTAGATAGAGAAGATTGTTTCAAAATAGAAAGAATGATGTAGACAGCATTAATGAATCTTTCTCCTTATAATTGTACTTTTGGCAAGGAATCCACCTTTTATAGGTAGTTTGGTGAGTTTGATGGAAGATTGTGGTTGACTCTGGTTGAGTCATAGACACTACTTGTACATTCTTTCATGACACTGACTTGATGTTGTAAGAGTGAAATTTATCGACTTATCAACAATAACAGAGTAGAAATAAAAGTAGGTTGAAGATAGCTTCTTGTTTGGTTCTAAATCGCTCCTTTATTGACTGATATGATAACATTGTGTCAATATAAGATGATTCAAAATGTTGCCTGAATTCTATGAAATTAATATTCATCGTCCACATACTTGGGCATTATTCTGAATAGTTATTATCAAAACTGGTTATTAAATATTTTTTGTTCCCAAAAAGAACTGTTGGAGAGTCTTCTTCTCAGAGACTCCCTAAACTGTTTCCACAAGTTTTCTGCTACTGAACGATGAGAGTATTTGATTGGAGCATAATTTGGTCTAGTTACATGTGAGCCACTTTTATGCGAATTCATAGGAAAATGGATCTGCTGTCGATGTATTCTCATATTTTCCTCTTCCGTAAGAAGTCTCTGGGAATGGAGAAACCCCTGGTAGGGAGCGCTTCTTAATGGGCACTATGTGGTGTGAATCTAATTAGTCGGGCTATGGCTTATTGATACCAGATGGTTATACCAAAAAGAATCTCTCTTATGGATCTTAAACTATTATATAAATGAGTTTCTAAGTACATGATTTTTTCTCATCTTCTTCTAGTTCAGGATGTTTAATCTTGGCTACTGTTTTCCAGGATGAGTTATCAAGCATAAGAAAACAACTCCTGGAAAGGTTTGAACCAGACGATGCATATCCACTTGGGATTCCTCTGTATATGGAAACTCCTCACCCCTGCTCTCCACTTGCTCAGATTGAGTTCGAGACTTTTGATGAGGTTGTAGAGGAACCATTTGATGTATTTGAGATATACATTTATTTATGTCTCTAGTTGGTTACTATGTTTTCTTTTTGTGATGTCTTGAACTTTTTCTCCCACCCCAATGACATGACTTCAAATATGCTTTCTAACAGAGGTTATTGTGTCTCTTTACTCTATCAGGTCATGGCACCACCTTCCCTCATAGATGAAGAAACAATTTCAGATGCTAATGGGAGCCAATCAGGTCGAAAGACATCTCTGTCTATCAATTCCCTTGACATTCTAAGTGTTAACCAGCTTTTAGAATCGGTGAGTAACTGCTTTGAAGAACATGTTTAGGAATATTTGTGGAGTTGTTTATGTTGTAGATTAGTCTATGGTTAGGCTTACTTACATATTTTGACATTTAATCTTTGAAAATCTGCTTGGTCTTTGCATCTTCGCAACGAGATTACAAAGGGAGAAAGATTAGAGAAAAATGTCTGTTTACTCGTCTTTACAGGACATCTAGGGTTCGTTCAGCCTATCTTTTGTCTTCCCATTGGTGAGGCATAGTAATCAAAAGGAACGAGATTGAATGATCTCCAGCGCCTCATTCTATCTGTGTTCAGGCATGACAGTGGTGCCGATCAGGATACACGGCTGAGTCTTCGTCCTGGGGCTAGACCTCGCGTTCGCGAGACTTGGCAGCTTAGTGGGCTGTCTTCGCTGGGGACCCCTCGTGTTCGTGAGAAACTAGAAAAGATAAAATCTGCAATGTTGAAATCTCGTTTTTCTTGTCTAGAACTCACCGGAGCCCCTTGGGTCCCACTTCAAGCTATACTAACAAGTACCAACAGAAACATATGAACTTACGAGAAGTTCCAAAATATGATGGTATAAATACTCAAAATGAGGGTTTAAGATGTTACACCTTAGTTCAAGGGATTACGAGTAACCAACAAATCTTTATTAGGTGAGATCTAAATGGTCTTGTAGGTAAATTTTATGATGATTTTGACCAAGTATAGATATAATTATGGTCCTGGGAATGATGAGGTAAGGCTATTCTAGAGTTTGTTTCAGCTTATGATTTACATGGGGTATGTTGATGTTGTTTCTGCTTATGATTTAGAGAGTGAACCAAAGTCAAATAGATTTATCCTTAGACCATCTCCAACCCACCTCTATTTTACTCTCCATTCTCTATATTTGGAGAGTAAAATAGAGAATGGACACTCCAACCCACCTCTAAAGCACCTCTATTCTCTATTTATAGAGAGGTGAATAGTAGTTCTCCAAATTTGGAAAACTACTATTCGCACTCTCTATTTCACTTTTTCATTTTTATATTATTATTTCTATTACTTTTTAATTAACATATTACTTATATATAATTACATAAATTAAATATCTAATATTCATAATTCTTTTTAAATGTAATATAATATTTTAAAAAATGTTTCTTAATATATACTACTTTAATTTCAAATTCATAGTATTTTTTTTTCTAATTTTCATCAATAATAAAATTTTATTTTATTATTAATTTTCATTTTACAAAAAATTAAAATGGCAAGATGAAAAATTTAATTTAAAAATACAATACATGATACGATAATTTAAATACAAGACAACAATACAATACATAACATAATAATTTAAGTACAAGACAACAATACAATACATAACATAATAATTTAAAGACAAGATAAAATACAATACATACATAATAATTAATTGATCACAATAATAATTTAGTAATCCGGTAGGTCGTTTTTAGATCTAGCACTATTTGGAAAAAAATTAGGATATGATTCCAAAAATTGTTGCGATTGTGGTTGTGATTGCAGTTGTGATTGTTGATTGTTTTTTCAAGTATTTGTTGTTCTCGTTGCATGTAATCACGAACATTTGGATCTTTTAATAGTTTCTCAATGCACCAATTCAAGATGCCGTAGAGGCTCCAACTCCAACTATAGAAGTGGTGGTAGATGAAAATCTCCGGTTTGAACAATTTTTAGCTAGACATAAAAAAATTAAGGACAAAAATGCTCATTTTTATCTCCGTAATGCATTATAGAGCATTTATGGGAGCAACATAATGATTTTGAAAATTGAGTGTTTATGTAATTGTATGTCCCTTTTATTTGAATTTGCTCCCCTAATTTATGTATTAATATTTTCTTGCAATTTATGTTATTTAAAAATTTAAGATAAAATATAATTTTATATCACATTAAAAATTATATAAGGTAATTATTTGGGAAAAAAAATAAAGGATTTATATTATGAAATAAGAAAATAAGAATGAAATAGGAATAATAATTTAATATTGAGGAAAGAGAAAAAGATTCCTTTTTGGAGAGTAAAATAGAGAATTGGGTTGGAGTTGGTTGTCTGAAAAAATAGAGAACTCTATATTTGGAGAGTAAAATAGAGGATTGGGTTGGAGATGCCCTTAGAAGAAGATTTGATAAAACCAAATGTACGAACTGTAGGGTCATACCTGGAGAATCAATTACCGCCCAATGAGGATGGTTGTCTTGATGCACAGCATAAGAGTATAATGTTAAAAAGACGACTTGCAACTTGCAAGCTATCAAGAATTCTGTGGTAGGCACTAAAAGGCAGCATCTCAAGAAGTGCTACGAATAGGAGTTAAAATGGGCCATAGAAGGCAAGGAAGACATGTCGTGGTAGAAAATATCAAGTTGCATTAAAAAGCACCAAGTGAAGTGTTAGGTGTGTCTAAAGGTTTAATATCTCGATCACTAGAATCCTGGTGGTGGAATTACGAGGTGCAAAGAGTTATTTGAGCCAAAAAAGAGTGCTATATAAAGTTACTAAAAGTAGAAGGCTGAGAAGCCTTTGAAGAATATATGAGAGCGAAGAGGAAGCTAAGAAGACTATTTGTAAAGCTCAAGGGAAAGCGTTAGTTAGGTAGTATCAAAAGCTCGGGACGAGAAGGGATACAATGCTCAACTACCGACTCCTTCTGGAATTGCATTATCAGAGCTAGACAAGAATGGCCGTTAGTGGAAACCCACCACTTTCTACCGGTTAGAGAGGCTCGCTCTCTATACTTTTATAAAATATACTGACAGGGGCTAGAAAGACTCAATCATAGGAATTTAGAACAGATAAAACATTTTGTATAGTGCACATCCTTTTGTTAATCCCTCATGTTATCGATGTCAAGTAACAAAGGAAACATTTAACTGAGGCAACTGATGTCAAGATACGTGAGAGTCGTGGTGTCACCTTTAAAAGTGTCTATGCTTTACAAGAGCATTACATAAGAAAGAAGGAACTTTTAAGGCTAGGAAAGGATAGAATTCCAAAGCCTGATTGAATTTCTTCACAAACAAAACACACCACATGATCCCCTGTTGTCTGGAGCAGGTGACGATGGGGGACAAAGGAGTTTTTTCTGAAGTCGTAATATGAGAAGTTCTTTTAACCTGGTAGGGATTGCCTTTCCATATATGTCAGTTTGGATCCTTAAGAGAAATAGGAGTTCTTTTCGAAGTCATATTATGAGAAGTTCTTAAGCTGGGAGGGATTGCCTTTCCATATACCTCAGAGGTTCCTTTGTGTATAGAAGATAGGGTGTCATTCGCATAAAAACATATCTTTTTTTCTGTTTTGTACCTTTTGATATACTTCTTGGATACCAGTGTTTTTGCCCAGACATCAATAGAACTTCATTACTTCATCAAAAGTAAGAAACTAAAAAATAAGAAAAGGAGGAGCTGAGGATAATGCTGTAGAAAAATAAGTTCCTGAACAACTATGACCTAGGAGCATTTTACTTCTGAGGATCTCTAAGTTAATGAGATTGAATAGCTCATGTTACATGTCATTCCACATGCATAATTACTTAGTATTTCTTTTTGTTTAACATTGTCAAATTGTCTGTGGGACTATGAACTATAAGATCACTAGCATGTTCCTGTATAACACTATCTCTTGCACATGTAGGTTCTGGAAACTGCCCGACAAGTTGCAAGCTACCCAACTTCCTCTACGCCGATACCCTATGACCAAGTAAAAAATCAGTGTGAGGCCCTTGTTACTGGTAAACAACACAAGATGTCAACCCTTCAGAGTTTCAAGATGCAACAGGAAACCAAGGCATTAATATCCTATAATGAAAATGACAGGAAGAACCCTTCTTTACCAAAGATGGTGAGAATCACTCTGTTTGTCCCTCTATCAGTTGGTCTATCCAAGCTTTTTTGTGCTTGAATGATATATTTGCGTATCATATTGTATCTTTCTATAAACTGAATTGATAAATAGAGATTTAAATGCTGCAATATCATGGGATGCAGCTTTTTTGGTGATTAGCCTTCCCAACAAAAAAGTTACAGTACAAAAAGTCAGAGGATTTATAGCATTCCATTAAGCTTACCTGCCAGCATATAACCTTGATCACACCAAACTATAGGGAAGTTGAAGAGCTCTTTCTCAAATGAGATTGAAGTAGAGAGCTCCATATGTGGAATGAGCAAAGTTCATTCAGATCCTCTAACATATTCAATCTTTTTAGTGGTTTCCCGAATCTTTAGAATGTTAGAATAAATATCTGAGTATGTGAAACTTTTTAATGTCGTTTGGCTCCAAGTATCCAACTTCATAGGATTCGTACAATGAACGTCTAGTCTACTTATAGATATTGATTGTAGGTCCTTGACATAACTGAGAATTTGAGGTGTCCAGATTTGTTATATAATACTCCCTCTGTCTCCCATATTATGTGATAAATAACGTGGTGCTTAACAAGCACAAGGTCTAAGACAAAATTTTTGATAAAGGTAAAGTTGTATTGCTCAGCAAGCCTCATTGCTGGCAACCACCAAAAAGATTTACATCAGTGACCCTAAAAAAACCAACTCAAGAAAGCTGCTACTAAACTTACGAAGAAGAAAAAAAGTTTAAGCCCTGTCTAGCTTCCTCTATACCCTCCTCTTTACACCAAAAAAAAAGTCTTCACGCAATGCCATTTGATATTTTACACTGATTCTGCAGTATTTTCAAGACTCTTTTATTTCTCTCTCTCCAAATAGTCCATATACAAGAGGGTATCATGTCCCAAGAACCTCAAGAAGTCCAATAATCCATGCAAGATTAGGAATTATTGCTTACTGAAAGATTAGGATTTCTTGTTTCTTGTTTCTTAGTTGTGAGGTTCTTGTTTAGTAGGATTATATTTGTAGTTCTAGTCAAACTTGGTTTGTTAGTAGCGTTGAAGAGTCCCACATCCAATGAAAAAGGGATGAGTGGTCTCCTTATATGGTCTTGGGCGATTCTCCCCTCATGAGCTAGCTTTTGGGGTTGAGTTAGGCACAAGGACCCTTTCTTTAACAAGATGTCAGAGCAGGACCCATCCCAATTCTTCTTTACCGATGTTGGGGCCCCATATTGCCCATGTTCCAGATGTCTAGTCCTGGGCGTTAGGTGGTGTGTTCAAAAGTTCCACATCAGATAAAAAAGGTATGGGTGGTCTCCTTATATTGTCTTGGACAATCCTCCTCTCATGAGCTAGCTTTGGGATGGTTGAGTTTAGCCCAAGGTCCATTTCTTTAACCAGTAGTATGTCATTCAAACTAGGATTGTGAGATAGTTCCTATTAGAATCCTTGTTCCTAGTTTAGCTAGGATAGGGTTTCCTTAACCTCATCAATTTTACTCATTGTAGGGCTCATTATGCTGAAAATAATATTGGTGATCAGTGTTTTTAGTGGCTGCTTCAGAAACATGGTTAAACATTCTTTTCCTTCTTCTTCCTTTATTCGAAGCTTCTCACAGTCTTGCAGGATTGAGGAACATGTGAGGATAAGGTTCTTCATCATTATCTATTCTTTTTATGTGAGTTTGAAGAACACTTATGCTAGTTTTGTGAAAAAACATCCGTGGGAGTGCTTTTGTTTCAACTTTCTTTGTGCTTGAGAGGTGCAAAACCTCCAAAGTACATCAATTTGGGTATTAGAGCCCAACATTTGAGTCTTGACATCATGTCGATGGAGAAGCAAGTAGTAGGTTTGCCCTTCCTTTTTTTTTGAAACTGGTAATGTTGTATTCCTCAGCATTAAGGATATGCTGGAGACCTTCAAAAGGGAACAAAACAAACAAAAAAAGAGAAAAGGAGAAACTACTTACAGAGAGCCTAACAGATCTACAAGCTCTAATTCCTCTACGTTTGTCTGTTTACACCAAAAAAATAAAGATACAATACAATTCCATTTAACTCTATGAATGGAATTGGACTTATCTTCAAAACGTCTGCTATTTCTCTCTCTCCATTCAGTCCACCAGATGCAATGTGGAATGGTTTTCCACCATCTCTTCTGGCTCTTGCTTCCACCTCTTCTAATCCAGCAGCTGAGTAGATCTGCAGTGTGCTCAGGCATGGTCCATTTTGTGTCTGTAAGAGTATTAAATAAATTCCTCCTGAGCAGTGAATTTACAGTGCAAGAAAAGATGACAATTTGTCTCATCTACTTCCACACAACGTTGACATGTAGATACTACAATTCTCCTCTTTTTCTTCAAAACCTCCTGTGTAAAGCAAGCTTTTCTAACAACCAACCATGCGAAACATTTTACTTTTGTTGGTGCGATGTTTTCCAGACATTTTCCCAATCACTGATCAACTTCAGATTGAGAAATTTAGGATCAATAGCCCTTGAATGTGACTTCAAGTATTTGGGACTTCAAAAATAAGAAAAGTATTGCTAGAAATTCAAGTATTTGAGACTTCAAAAATAAGAAAAGTATTGCTAGAAATTCAAGTATTTGGGACTTCAAAAATAAGAAAACTGATTCCATCCAAACTTAAGAAAATTGATTTGGTCTAATTTTCTTGTTCTAGCTATGAACTATGTGTACTTACTTCTATCTAGCTTTTGATCAATTCTTCTGTTGCTAAAACTGTGAGTTAGCCTTTCAATAGATCATCAGATTAGGACTTTATCTAGCCTCTAGGTATTTTATAGGGAACCTTGTATGATGTACATTATTTCTTTACAGAAAAATATGTTTCATCTCAAGTTTATGATTAGCCTAATACTACTACTCACTACATAAAAGGTTTACTTTGAGATCATGCAAAAATCTACTTGACATCGCTCTTGGTTGAATCTAAATCTCTTTGGCTAAAAGTTGGATCATTTTGATCCTACTAATCTAGAATTTTCATTTAGCTCAACTTCTTTGATTAAAGGGAAACCCGCACAGGGGTAAGTACAAAAACTGGAATAGCCTTGCTCTCGCTGAATCCAGATTAGCCAATTTTCCTAAATCTATCTAAGGCATTTTGTTGCACATCATTGGCCATGTAAATGTATGTATTAGCTACATGGAAAATGATGATCTGTAATGGTTTCTAGTACATTACTTATCTTTGATGAGGAAATTCTACAGGTGACACTGCTTCAGATGTGGGGAAAAAAGAGAATGTTCTGTTAAAATAGGGATATTTCTGTTGTGTTGTAAATATTTTCCTTCAAGATCCTGCATATGGAGAGCATGGTCCTGAAATATTAACGAGGATTGTAAGCTGTTTGTTTTCCTTTTGTGCAGGATATGGTGCTTCAGCAGGATCTACAATTAACAACAGTTGAATCAACTCATGCACAAAACTCTCACTCTTGTTCTCGGGAGTATGGAGAACAGTCCTTTAGGCTTCCACCTTCAAGCCCCTACGACAAGTTCTTGAAAGCAGCAGGATGCTGAGTTTGATGTTTTTACTTACACGTAGCTTCTAATACTTGTAAGTATTGTTGTCCCAAGCATGTTCATATCTCGTTGTGCTCACCCAAAGAAGTGTCTTTGTAATGTAATATTATTTGTATCGAGTTCATATTAATTTGAAGTGTGTAAGCTGGAAAACATAATCGGAAATAATTTATGAGTAAAGAAAATGAGAAAGAAATGATTGTCTGTAGTGTCTTTGTATATTTGCTGAACTGGTATGTCTATAAGTGATGATCACATGGAAACTTTTGTATCTTTACGAAGGGGACATTGATAACTTTATGGTTTTCCAGGGTGTGTTTGGAACAAATTTTATTGATAAACAAAAGATTTTATTGATGAATATTTGGATGTATAATTCTACATATTTCCTTGATTCTTCCCTCTAAGATCCCCATGACTCGAGGGCTCAAACAATGTCCTCTCGAATTTGGGATGATGAGGACTTCCTTGTTATATATTTGGCCACCAAAATCGTCTCTTTTAAGGTTGATCTTTTGAAAGAGCTCTGAACTACATAGTTGATGTTGGATCACACTTGTTGCATATGCTTTTACCAAATACAAAAAAAGGCTTTCTCCAATGCTAAATTACTCTAGAGAGAGGTTATATGACACCCCCTAAATAGTTGCAGTGGGTAGGCTGCTTCATTACATATGAACTCTCTTGCTTGTTTTCTATTGGCTTACTAGCTGGTAAGGCTGGCAATCGAATCGAACTGGCAAAACAGGACCACCGGAGCTGGTTCCTGTTAACAGGTGGAATTACTAGAACCGGTAACTTTTCAGAAGTTTCGGCCAGGTCCTGTAGCTACTACCCATTCAGTCCGGTACCGGAACCGGGTCCCACGGTTCGGTCCGTAATTTTTTTTAACAACTTATTAATTGTTACTCTCTACTCCATCTATCCACTTTTATTTGTCATGTTGCGCTTTTCGAAAGTCAATTTGACTAATTTTTAAAGTTAAATTAGATTACGTTAATTCAATATATTTTCTTTTTTTTAAAATAGATATTTCAAAACTATACGAAAAGTACGATAAATTACAAGTTTTTGCATATCAATGTTGGTCAAAGCTCTTATAATTTGACTCAAAGAGAGGAAACCATGACAATTAATTGTGGACTGAGGGAGTATTATTAACTATTATATTTTAATATTATTAAATAAATATATATTATAGTTATATTATTTAATAGTCATCAAAACATTTAATTAAATTATTATTAACTTAATACTGTTTTTGTCCACTATTAATTGTCATACTTTTCAATTTTAGAGTCAAACTTTGACTAACATTTTAAGATATATTTTTTCATCATATTGATACGTAAAAAATTATAATATATTTCGTATATTTTTTGAATATTTAAATTTTTTATTTAAAAATTGAATTAATGTAATCTACTTTAACTTTGAAAATAAGTTAAGTTGACTTTCAAAAAACGTAAAATGACAAATAAAAGTAGACGGAGGGAATAATAACTTTTATAGTATTATAATTTACAAAAAAAAAAAAATTGATTTACTTTTAAGTCTTTAACCTTTTATAAAACTTTGATGTTTAAACTTTGAATGATTTTATGGATATAGAATAAAGTTTTATATTCTTAATAGATAATAAAAGTGGGAATGATGTTACTGGAGCACACCACACATAGATGTGATCTATGCATTTTCATTTCAGATCTACGCATGTTGAAGATAGTTATTATAAAATTAATAAAATCTAATTCTAAAATTTGAGATCTCAACAAGAAATAGGAAATTGGAAGTTCACATATCTTGTGAAGAAAAAACAAGTCATTAATAAGGTAAATTGATGATTTCTGATTATTATTTTTTTTGGGAGGGAGGGGTTTGTGGCCTTTGATATTCAATGAATTAATGTGTAAATTAAAGGTAGTGAGGTAGGGGAAGATTACATGTCAATCAACAAGATGGCAAATTTAAAAAACATTAGTCCATCAATTCATAAACAATAGATGCATTAAAATAAAGTTGTGTCTGACATAATTGAAAATTAAAAAGAGTAAGTTGCTTAAGTAGTAATGAATCCATTCTCTATCATCCATGATTGAGAAGGAATCTACTTGCTAGTTTACTACAATCCAAACATATCATATATAATAATAACAAATTACAGAGAAATGAAAATGAAGATGACCTGAGTCCTAACCATGGTTGACAATCTACTTGAAGAAGTACCCAAGAGACCCCAAAAAATCTCCCAAGGGTAACCAACTTCACATGCATTGGAAATCCATCACCATTTAATAGAGTGGACTTCCTTATGATAAAAAACATTTACCAAACAAAATCAATAGTATCCCTCCTATGTTTAAAGTAAAAGGGGGGGCTAAAATTACCCAATTCTAGCCCCCCCACCCCCACACTTTTTACAACATTAAAAGAAAAACATCAAGAGTTAGTTCACATAATCACTCTTATCCTCAAGAGAGATTGCTGGATTGTTAGATACAAAGAAAAAATTTTAAAAAGATTTTCAAAAGGTAAATTGATCCTAGCTAGTCTAAGTTGTAAAATCCTAAGACTAGTTAATAGTTAGAAGTAACAAAAACTTGGGACATCATCCTCATGCCCATGATTTCACAAAACTTTTATAACATCTACAAGTTATATATGTAAAGCTTAAGTTGGAGGGACTAACCATTTCAATATCCACATTAAAGTGAAGTTGAAAGGACTACAAGTTTTGAAATTTACATCAACTCTTTTGTTTTTTCAAAACTAAAACTAACTTGGGACATTTTTGTTTAGCCCTTGAGGGGCAAAATCCTCTTTAGCCTTTCCAATTAGGCTAAGTTTTTAGAGATTAAAAAAAATATGATGATCAACTAAGCTCTTTTGATAGCTTGAGATGACGATGATGATGATGATGCATATGCAATGCTTTGCTTCTCTTGAAGGAGCCTTTCCTTACAAGAGAAGAAATGGAAATGTGGAGATTGATTAAATTTTACTCCACACCCTATGTGGAGAAGCCCTTGTTCCATACGCGGACTTCCTTCCATTAATTGAGAAAGAGAAAGATGCAAGAGAACCATGGTTAGGCCAAAGATCCTTCAGGGAGGGAGGCATTTTTTATAGATCAATGTTGTATCGATCTCTCTTGACGATTATACCATCTCTCTTAATGATGAGGAATTGGTGCACGCAGAGACATTGTCACGCCTGTGGCACAGCAAAACAAACTGTCAAAGATATTAGTATCTACTCTCCTTAATACCCATGACCGGTTATAATATAAATTGATTAATTGATATACAAACCTGAATGCAAAGCAGGTGATGGAGCTAGAGAAATCGGAGTACCATAGTGCTGTGTTGGATAACCAGGGCCAGCAGCAGCAGCAGCAGCGGAATAGGGGAAGAGATGGTGAGGGTACTGAACACCATAGCCCTGGCTGGGTGTGTAGCAGCCATTGCCATTTCCTTCACCAAAATTCATGTATGGGTAAAATGCAGCAGCTGCACTTGATAACACACCACTAGCAGTAGCTGCACTCCCATAAACTCCATATTGACTATTTCCTCCTCCATACACACTATAGTAACCCTGCACATATTCAAACAATATGCATTTAGTTTTTGCTTTCAACTCTGCAAAATATTTCACCTTAATTAATCCCTTTTTTTCATATCATTTAAGCTTGCATTCTAACAATAAAAAATATCCTCAACATCCTCCTTCTATCTATGCCCTTAACGTATAAAAATGGCTCAAAAAGGTCCTCCTTCCATCTATTGGATAAAAAATACACAAACTTTTTTAAAATAAGTTTATATTTGGTAAAACAAAAAACTCATTATTTAAAATTTTATAAAGGAGGAATATCGTAAGAGACCGTGATACTTGGTTCAGATTGTCAACTGAACTTTTCTAATTATAATTTTTCCCCTTATGTACTTAAACCCAGTGAAACTCAATTTTTAAACTCTTCTATCATTGGATCAATGTGTGTAATACAATCATCTCCCAAGCTATTATACCTTTTATATATATAAAAAAAATGAAAAGATTGTTTGTACCATATGAAAAGTTAGAGGAAAGAATAGTTAGTTGCTACTATTGTTGAATTGATGATTCTTTATAAAATTATGTATATTTAAAAATTTGTAAGCATAAACATTTATTTATAAAATTATTGATATTCTGATATCTTGTTTATGGACTATGGTTTGCTCATTATGTTAGATTGTATAAGAATTGAGAAATTTTAATAATTTTCACAACTTATGAATTTTCATGTTTGCGAAAAACAATACAATTTAAAAAATTCAAATTGTGTGTTCAAACAAAATTTCAACTTCATAATTTTATAAAATTAAAATAAAACTTTTGTCGCATATCAAACAATGGTGGAGAAGTTTGAGAAGAATGTGTATTTTATATTTATTTTTTTCAATTATATTAAAGATGTGCAAAATAAAATATACACTTAACATAATTTTCATTTAACTTCTATTTACCACACAATTTTTCATCAAAGAATATAACCCAACCATCCCTCACCTAATATTGCTCCGACCATAGTATCAAAAATATTTTTCAAAAAACTTGTGATATTATTATTTTTTGAAAAAAAAAGACAATCTTTGTGTTAATAGTGTTGGATGGCTATGTCATTCCATTAAAAATGATTTGAATAGTGAGTAATTAATGTTAAGAATAAAATATGACTATTTTCTTTACCTTTTTTTATATGTTAAAAATAACGAATAAAAGAAAATTTTATTTTTAAAATAATTTTATTGTTAAAATTTCTATGTCAATAAATAAATATATAAAAAGCAAATTAAAAAGGAGAAAATATTTGTTTAATTAAGAAAAGTTTATTAACGTGCTATAGACAATAAAGTATGAAATTAGATATTTATGCTTTCTTCTTTAACGAGTAAAAGGTCAACAATCAGCTTTTGACTAAAACAACATGCCTTCCTGCTTAGAAATTCGTGCTCCTTCACTTTCATTATTTTTTTAGTTTTTATTTTTTTTATCTGGGCAATGCTAATTGTCATTTCCATTTTTTTTTCTAAAAAAGAAATCCTTTCTATGTCAACTTATGCAAACACATTTTATTTTCTAATCAATTGAAAAAATAAAAAAAAAATATATCTATTATTAATTTAATTTTAAAATATTAATTTCATCTTTTATACTCATATAAATATTAAATTCTCTTTCATTAAATTTTGCGTGAAATCAAATTAGTATCACAAAGAGTGATAATTAATTTTTTTTTATCTTTTCAGTATAATTGATTATTTAAATCACATTTGTAACTTAATGTATTATTCCCTCTGTCCAATAACTGTTCACTATTGATTTGACGGTTGACACAACTCTTAATAAATAATAATAATAGGGATAATACTATTATTTTATTTTTTAACTTTATTAAATTTAATATTTTAAAAAATATGTAATAAATAATATTTAATAGAAAGAATAAAATTAAAAACAAAAAATTTCTTAATTTTCTAAACTAAATAAATATTGTTGAATAACTGCTTTTAGTACTGTAGACAACTATCATTGAACGGAATTAGTAGTATTGATTTATATAAATTGATGAACATTAAGTTAAACTGAAAGTTGTTTTGTATTTTGCTACTACCATAACCCCACCATCACAATTTTAATTTGAAAATATATGGTATCCAAAGTTGCCTTGAATCATGGACTA
Source organism: Solanum lycopersicoides (assembly GCA_022817965.1). Classification (NCBI taxonomy): domain Eukaryota; kingdom Viridiplantae; phylum Streptophyta; class Magnoliopsida; order Solanales; family Solanaceae; genus Solanum; species Solanum lycopersicoides. The sequence goes on along the minus strand of CM040628.1, from coordinate 60,566,316 downwards.
AAGTAAAAAGGTCAAAAAGAGAGCAACAATATTCAATTAGTAGTGAAAAACTAACAAATTAATTATTTTTTAAAAAAAAAACATTCAAATTAAATTATTATAATTAACCTTGTACATCTATGATTGATTTTTTTAATTTCCTTTTTATTCTACATTATATTTTCTATCTTTAAATAGTTTAATCAAAGTTATATGCAATTTCAATAGTATATTCTTTATCTATATTATCCTTTTTATTAAATTATGTGATTTTTCCTTTTTATCAAATTATGTGAGTTTTTATTTTAAAAAAGCATATTCAATTATTGAAATGTAATCTTTGTGGAATTTTATTAAATATTTAAATTCAAATATGAAAAATCATGGACTGGTAAAAATTTACACTACTTAAGATAAGATTAAGCTTAATTTCATAATTTCAAGGCAATTTTATAAAATTAAATATATTCAGAATTTTGGCAATTAATTGTATATCAAAAGAAAAAAAATTTAAACTTTTTTTATGCATTGGAAAAGATAAAAATATCATTGATTTGTAGAAAGAGAATGAAATTCAAAATTTTACATTTTAATTTTTCATGAAGGGCATAATTGTCAAAAAATAAAAAAATAGGAAGTATCATAATCCCCCATTGACCACGTGAATTGTCTTAAATGTCCCCATTTTGTCCACAATCATTCTGCCCCAAAAATTATTTTTCTATTTTGTTCACTCTACTGTCCCAATGCAAAATTGAAATTCTGAGAGTGAACTTCAAAAAAAAAAAAAAAAAAACTTTAATACTCCTATTAATTATTTCACATAACCTTTTCATTTCATATATTTAATAACAAACTTTCATAATTATAATAATGTGAGTAATATGTTTATAACATTAAATTTTAAATACTGTATATTTTTTCTTCTTCCATTTTGTGTTTAATTAATGTAGTTGAAGAGTAAAATAAAAGAATGATAGGGACTAAAAAGTAAAGAAGATAAAGGGTACAAACCGTAGGGTATGTGTAATCTGGCGAGTAGGAAGAGTACCTGACAGTTTGTCACAACAAAAACAAACATAAAAGCATTATAATGTGAAACTTGACATGGAAGTTTTCTTAAGCATTATATGTAAAATAATCGACTCTAGGCATCTTCAAAATTTATATATCGCATCATTATTAAGTATCAAAAAGACTCAAAATTGAAGTATTTACTTCTTTCATTTTAAAAAGGATAAACCTAGTTTGATTTGGACGAAGCTTAAGAAAAGAAAGAAGACTTTTTAATCTTATGATTCTAAATTAAAGTTATGTCAAATGTACCAAAATGTCTTTTGATCTTGTGGTCTTAAACACGCCACGTGAAAAGTTAAAGTGTTGCCAAAAAAGAAAAAGAGTTTAAACAGACTAAAAAGAAAATAAAATCATTTTTTTTAAACGAATGAAGTAATTGCTAATTGAATCCAAATTAAAAGTCAAAAGTGTGAGTTTTTTGTAGAAGAAGCATGCATAATGATGAGTTGTGGACATCATTAAAAAAAAATGGCGTGGATATAGTGTAATGAGGTATTGTTGGAATGAGTTGTCAGATACACGTGAGTGTTAATAAAAATAAAAAATAAAATAGAATATGTAAAAGTGTAATACCCATAAAGATTGTAAGGTATCCCTTGTTGGATAGCATAATGAGGAAAAGTTGTTGCTGAAGGAAAAGCTGTTGCTGTTTGAAACCCTCCATGAAAACCACTCATCACCCTTAAGTTTCTTCCTCCTCCTCCTCCTGCTCATTCCGTAACGAATAAAATAATAAACTCACCATATTAATTATTATTTTCATGTAACGGAGACACAAAAAGACTAAAAAGCAAAAGGTGTACGTTTATAATTACACAGAAAAATGAGCTGTCATGCTTTCTTAAAACATCACATGCTATGCCTCTATATACTGGTGGTGATAAAGTAAAGAGCATCATAAAGTGGACTTGCACACAAACAATGCCTTTATTACCATCATGTTTTTCAAAAATATATCTTCACATTAGAAAAAATGGTTTAAAACAAGAACAACAAAACATATGAATTCACATTTTATTTTATTTTTTTGAAAGGTTGGGAGGAGGAGGGATTGAATGTTTAAGACATTGTAAAAATGAAATTTATGATACTAACTCTATACATAAAATATAAAAATTGATATTATAAATGTAGTCCTATTAATCTCACAATCAATATACTTCTGCTCAAAACCTTAACTCACAACTAAGAATACTTGTACTAGACTTATAATATGTAGGACAAACAAAAAATTGTTATTTTGTATAACTTAAGAGAAAAAATTGGACTATTTTTTCTTATATTGAACATTATTGTAGCTGAAAAATAAGGATGAGAATATTTTTGAGTAGTTAAAAAGAATATTCATATGATGCGCGAAAAAAGCAAAGATATACACAAAAATTTAAATATCTAAAAAAAAAAAATTGAATCAAGTAAACCACAAAATTAGAGTAATAAGATATGATACGATACCATGTTTAGGGGTAGTAGGTTTAGATCTTTGAACTCCCATAGAAGCAAGATTACAGTTAGCTCTTCTTCCATCAATAACAGGTGCAGCATCAACACAAGCCCTCATAGCTGCTTCTGCCTCACGAAATGTTACCTGTAATTACGAAATCAATTAAAATATTGAAAACATACCTACAGAAAAAAATAGTAATAATTATCATACAAATCCATAGCCTTTAGATCTTCCAGTAGCTTTATCAGTTATAACAACAGCTTCTAAAATATCACCAAATTGTTCAAAATATTTCTTCATTGTTTCCTTTTGAGTCTCCCAAGCTAAACCCCCAACAAACACCTTCGTATACGTTGTATCTCCAAATTGAGTTGATGGAGTCATCTTTGATCTATGAGTAATTTGAATCTGGTTGATATCAGATGAGAAAGATCTCAATTAGGTCAGAGATAGGAAGGAGGGAAAAAAAAGAAGAAAGAGAGAAGAAAATAGGAGGGAAGAGAAAGGGAAAAGATAATAATAGTAGAAAAAAAAGGGTGTTGGAGAATAGGACATAAATTATAAACAATGCTTCTAACTGCTTTACACACTGGCATCTTCAACTATCTTCACGCGCTTTACTTCCCCCCGCCAACCCTTTTCAATATCCATATATTAAGGATCGTTTGGCTACAAAAAAAAACAAAAAAAAAAAAAAAACTTGGAAGATTTGAGAAGTGACGTTTGACCATATAACTTGGGCCAAGTTCCAATTTTAGGAATTTAAAAAAAAATTCAAGTTCTCAAATACTAATATTTGGAATTTTAAAAAATTCAAAAATAACCTAATACTCATCATTTATTAGTTTCAACTAAGGACATGTTTGGTCGTCGTAGACTTTCCAAGTAAATATTTTTGATAAATAGTGTTTATCCATGCACTTTGTTATTATTTGGAAAATAATTCAAATTTTTGAATACTAAAAACATTAGTGTTTGGTCAAATCTCATTATTTGAGATCTTTTTAAAATTCTAATTCTACATTAAACTTTTATCTTTTACAAAAATACCATTTATAGTACTTGTTTGTGTTGTATTACATAATTTTCTTACAAGAGCACCAAAGTAGTGATGAAATATTTAGTGAATATGAAAATGATGATATGATTATTGATGGGAAAATGATGAATAATCAGCTCAGGGTAACAAAGTCGCGCGCTAAGTCTACTTCACGATGTGTGAAATGATGCTTGTTGGACTCGGTCTGAACTACTATATTGCTCCAGTGTCATGGACACTACTTGTTATTTGTTGCAATAAAGATTCAATTGACTTGTAATACAGACATATGGTTAGTTTTAATAATTTTTTAATACTTGTGGGTATAAATCATATTTTCTAAAAAAGTGAAATATATTGTCAAATACTATGGTCAAACACATGGTGAAATTTCACCCAAATTATATTTTCCAAAAATATTTGGAAATCTATGGACAAACGCTAGCTAATATTTATTTATCATATATATCTATTACACCTAATAAATAACTAGATTACTCATCTATCTATTTCGAATGACAAAATTGAGAAAAAAGAACAATTTGTTTTTAATGGATTATAATCATAATCAAATCAATGACAAGTTTGAATATGCGATTATTGCGTTCTTGCCTATTTTGTTTTTGTTATTGTTGATTGTTATAAATTATGTTATAAGGTTATTTTTTAATCGGAATATACTCATTATAAATGATAATACAATTTTATGTGTGTTTTTAATAGTTTTTAAAACTTATGGTATAAATCATATTTATAAAAATAGTCAAATATTCTTGGGAAAATTTTTTGTGCTAAACACATGGTTAAATCTCACCACTAACGTCACCCACATATTATTTGCCAAGATCATTGAAAAACGTAGGGTCAAACATTAGCTAAATTAAATGTCTGATAATATATTCTCTTTCTTTTTTTCAATTTCTATTTATTTATCCTAATTATTATTTCGACACTCAAACAAATAAAATTTATATATTTGTAAATTACATAAAAAATACTATATAGGTCACAATAATTGATAATTCAAAATATTTTTAAATAAAAATAAAAATTTTACGGTTAAAAATTAACTTGTCTGAATCTAAAAATTCTAAATATATCATATAAATTAAAATAAAAAAATATATTAAAACCTAATGCTCCAAATAATACCAAAAAAAAAAAAAAAAAGACCCAAGAAATAGTTTGGACCCAAAGGAAAAAGTTAAATATAAGCAAAAACCCAAAAGAGGTGTAAGCGTCTAAGAGTCTGTTTGGATGGGCTTAAAAGCTAGTTAAACTGACTTAAAAGTCAATTATTGACTTATTAAAGTGTTTGGCGAATATCAAAGTAACTTATTTTAAGTCAAAAATGACTTATTTTAAGTCAAAAGCTAAAAGCTAGGTGAGAGTGTTTTTTTTTCAACTTAAAAGTCATTTTACGTGTATATTACATTTTTACCCTTAATTCTTATATTTTTATTTTTATTATTATTATAATTATAATTATTAGTATTATTAATATTTTATTATTTTATTATTATTATTATTTATTTTATTATTCTTTATTATTATTATTATACATTATTATTATTATTATTATTATTATTATATTATTATTATTATTATTATTATATATTATTATTATTATTATTATTATTATTATCATTATTATTATAATTATTATAATAATAATAATTATTATTATATTATTATTATGATAATTATTATTATTATTATTTATTATTATTTTATATTTATATTATTATTATTATTATTATTATTATTTATTATTATTATTATTTATATTTAATTATTTCATTATTATTTATTCTATTTTTTTTATTATTATATATTATTATTATTATAAATTATTATTAATATTTTATTATTTTTTTATTATTATTATTTAATTTATTATTCTTTATTATTATTATTATATATTATTATTATTATATATTATATATTATATAGTATTATTATTATATTATTATTATTATTTCATATTTTTTTTTTTATTATTATTATTATTATTATTATTATATATTTTTATTATTATTAAATTAATCAACTTTTATCATGTTAACAACTTTTAAGGGTATTTCAGATATTTTAATTAAAAAAAGTGTTTACCAACACTTATTTACCAAACATATCAACAACTTTTTTTTAACTTCAGCACTTTTATCCAAATACATAACTACTTATTTTAAAAATAAGTTTCAGCACTTTCAAAAGTACTTTTTAAAAGCTACTTTTTTTAAGCTCATCCAAACGGGCTCTAAAACATGTTTGAGATCTTTCTAAAAATTTATTTCAATTGAGGTCAAGAAATTTGTTGGATATTATCCAAATCTCACAATAAAGTGCCTACATATTGGATATTATATATATCTTAGTACACATATACAAATGAAGAAAAGATCTGAAATGAATTCATATATTTGTTTGCATTATTGAATTATTTAGCGAAATGATCTAATGGATCTCTATATTTGTATCAATTTATATTATATGTGGCTTTAATTTGGTTATTATTTTCTTTAGTTATCATATTTTGATTCAAATTTTGATATATTGAGATAAATAATTAAATATTAGGTGTATTGTAATTATATGAATTTCATTAATTTTGTGATATTAGAGAAATTTAGACTTAATTCTAGGCTTGAAAAATTAGAAATATATGAGACTGATATATTAATTGGTATCAAAATTTAGGAACTTAATTGTAGATTTGAATTAGTTTTTGAGTCTAGGGCTCTAGGCTAGATATATAATAATATGGTGTGTCTACAAACTCGTTCGCTTATGAATATTGTATACTTGATAGCTTAGAAACGTTCCGAGGCATTAAGAAAAGGAAAAACAATGGGAATTAGCTTGCTTGACTTCGTTCTTCGGTTGATGTAGGTTATGGTTTATTCTATGTGATAGAGAGACTCATAATATTTATATATAGTCATTGAGTAATATTTTGGAAGATTTCTATGTACTTAATTGTTGTGGTTCTAATGAGTTATATGTTATTGTGATTGGTATGTAATTCCAAGACCGTGAAATTCATAATCTTGACTTGCTCTATCAAAGTGATACCTTGAATAAAGAAGGCTTGATGAAATATTATTAATGAAGTGAAAAGTGATGGCAACGAATGATGCATTGACTATTTTGTTGAATTACGTGTCACGAGCTAACATGATATATTTGGATTGGGTGTCACGAGTCAGCATAGTATATTTGGATTGGGTGTCACGAGCCAACACGATATTAATTGAATCGGATGTCAAGTTTCAGCATGATAACATTAAAGGAAAAACATATCAAAGTAACTTAATATACTCAATCTCAAATAACTCATTCCCCCAAAAAATGTGGTATGGATGTCTACCTCCTCATGTGATTCTTGTTATTGTCACTTGTTCATGTTGTTTGTCATCCGCAGAGTGTTATAGTTGATTTCATGTTATTGATTTATGCATATTTATTTTTATTTTGAATTGGTCGATGACATCAACTGAGTAAATGTTTCTCTATACTTACTCCTACTTGTGTTTTCTTTATTTTCCTTTTGTGAATTGTAACGAGTATACCAGCGACTTCATTTCACCCTCAGCTCTAGCCAGTCTCCAACATATCAAATTTTTGGTGAGCTATTCCTTCTAGCTCGTGTTGGATTCTCTTGGTCATTTCATGATGTCTTTAGTTTCAGATATAAACTATTCTATTTATTCTGGTGTCTTTAATACTCTTAGATTTGATATTTTGAGTAGATATCCTTGATGTGATGACTTTTAGATTTTGAAAATAACATGTAATAGACTCTAGTGAGTTTTTTGTTTCTCACATTAATAAGTTTTGAGCTTCAACAATATGGTTGTAATTTGTATGTTGAACAATTAATACAAGTTGGGGTCTGAATTGTTGGTTTGCCCACCTAGGAGGTTAAGTGTGAGTGTCACTCATGACTCGTTTTGGATTGTGACATTTATCTATTTTAGTTTATTTTGCTTATTTCTTTTTTATATGTTATGTATTTACAACAACAATACTAAAACTAAACTTAAAACACTAAAAAATTGTTTGACTCTCAAAAAATCATGCGTACTACATAATTGAGACCGTGGGAGTAACATATATTGTTTGAAAATTATGTTAAGAGTACTATCAATCACTATTATTAACAACTTAAGATATTTGAAGAACATATTAAACTGTGATTATTTCTCAAAATTTTACATAACCACATAAATTGTGACATATGGATCACACATATTATTTGAAAATTATGTTAAGAATACTATAAATCACAACTTGAAAATTTGATTAACTCCCAAAATTTACATGTACCACATAAATTGGGACATGAGAAATAACATATATTATTTAAAAATTATGTTAATTAAACTATAAGTCAAAATAATTAACAATTTGAGAGTACTATAAATCACACTAATTAACAACTTATAAATTTAAAAGAACATACACAAGTTTGGTTGACTTTCAAAATTCACATGTGCCTAGTGCTGTCAATTTAAGCCCATTTTTTACTGACCCGCCCAAATAGCCCATCAAATATGGATTGAAAGAGTGATTTTAAATATTGATAATATTTGGGCTTATACCCATATTTTACCCATTAAAATATGAGTATATTATGGGTAAACTACAGGTCAAATATGGGTATTTCAAATTTTCTCCAAATTTTCAAAAAATCTTCTATTACCAAGTTTTAGAAGCGATTTTTCAAAACTTTCATATATGTGTCCCTATTAATATTTCAACTCTCGACCCCCACCCCACCCCGCCCAAAAAAAAGATTAAAGTTTATTTTTTAAAAATATTTCAAACTTCAAAATTTCATTTTTTCACCCCCCAACCCACCCACCCCCATACCATCCCCCTCACCCACCCCCACCCCCCAAAAAAAAATTAAGTTTATTTTTAAAAATATTTTCAACTTCAAAATTTTATTTTTTCATCCCTATCATCGTCCTCCATCACCCCACCCCCACCACCTACCCCTATCCACCCCCACCCCCACTCCCACCCAAAAAAAAGTTTATTTTAAAAAAATATTTTCAACTTCAAATATTTATTTTTTCACCCTACCCTGGACCCCCCACCCCCTAACCCCTACCAACCCCCACTTCAAAAATATTATTTAAAAAAATAAAATATTTTAACTTCAAATTTTTTTCACCCTACTATGGACGACCCCCCAAACTAAATGAAACATGTTTTCATCTAAAAAAAAGGATCAAAATATTTTTCTCCATATTGAATTCTTAAGTAAAGAACTATTTATTCATGAAATATGGGTAAACTAGTATTTTACCCAACCCATTTATTACCCAACCCATTTTTATCCATATCAAATATAGGCGGGTTGAATGTTTACCCATTTTCAACCCGCCCATTTGCCACCACTACATGTGCCACATAAATTGGGCCAGAGTGAGTAACATATATTATTTGAAAATTATGTTAAAAGTTCAATAAATAACAACAATTAAAAACTTAAAATATTAAAAATTATATAAAAATTTGATTGACTCTCCTAATATAATTTGTGTCACATAAATTTAAACAAACGGAATAATATATATTGGGCCCCGTGCTTGCATGGACTCTTATATATCCTAGTATACTCCCTCCGTCTATTTTAGTTGTCATCGTTTCTTATTTTAGAGTCAAACATTATGGATTTTGATTAACATTTTTTGATGTATTTTTTATATTAATATGCAAAAAATTATAATTTTTAGTACTTTTCGTATAATTTTTGAATATTTTTTATTTAAAATATCAAATTAATGTAACGCCTCACCTGCACAGGTACCTACGTAGTGTAGTCTCGGTCGTACATTCAACATAGAGTTCGGACTCATGTGCCTTCCAGAACTAGGGGTATTCGAGCCTGCTGCGTACGATTAGCCAGCCTTGCGGCGACAAAAGGATTAGACGAATCGGGCACTACGGTAAGACGTAAAAACACCCGATTCCATTCCGACCTCGATATGTGGAATCGTCTTGCGCCATATGTACTGAGATTGTTCGGGAGACATGGTCCAAGCCCGGTGAAAAAATGAAATACAAAAAGATTATGATGTCAAAATCTTGCGCCCTTGTTTTTCCAATTTCCCGGCTACTGCGTGTTGATTATACTTATTTAAGTACGACGTATTTGTATATTCTATTTTTTTTCGGTCCCTTACCTTCTCTATTTCCTTCCCTGTGATTGACTGCTTTTTCTTCCTTTTTCCATACTTCAGGAGGAAGAGATCGCCGGGTTCAACTTCCACTGGTGATGGCGATTCCTTCTTAAAAACAGTATATTCAGTTGAATCTGAATATTCTAATAATAAGATCGAATCAATTCCTATTCAAAAAGAGGATTTCATCATACATGGCTTTCCTAACCTTACAACTGGCATAGAGACTTTACTTTTTCAAGCTGGAAATAGGGAACTCCTTTTTGGAACTGCCTTTGATAGGTTTGTAGCTTTCCTACCTTATCTTACCTTATCTGAAGTTGGCTGGGGATAACAGGCTGATGACTCCCAAGAGCTCTTATCGACGGAGTCGTTTGTCACCTCGATGTCGACTCATCACATCCTGGGGTTGAAGAAGGTCCCAAGGGTTCGGTTGTTCGCCGATTCAAGTGGTACGTGAGTTGGGTTTAGAACGTCGTGAGACAGTTCAGATCCTATCTACCGTTGGTGTTAAAGGGAGAACTGCGAGGAGCCAATCCTAGTACGAGAGGACTGGGTTGGGCTAACCTATGGTGTACCGGTTGTTATGCCAATAGCAGCGCCGGACAGCTAAGTTGGTATGGAAGAACTGCTGCGCCGCGGGAAATCCAAAGCGACTCCTTGTTGGTGGTTGATAGGTGTTGGTCCGATTCACCTATGTCAAATTTAATTTTTAAAGTTAGTCAAAATGACTTTAAAAAAAGTAACATGGCAACTAAAAATGGACGAAGAATAGTAAATAAGAAAGAAATAAAAGATTAAGATATTCCTTTCCACACAAGAAATGAACCCCAAAAGAGGGAGTAAATTTCTCGTGGTTATTCAGATTTGTATTTATCACGTAAAATTATTTTGTTTTATGTTTTCTTTTATTATATAAGATAGACATCTGGGTGTGTCTGCTTTAGCGTGTTTCAAAAAAAATTAAGAATAATTTATTTTATTTTAATTAATGTATATATTTTTTTTAAATTATTGGATCCGTTTTAGCTACGACTTTTAATTTGAAATCATATTCTTTAGTTAGAGCTTTATTATTTTAAATGTCGGTAATATATTTTTTATACCGTATAACTATTTTGAGTAAATTTTAATGATCGGTGATGAAAAATAATTTAACTATGAACATCTTAATGAACATCTTCATATTATATTTGCGCAAACACAAATCAATTAACAACTTAAAATATCTAAAAATTATATTAAAATTTAAGTAACTTTTTAAATTTTATCAATATCATATAAATTAAAATAAAAAATTGATAAATATTGAGCATGTGCTAGCACAAATACTTGTATCTAGTTGTTACGTACTCAAGTTAGTCAATTTTGAGAGTTATCATACTAAAAAAAACACCTTTTTCTTTTATACAACATGATCATCTAATTTTAAAGTTTGCTATACAAAAGTTATTTTTAAAAAAATAAAAAATTGCCACATAAAGTCATTAATTTTTTCCCAAATTAAATAAAAATAAATCTCACCTGGATTTTGGTATTGTACACCAAAAAATGACAGGACACAACACTTCAAAATAAATTAATTACATTTGAGAAAATTTCAAAAATTTGGCTCATTAATATTTTGCTTCATATTCTAATCATCACTGGTTTATAATATTAAATTACTATCTTTTATTTGTATTTCTTTATACTGATTTTAATTCATTATCATTATTAATGTAAATAATACAATAGAATAATTTTATTTCATTAATATACTCAATTGTTCAGTTAATTTCATAAACACTTTTTGTAATTAACATAAAAAAATTTCTTAGAAAATTAAAGAATTCAATGAAATCTATGAACTTGAATTGAGTATTAATGACTTCAAATTGTTAGAAAGAAATTAAAATAAGGCGGTACACAAGATCTTCATAAATCTACATGAGGAGGGTATCTGAAATTAATTTATGACATTTAGTATGTTTTAGAGAAAAATGTCTAAAATATATGTAAACTTTGATCGAAATTGTGTAATAATCCCAAATTTTTGACATAATCTATTATTTTTGTACTATTTAATTTTAAAAGTAGATATGTGTCCACGTGGACATCATAAATATTGCATCATTATAAATGATAACTTGTACATGTGGACACATATATATACCTTTAAAATACACTATTAAATAGTGCATGTGGATAATAAATTCTACCTAAAGTTTGGAATTGTTACAATAATTTCGATCAAAATTCAAATATATTCTAAAATAAATGGTTATTTGTTTTTTTAGTTAACTCATGCTAAATTGAATGACATTTATGTGACAAAATAAAACAAATAATAAATTTAGTGTAATAAATTTTAAAGTTAAATGACTTTAATATGTAATATAAAATAGAAAAACAATTTTTACGTTATATAACTCTCAAAATTGAATCGCGTTTATGTAATAAAAAAAATTATGTGATAAATAAAAAGGATTAGATTTTCTCTCAAAAAAGGGAGTATATGATTTTGAAAAGCAATGTTCTTCCTTTCCTCCAAAATTTTCTTGTATGTACTCCGTTGATTTAAATTAGTACATTTTACTACTATAAATGATTGCCTCAAATAATTTATTAAGCTATAAAATTAAGATAGAATTAATTTTAACTTTGCCGTCAATTGTTTTAAAAGTATAAAAAGATTGTAAGAATTTTACAATAATTCTTAAAAGAGTGAATTAATAAAATAATATTTTATAAATAATTTTTTTAAGAGTAGTGGAAAAAGAAAAATGAACGGTGGAAAGAACTAAGTATATCTCTGAACTATCATAAACGGTATGCAATATGCTCTGTCATACTTATGGGACACTGATGCTTTTGCTATCTAAAAATTAGAGCATATATATCATTCACTCTAACAAAAGACTAAATAGGGACACATGATACAATCTTAACGGTCCGTCCGAATTTAATAAATGTCGAATCGGTGGATAAGATTATGACACGTATATGTATGTTATTATAAAGGGTATACATGTTCTAATTTTTGGACGACAGAAACACTAATGTCTTAAAAGTATGACGAACAATATCTGCAATCATTTATAATAGTTCGAGAATATATTTATTAGAGAAAATACATCATATCCCATTCAACTATATAACACTTTTTCTAAAAAAACACTTAAACTTTGAAAGGATCCTAGTACCCTCTTATTCTTTTGCGGAGTGGATTAATTAACCCATAATGATCTTAGGTGGCACAGAAAGTGTATTTCACTAGCCACTAGCGAGTGAGATAAACAAAAAAAGGTTATTTTATTTATTTTAGCATTTATTTAATTAAAAATATGATTTTCTTTTTACTTTATTTGTTTGATTGTATTTTTATTTTTTTTAAAAGTTTTATTGCATTTTTGCAATTGGGACCGATGGACACTTCGATGAACAAGCTGTGATGCTTGCATTGAAAGATAAATTGGTGGCCACTTAAAATTTTCACTCCTAAGCTTCGAAGAAAATTGATGAGATTGTTGAAAGAGAAAAATATGAAAGCGGAGAGAGGTGATGGAGGAAGATCGGAAAGAAACGCTAGAGAGATTGACAACGATGACAAATGACGAACGACAAAGAGATAATCACCAGTGATTATATTCAAATGAAGTAGAAAATACCTTATTTAAATTAGAGACGTACTTTCGATCTTTGCAGATACAACACATTTTAATTTCGAGCAAAAATCAAAGACAAAGTACACAAAAGAAGATTAACCATGGAACAAAATAGAAGAAATTTTTTCCTATACATTTGCTTAGCCTGAGATGAGTTATTGATGTTATAGCATTTGTGACTATGCGAAAAAGTTGTTGCCACCGACGTAAAGAACAGTTATTGCTGTTGAATTATTTTTGAAGAAAAAGAAAAGATAATTTATTTATTTATTTTTAAGAATTAACATATATAAAAATAATATTTTTAAAATTAACCTAATTGACACGTGGTGAGTATTAATTGATGCGTCTATGCACTTCAGTTCTTATACTTGGGGTTGATCTAAAAATGTGATATTTTTACGCTTTTAAATTGTTTAATGGGGTATTAGAATTTTTGTAAAGTTTTAGTGTCTTTTTAAGAAGTAAGTTTAAAAAATACAATTATACCTTTCTTTTTTTAGTTTCATACCTAAATGGCTAAATTATTAAAAGTGTGAGTTTCATACCTTAACTATCACTTTTTAGTTTGAGAAACACGTCTCTCTCTTTTATACCACTTTTATCACGGTGTCTGTAATACATACTCTTTTATTTTAAAAAATTATCAGATTACACTCCACATTGACAAAATATTTAACATTGATGAAAATTAAATAAATTATTAGTGTTAGTTAAAATTAAAAATTAAAAAAGTATTATCAAAAAAATAATATTTCTTTTATAAAATAAAATGTAAAATATTTTTCATACCTCACTCCATCACTTGCTCTCACCCCCGCCCCGACCTTTTTTTTAAAGTTTTTTTTTTGTTTAAATTTCTTTTTATAAAAAAATTATTTTTTCCCTTCTATCTCCCCCCCCCCTCCCTCCTCAAATACTCATTTAGATATTACTTTAATTTTTTTAAAAAGTACATCTACCCACCCCACCGAACCCTTCGCTTTCAATTATTTTTCTCATTTTTTGTTAGATATATACATATCGAAAATATTTTTTACTTGCCGCTGCAAGATATTTTTGATTTTTTTACTTATTCATGTTATATTCGGTACATCGGTAGAAATTATTTTGTAAAAATATGAGTACGTACATATCTAACACAAAATGAAAAAAAATGTAACAATAAAAAATAAATATTAGGAGCGAAGTATTAAATAAGATGGGCAGAATTCTTTTAATTTAAAATAAAATAATATAAAAAAAAATTGAGGGGGGAGGGGGGGGATGAGTGGGTGGTTTTCTGGGGAGGAGGAGGGTGAAATATGAATTTTTAAAAAATATTTTATATAAGAAATTCTTTAAAAAGGGACGGGGGATTGTCTGGGGGTGGGGGGTGGAATGGGGATATGTGGAGGAGGTGGTGAAATGGATAAGAAAAATAATTTATAATTTTATTTTTTTAAAAGCTTATTTTTTTTTATGGATAGTAATATTTTAATCTTTAACTTATATTAATGGTTTATTATTTAATTTTGAGAAAATGATCTAAAACCCCTTCAATCTATACCCGAAATCTCAACTACACACTCCAACTTCACGGGTGTCCTATTACCCACCTGAACTTCATATTTCTCTATATTCTAAACACTTAAACGCTGACCATAACACATAAACCAAATAAATATTCCAGCATGATTGCATGCGCCGGAGCCCCCACTTTTCCATTTCAATTCCATTTTTTCTCTCCATTTTCCTCCTAAAACCTAAAGGACCCATAAAAAATATTTTTTCTCTTTTTCATCTCCTTCTCCATTTGCATATGCATTTCTGTTGATGATCGAAAGAATTTGTTGTGTACTTTCAACTTGATTTCATAGTTTATCAACTAGTTTAGTAAAAGGTTAGTTCTTTATCTCTTATTTCGAGTTTTTGTTTTATCCCTTAGATTTTTGTTGATTTGTGAAATTAAGAGCTACATTGGGTCTGATTCATCCATACAATGTTTATTCAAGTTTTCATTTGCCGTTTTTGATGAATTTCGAGAAAATTTAAAATTTTAATTAGAGATCTAAATAAGAAATTAGAGAAGATTACAAATCATAAATTCAAGATTTGAAGTAAAAATGAACATAAACAATTAAACCCTACTTATTTTTTTAGCGAAAATCATGATTTTTTTAATAAAAGGAACAAGGGTTAATGGTGGGGAAGAAGAAACAATGGTTTATTTGATGGTGGGAAGATGATTGTTGGAAAAAGAGAAATTTTTGTCAAAAGCTAAGGTGTTCTCACCTTCTCACGTGCCTAGAGGAGGTGTTCTCACCTCCTATGACAGGTCAACGTTTACGTGTAAAAGAAATAGAGAATTATGAAGTCCAGGAGGGTAATAGGACACCCGTAAAGTTGGAGTGTGTAGTTGGGATTTCGAGTATAGATTGGGGGGAGGGGGGTTAGACCATTTTCTCTTTAATTTTTATCAAAGGAAAGAGTGTATTACACACCACTTAGGTGTGTTTTTCAAACTAAAAAGTGATAGTTCAGATATGAAACTCACACTCTCAATAGCTTAGTTATGAGACTCAAAAAAAATATAACTTAGATGTATTTTTAACACTATCTCTTTTTTAAAAAGATGTTATAGTTAAATTGGATACTGATGTATTTTCTCTATTTATTATTATGATATTTGAATAATGAATAGAAATATGATAAAAGTAAAATGGAAATAATTAGGTAAACATATAAAAAAAAAATTAGAGAAGGAAAGTGGAGTAGACGGCATTGAGGGTGAGAGTAGGGGAGTGAGTGGAGGGTGTATTATTATGTTTGGCCCAGCCTGGCTGTTGCTTTTTGATATTTATAATGAAGGATATGAGATTAAGAAACAAGGCCTTATTTAGAAATTATTTACGAAACGTACCAACCGTCTTCACTAACGGAACGGAACGGTCAACCGTCAAACAATATGGCTCATGGCTGGCTGCTGGCTGCTCCTAGGAAATGACAATTGTGGTGGGCCCAAACGGGACAAATTTTAGCCTTCGACACATTTTGACTCATTATACCTTAATTCTATTTTTTTTTCATCTCAATCTATCGCCGGAATTTTGTAAATAACCATTAAAATAAATTAAATTAGGTTCTATACCTATAATGTGCTAATTATATTTCGTAGTTATATGTGTCTTGTTCCGAAAATGGGAAAAAGAGGAGAGAAGGCTGAGAGTGGAGTAGAGAAGCAAATTATATTTGTATATCTATCAGATAATTATATATATATGTAACTAGTATACATATGTATTAATAATTGTATTTATATATCTGCATAATTGTATATTTATAATTAGTACGTAACTATGTATAGGTATCGATGAATACAACAATATTAACGAAATAATAAATTATATCATATCAATTTATATTTGTATATGCATAAGTTGTATTTGTGTATGCATAAGAGAAGAGAGAGGAAGAGATGATAGAGACACACATAATTATAGTTAAACTTAAGCCGTAAGTGGTAATTAATGGAAATCATAGCAAGTATATTTTTGTTTGTCTGCGTAATTTCCCTTAATTTGATATGAATTAGTTTAACTTGGTACGAAGTTTGAAAAAAAAAAAGACAGACTTTTAAATTTGTAATCTAAAATAAGTCATAGATATTTGTGTTGTTAGACCATCTCCAACTCACCTCTATTTTACTCTCCATTCTTTATATATGAAGAGTAAAATAGAGAATGCCCTCTCCAACACATCTTCATATCACTCTCTATACTTCATTAATAGAGATGTGAATAATAGTTTTCCAAATTTCACACCCTCTATTTCACTTTTTGAATATTATTATTTTTATTACTTTCTAATTAACATATTATTTTACATACAATGTTATTAATTAAATATCTAATATTCATACTTCTTTTTAAATGTAATATAATATTTTTAAGAATATATTATTCAATATATACTACTTTCATTCCGAATTGATAGTATTTTATTTTTTTCTAATTTTCATCGACAATATAATTTGATTTTATTATTAATTTTCACTAAAAAGAATACACAAAATTAAAATGATAAGATGAAAATTTTAAATTAAAATATAACACATAATAGTATGATAATTTAAATATAAGATAACAATACAATACATAACATAATAGTTAAAATATAAGATAAAATATAATACATAACATAATAATTAGTTCGCGAGGAAAGAATCACGCCAAAAAGATATAGAACGTGCATTCGGAGTTTTGCAATCATGTTTTGCAGGACCGTCACATTTTTGGAGAAAGAAAATGCTACATGATATAATGATTACGTGTATTATACTACACAACATGATGATTGAGGATGAACGTGATCTTAATGCACCAATTCAAAATGTCGTAGAGACTCCAACTCTAACTACAAAATTGGAGGTAAATGAAAATCTCTTGTTTGAACAACTTTTAGCTAGACAAAAAAAATTAAGGAAAAATGCTTATTTTGAACTCCGTAATGCATTAATAGAACATTTATGGAGCAACATAATAATTTCAAAAATTGAGTGTTTATGTAATTGTACTTCACTTTTATTTAAATTTGTCCATTAGTTTGTATATTATATAATATTTTCTTGCAATTTATGTTATTTGAAATTTAGAATAAAATATAACTTTATATTAAATAAAAAAATTGAAAAATAAAATTTTATGTCACATGAAAATTATATAAAGTAATATTGAGAAAAAGAAACAAAAGATTTATATTAAGAAATAAGAAAATAAGAACGAAATAGAATAATAATATAATATTAATGAGAGAGATTTTTTTTAGAGATTAAAATAGAGAATTAGGTTGGAGTTGGTTGTCTGAAGAAATAGAGAACTCTATATTTGGTGAGTGAAATAGAGTGTAGGGTTGAAAATGCCCTTAGAAACAATTTCATTGAGGGTACAATAGGTATTTTAAGTTAAATTATTGCTAAATATAAAATGTATCATTCTCTTTAAGACTAATTTGATAATAGTTTGTAACTCATATAAAGTGGGATATGAAGTATCTTTTAGGGGTCTTTCGGTTGGTAACAAGTTAATTCATGATAATTAATTTGGGATAAGTTAATTTGAAATAATTTATTTCACCACATATATATGAAATAATTTATCTTATCGCTATGATAAAAAAATAGTGAGATAATAATTCAATGATTACCTAATACTTTCAATAAATTGTGAGCTCATGTAACTCTATATTTTATCGTGAAATTATTATACTTTGTACCTCATGCTAAACAATTTTTAAAAACTTACTTATCTCGACGCGTCTTGTCTTGTGGTATATATTAAGTCGAGTGTTAATGGTATTGTTCAATTGTTTTTTGTATCTATAAAATTCATAATGTACCAACTTTTTGATTAGTTTATTTTGTATAATCCAAATTGGACTTTTCAAAATTATTTCATTATTTCGATTTATCTTTGATCATGATTGGTTTTCGTATTCTTTTAAAAAAAAATTCATGCAGGAGTTACAAGTAAAAGTTGTTATAATATTTCACATATTTTCGTAGAACTTTTATAAAAACTTTCTAGACATTTTACTATTTAAAAGTGATGAATCTAAAAAATATAAAAGGTAACTTAATAGAGATCCTGTTGTGGTCCCACATTCTGTTGAGCTGGATAACCTAAGTGGGGGACCAAAAAGAAGCACGCGTATGAGGATTGCGCCTAAGAAATTAACAGATTATGTTGTGAGTAGTGCAGATCACGTGAAGGGCAACATAGGTGTTGGAAATTAGTATAAGTAGCTAATATGAGGATGAGTAGGGTAGGCAATAAGTTATATCAAATTCTTATTTTCATCCTTGTGATCTTCTCATCCTCATCATATTCTTTATCTTATTTCATGCTTTTGTATTGTCTTTGTTTCCTTCAATTTCAGTTCTATTGTAATCAATTTGGCAGTGTTGTTCATAAAATACTACTTCAGATCTTTACTGTTCCATTAGTGCTTTCATTGAACTGACTATCATGTCACCAGATTTGAAACTCAAATCTCCCGCCGAATCCGTCTCGGACTCTTCTGACCTTTCTGATGCGGACCTCCATTCCCATCTAGCAAGCCAACAGTTAGTGATTCACAGGTTCTTGCTGTGCAAGTTGCAAATCTCAGCTCTCGTTTGCCGTCGTTGGTGGTTGCTCCGCCTTCTGGCTTGGCTGGCAGTGCCTCTGGTAGTCATATGACCATTCGTCACAAACTGGCACCGGTTGAATCTGGTCGTTATAATGGTGCTCAACCAGACGCTTGGATCTTTCAGGCTGATCATTATTTTGATTTCTACGGCATTGTTGCTGAACATAAATTGACCTTGACTTTATTTTACCTTGACAGTGAAGCATTGAAGTGGTATAGATGGCTCTACTGCAATAAACAATTGAGTGATTGGCCTCGATTTACAGAGAAACTGCTTAGTCGCTTTCATACCCGTATATTCTTTCGCCGAAAAGGTCATCTGTCTAAGATGATGCAAAATTCTCCTGTTGCAAACTTTCGGCGTCGTTTTGAAGTTGTTATGAATGAAACGATGACGTCGCCTGAGGAGTTTTTGGTGGAATGCTTTATTTCGAGCCTTCAACCTAATAATTTAACGGCTGTTACTACTCATCAGCCCACCCGATTGAACCAAGTTATTAACCTAGCCTATATTCAGGAGCAACGTGTTATAGCTGAAAAAGGGCTGCGCCGACCCGCCTTTGCTCGGACTCAACCCTTATTACCCACACCAACTTCACATTCATCCCCAATTGCGCCAACGACGCCCTCTAATGGTCGTCTTCCTTTTAAGAGCCTATCTCAAGCGGAAATACAGATTCGTCGAGAGAAAGGACTTTGCTTCAATTGTAACGAGAAGTATTCTGCCGGCCCTCGTTGTAAGACTGCGCTCAACTATTGCTTTTGTCGTATGAGGCCGAGGATGCCTTTATTATGCCGGCACCTGAAATATTTGAGGATGTCATCACCGATGAACTTCAATGTTCGGAGGTTCAGGCTCACTCCACTATTTCTTATCATGCCTTAACTGGTGGTATCGTAGACTATGTGATTCGTCTCACCGGACATGTCACTGGTTCTCTGATACAGGTGCTTGTAGATGGCGGTAGCACACATAATTTTATTCAGTATCGGTTGGCCAAGTTTCTCCAGCTCCCAGTAACACCAATCCCTATTTTCTCTGTGGTGGTAGGAAGTGGACAACTTCTCAAGTGTGATGGTATGTGTCGTGATGTACCGTTGACAATTTAGAGTTCAACTATTCATCTAGATTCCTTTGTGTTAGCTGTTCATGGGGCGGATTTGGTCATTGGGGCATGATGGATGGCTACGTTAGGCCCTGTAATCATGGATTATGGAGCTCGTACTTTTGAATTCAACTATAGTGAACAACGATGCAGTTAGCATGGCGATCCACCAGACGTACAACCCATCCAGTTGCATAGCCTTCGTCGTTTATCAGCTACTCATTCCCGCCCATATCGTTGATTCCCGCCCATATCGTTATTCTTATTTTCAAAAGAATGTCATGGAATGATTAGTTGGGGATATGCTTCGCGACGAGGTAATTCGTCCCAGCACCAACCCCTTTTCTTCGCCTGTACTTTTACTACGCAAAAAGGATGGCACTTGTCATTTTTGTGTGGATAATCGCGCCTTGAATATTGTCACAGTGCGCGATAGATTTTCGATTCCCACTATTGATGAACTTTTTGATGAGCTTTATGGTGCCCAAATTTTTTTCTAAATTGGACTTATTATCAGGCTATCATCAGATTCGGGTCCGACTAGGGTACGTTGAGAAAACTGCATTTCGGACCCACGAAGGGCACTACGATTTCTTGGTTATGCCATTTGGTCTCTCCAATGCCCCGTCCACATTTCAATTCACCATGAATGATATATTTTGTCCGTATTTGCGTCGCTTTGTGTTGGTTTTCTTAATGACATTCTGATTTATAGTCCATTTTGGGATACCCATCTTGAACAATTACAATTAGTTTGCAATTGCTTCAGGAGCATAAATGGGTTGCTAAGCGATCGAAATGTGTCGTTGTCCAGGCATCTGTTGATTATTTGGGCTATTTTATCACTACCGCTGGTTTAGCAGTGGACCCAACTACAAATACAGCCATTTAGCGGTGGCCTACGCCTTCTTCCGTGAAAGAAGTACGGAGTTTCTTAGGACTGGCTGGGTACTACTGTCAATTTATTCATCATTATGCATCCATAGCTGCCCCCTTGACTAACTTGTTACGTAAGGAGGCCTTTGTGTGGGTTGTACCCCAACAAGAAGCTTTTGAAGCGTTAAGGCTTTGTCTCAGCTCCACCCCTGTTTTGGCTCTTCCGGATTTTAGCAAAGCTTTCCAACTGGAAACTGATGCCTCTGGCGTTGGCGTTGGATCTATATTATCACAAAATGACCATCCTGTTGCTTTTTTCAGTCAAAAACTTAGCAAACGCATGCAGCAAACTTTAACCTATCACAGGGAAATGTTCGCCATCATTCAAGTTGTTGGCAAGTGGCGACAATATTTATTGGGACGCCAATTTACCATTATGACTTATCAACAGTCACTCAAGAACTTGACCACCCAAACTATCCAGACACCTGAGCAACAAAAATGGCTTAGCAAGTTGTTGGCTATGACTTCACCATTATATATCGACCTGGCCGACATAATGGAGCTGTTGATGCATTGTCTAGATTTTCGGATATCATTTACATGGCGCTATCTTGGAGCGTGCCCTCTCTTCTTACTAATTAAGACACCTTAATGTCAGCCACACAGAATTGATTGCGCTAAAACAGTCCATTCTCACGAGCCCTACCTCTTTTCCAGCTTATTGTATGCCTTTCTTTCTCAATTCAATTAATGTTGAGTAAAAAATAAAAAAATAATTATCTTTCTAGATGTGATAAAAGTAATAAATAAAAGAAATAACTATATTAAAAAAATATTGAACAAATAAAATTAAACGAGAAGGGTAATACCGTAATTTCAATAATAAATGAGAAAAGACTGAAATTTACACATAAATCATATTCGTTGAACACATTTTATGTCTTTCTTAACAGAAGAGGTAATAACGTAATTTCATCAATAAAAAACCAAGATATTGAAACTTACTCATAAATCACATTCGTTGAATGCGTTTTATGTCTTCTTTCTCAACTCAACTAATGTTGAGTATAAATGAAGAAAATAATTATCTTTCTCGATACGGTAAAAGTAATAAATAAAAGAAAAAATATATTTTAAAAAATGTTGGACAAATCAAATTAAACGGAATGGGTAATATCGTAATTTCAACAATAAATGGGAAAATACTGAAACTTACACATGAATAGAATTCGTTGAATACGTTTTATGTCTTTCTTAACAGAAGGAGTAATAACATAATTTCATCAATAAAAACCAACACACTGAAACTTACTCATAAATCACATTCGTTGAATGTGTTTTATGTCTTTCTTTCTCAGCTCAATTAATGTTGATTATAAAATAAAAAAACAATTTTCTTTTTTCGATATGATAAAAGTAATAAATATATTCAAAAAATATTGGACAAATAAAATTAAACGAAAATGATAATATCGTAATTTCAACAATAAATAGAAAAAAAACTGAAACTTAATAAATGATAAATATAAATTAGAAACTAAATATAACATTATTCATTGATTTCATAAAATAAATAAATATTGTTGATCATCTCAAAAATTAATATAGTGAACAATTATTGTTGGACGGAGTAAGGCTAACGCAATTGAGAGAGAGGATAAAACGGTAAAGTTGACGCACAATAAAAAAGAATCATTCTAACTCCTTGTGCTACACTAGAGATATCAAAAGACAAACTGCACACAGAGAAAAAAAAGAGGTTTCAGTTTAGAAAAAATGAAAGAAATTAAATCAACTTCCGTTCAAGGTAACTTGTTTTATTTCCTTGCTCCATTCCTACTCACAAATAAATGACTACGTAGAAAGGTGGGGTTTCTGTTTTGATCCTTTCTCATTTGATGAAATTATATGGCTTAATATGTTTGTCTTTCTTGCTAATTTCATGTTTAACAAACTAAAATTGTTAACTTCCATGATATTTATGGTCTCATAAACTTATTCTTTCTGTCCATTTTGAAATTTTCGGATTGGTTGAAGTTTGAAATTTTTTCTTTGGTTGGATTTATTTTTTTTACCCCTTCCCTATAAGCTACCACATTAACTCCCTTGGTATAACTGTAACTCATAACCTTAACGATGGAAGTGAGGGCTGTTTTGAAGCATTTGATGAAATTTTCTGTTTTGAGAAAATGGTGTATAAAGTTACTATCTTTTCTTGAGAAAGAATTTTGTATAAAGTTCTCTTTGAACCCATTTTGAAAATTTGGTTCATAGAATGTTGCGTTTTAACAGCCTATTGGATTTGATGAAATCCTTCATCTTCTGTGTTGTTTTATCGGTTTTCTGGTTTTTTATACCTATCCTGTATTTAGAATTTGGTTGTTTCCCATGTTCATGAAGCTTGAGATGTATTTACTTAAAGGAAAAAAAATGCTTGTCTTATACTAGAAGACGCTTGGTTAGTGCTCATGCTTTTATTTCTTGATCAGGTTTTGAACTTTCGAGGGTGTTTCCTTATCAGGTTATTTCCTCAAATTCTTCATTGTGCCAACAATTGCTATTGGAGTTTCATGCATCATTCATTGGTGGGCATGCTGGAGTTGCTTGAACATATCATCATATAGTCTCTAATTTCTATTGGAAACACATGAAACAAGATGTGAAGGTTTTTGTCTCAGCATGCCAAATCTGTCAGCAGGTGAAAGATATCAACCATCACCCTTCGAGCCTTCTTTAACTCTTACCGATTCCTGAGTTGGTTTTGAAAATATTTCCATGGATTTTATCACATTTCTTCCTAGTTTAAAGGGAAAATCTACAGTAATGACAGTAGTAGATCGCTTGTCCAAATACGGACACTTTATTTCTCTTCCAGCTGCTTTCACAGCTAGAACTGTGGCTGAGGCTTTTGTGGTTGACATCATCCGCTTACATGGTCCTCCACGCACGATAGTCATTGATTGTGATCCTAGATTCTTTCACAATTTTTGGCAGGAGATACATCGGCTGCAAGGGACTACTCTAGCCATGAGTAACACCTATTACCCATAAACCGATGGACAATCCGAGGCTTTAAACAAATGTTTGGAGCAATACCTACATTGCTTTATGACTGACACTCCAAAAGATTGGGTTGCTATGCTGCCGTGGGCTGAATATTGGTACAACACTACCTCCAAACTTCAGCGGGCATGACTCCTTTTGAAGCAGTCTATGACCGCAAACAGCTGTCTATAACTCGTTATGTCATGGGTGACAGTTCAAGTGATCATGTGGACCAGTTCTTGTTATAGAGGGATGAAGTTTTACTGTTGCTCAAGTTGAACCTGATCAAGGCTCAGAAGCGTATGAAAATCAATGTGGATAAGCTGCGTACTGACATCTATTTCCAAGTTGGAGATTGGGTTTATGTCAAGATCAAACCATATCGCCAACATTCGTTATGTCTGCAGCATTCCCATAAAGTTGGGCACAAGTTTTTTGGACCTTTTCAGGTGCTCAAGAAAATAGGAGAAGTCGCTTAGAAACTTGACCTTCTAGAAGTTATGAAGATTCATCCTGTGTTTCATGTTTCATTGCTCAAGCGTTGTATTGGCCAGCCTGAGAATCAAGTGACTCCTCTTCAATTGGCTGAATTTAATTCTGATCTGCCACTGCATATGTGAACCTTGAGGACAAGGTTCTCAATTCGGAAGGAAGTAATGTTGTGGTCCCACATTCTGTTGAGCTGGATAACCTAAGTGGAGGACCAAGGAGAAACACGCGTATCAGGACTGCGCCTAAGAAATTGACAGATTATGTTGTGAGTAGTGCAGATCACGTAAAGAGCAACACATGAGTTGAAAATTAGTATAAGTAGCTAACATGAGGATGAGTAGGATAGGCAACAAGTTATAACAAATTCTTATTCTCATCCCTGTGATCTTCTCCTCATTATCTTCTTTATCTTATTTCATGATTTTTGTATTGTCTTTGTTTCCGTCAATTTCAGTTCTATTGTAATCAATTTGGCAGTGTTGTTCATAAAATACTACATCAGATCTTTACTGTTCCAAATAAACATCATTATTTTATAGTAGTGTAAAATAATATAAATAAAGATAAAGAAAATATAAATAAGAAGAGTGAAAATAAGTTGATTAAAATGAGACTCAAGAACTACTAATATTAAATATCCAATAAGGGAAATTTAAATTATATGAGAGGAAAGATACAAGGCTAATTCCTTGTATGTCACTAGTAAAGATCGTTAGGATACCTTATAGCTTACTATTGACAATATAAAAATTAATTTAGTTTAAATAGGGGAGTAACATAATAAGTCTGAAAGTTGGAATTTTCACTGATAATTATCTGTTGGCCAAGGCTAGAGTCGTCAAAATGCACTTAGCCTATGGGGCCGGCACAATTCAATCAGTTATTTGGGTATGTATCGCGAGATTTTATAAGAATACGAAAAGATTTTTTTTTTAATTATTTAATAAATTTATTTTTTAAATGTCGTTTATTATAAAAATTATATATATTACTACTTATTTTCTCATTTTATTTTTAATAATAAATGTCGTTCTTAAAAAATGAGTATATTTTTTATTCAAATATAATTTCTTTCGTCGCAATAGATATTTTCGTACATTTATTAAAATTTGAAATCTTAATTAATTAATGAGTTACTAATTTCTATTAATTTAATTTTTAAGAGTGGCTAATTTTATATATAAAAAAAAGGATAATCTTGTAAAATAATCATGTTTAATTTAATAAATTATGACTATTTAATAAAGAAGATATAATTTAAATGATTTTAATTTAAGTCATTTTGGCAATTCATGTCTCTTTTAACCGGCCAATCCATGTTTGCCACGTAGGCGAGCACATAGATTGTGCTTCATTAGATTAAATCTCGACCCTACAATTCGATCTAATGGTCCCAATTAATTTAGCTTTTACTATTATTTAATATATATATATATATATATATATATATAATACTTTTCTTTTAATTTATAATTTATCTTAACTGTCCGATCAAACGATCGAACGACCCAAATTAAGTCCCAAATTGTTGTCTTCTCTTCCAAAATTGTACGCTACTGCAGATTTTTTTTTCCTTTCCCAGAAAAGCTTATCTTCCCCAAAACTATGACGCTTCTTCTTCCTCCGGAAAATGGGACGACGCTTCTCTTTCTGCTCCTTCCCCAAGCGTCTGCACGCCTCACTGTTTCTACTCCTTTCCCATGCCTCTTCCGTCACTCTCATCAGTTCTCTCCTTTTCTGTCCTTCTATTCTCTGTTTTGGAATTCAAGTTTAGGAAGTTTGAAGTTTGAATCTTGGCATCAAAGCCCCTGTTTGCTGCTCCACACAAGATATGTAACCATCTCATCTTTACTTTTTTATCCTATGCGTTTACAATGTAGTTTGTGAAAGTGTTTCTCGTATGCTTTGATTGATGATGTGATACACTCCTGTTACTTTCACTAATGCGTATAGGTGTATGAAGAGATAGTATGAATAGCCTGAAAAATATTCTTGATAAAAAAAAATGCATTAGCAAATTCAATAGTTATCTGATTAGTTTGCTGACAATTCATTATACTTTGGATAGTTGTATTGTTCACATTTTTCCAAGTAGAATGGATGTTATCTCCCTTGCGTCTAAATTTTTGAATCTCAATTAAATTATGCATTTTTTTTTGTTTTCCTCTGATTTGTACTAAAGTAATGAGAAACTTTGGGACATCTAATACTTTGGTATGAATCATAACACAAGTCGTCCTGCAAATGGTAGCTTATTTTCAGTTTAAGACATGCCTAAAGTTAATGTGATGAAGTAGTCTGTGAAATATCACCTGTCTAATTTAATGGTAGCTGCTCTTATTTGTTTCATTCAAGTCACTGTCTATGCTTAGTTCTTTAGCATCTTCGTGAGCATGTGAACATTAGTTAGGTGATATATATTGTGATCATGATCGTAATGCGACTAAGGCCTTTGTTTTCTTGTTGTTCATTGTTTTACTAGGATTAGTTTCAGTTTGATTGCTCTTCCCATTTTAGTATGGTCTTATTTGATACGCAATAGTCATCAGTGTTCATGTCTTGTTATCCACCCTTTATACTCAGTTGGATGTTCGAATCAGTTTTTCTAGTTGTTTGCATCCTCGGGATCCATATCAAATCGTTTTATAAAAAAAAATGGATGAACAAATTGTCCAATTTAAGTTTTGTTACTTTCTCTTTTGCTCTGTTTATTAGATCTTAAAACTGGTACCAAACCACCACCGTTTTAGTATGATACAAATGTTCGTAACTCCTCTTGATTTCTGTTTATATCTGTTTTGGTTGATTAACTTGGCTGAAATTACACCTTCCTCTCTTAGTCACGATCTGCGTTATTATCATACTTAAGAATACAGAACAATCGATATGAATTAGGGTACATATTCATATCACTGAGATTTTGTTTGTACGTGAAGGTCGTCACAGAATTGCCAAGATAATATCATATTGATGTCACTGTTTCTAAGTATATTTTCTAACATGCTTATGACTACATGATTCATATTTTTTATGTCTTCTGATAAAATCTAAAAACCATTTGCTAATTCTAATTCTTCTTTGTTTGTCATATGTACACTTGGGAGCGCGTTTCGGAGTTAGTATATGACTCCATCTCTGTCCAAATCAGAGAAACGACCAATAGCTGCATAAGCTCGTGTCTAGCAGCCCATTTTCGCGTCAATAGTGTCCCACGCTTCCCCCTTATTTCAGAATTTCACATGCTTTATATATTTATATACATGTTGCTATTTTTGACTAACATTTTCTATTTAATATTTTCATGGTTATGTTTATGCTTGCTTTATTTCGTTTGGGTTGTAACAACCAAGAACGACGGTAGTAAGACGTAGTCATTTACCCTCCCATTTTTTTATATATTGGGTTTAGTGTAGTCGCTTGGCTTAAATCGTTGCTTTCCAGATTTTGTTGGCTCAAAAATGCAGATTTTAAAAGTTGAATAAAAAGTGCAGCAATTAAGCTCAAAATGTGCATAATTTGAGCTCAAAATGTGCATGACTTGAGTGTAAAAAGTGCAAGTTTTTGAGGCTCAAAACACATTCCCTTTTGTAAGCTTTGAAGTGTAAAAAATTGCATATTTTGAGAGCTAAAAATCTGCAGCTCTACAACAGCCTTAGCGCAAATTCTTAGTGCAGAAATGTGTATTTTAAAAAAAAAATACTTTGTTATGAGAGTTTTATAATGCAGATATTTTTGGGGTTCAAAATAATGCAGATTTCTAGCTTAAAGTGCAGATTTCAAGAGGTAAAAACTGCTGCTTTAAACAGCCCAACAGTGCAGATTTTTCTAGTGTGAAAAATGAAAATTTAACATGCTCTGCCGAGCAGATTTTAACGTAAAAAGATGCAGATTTTAAACTTGAAAAAATGCAGGTTTTGAGAGGTCTAACGTATAGATTTTAACAACCCAACTCGGTAGATTTTTGGCGTAAGAATGTCATCTTTTCCTTAGTTTTTCGAACACTATTTGTAGGATCTAAAAGTATAGTTTTTTTTCTAGAACTAGCCACTATATTTTGGGGGTTTAAAAGTTATACTAGCTCGAGTCTAAAGGTTCTTGAAAATAATACTTTCAAAAAGGAAGAAGAAATGTTATTTTAAAAAAATATGTAATAGTTATACTTATCAATACTTACTTAGATCTTTATGTTAAGAAAAACTTATCATTTAGAACTCCCAAATAAATTTGAAACTAGTTTAAATGCTAAGATATTAAATACTTATTTTTTATTAAGAAGATAAATAAGAAAGTAGGTTCATATATCTAACAAAAAGAAAAGAAAAAAAAAAAAGAAATATAAACTATTGAATAAGTCCCAATAGTTAGACCCACTTTATATTCTTGACATCACCCCTTTATGAAATATATTTGCTATTGTTTTTAATTTCTTAACATGCTATTTTCAAGGATTTTAGATATGTCAACGGGTTCAAATACAAGGTACATACATATATACACAAAAAGGTACAAATTCTATATTTTAGTTTTCTCTATACATAACTTATTATTTTCACATTTTTTTCCTCATATCTACTATCACTTTTACAAATGAAACTTATTTTATTATAATTTATAAATTTCTACACTCTAATATACACATTATTTTACTATATATTCACACCCGATAATTATCTTATTTGTTTTATTTTCCTTTACATCTCATTTCTATATGTAAATAAAATGATAAATTTTCATATATTTTAAACTCAACATTTATTTTGGATACATTTATATAGGTAACCTCTATACTTTTCAATATATAAAATTATCATACATATTAGTACGTTTATTTATTTATTTACTTTTACAGTGTGATAAACATACTAATATTATTCTCTATAATGGACGTATATATATCGTACCTTGTGTTTTACTCTTTTTCTTAAAACTAATAAAATTTTCACAATTGATTTTAAAGTGAATAAATAAACAAGTTTTTACTAAATTATATTTTCCTAAATTGAGTTTAAGGACTATCTTCGGATAGGCTCTGAGGGGTGCTTAACACCTTTCCCTCGAGTAACCAAAACCCTTACTCAGAATCTCACTGGTTTCGCAAATCAAAAAACAGAGTTTACATTTACATAAAAAATGGTTTTCCTAATATTTTTCTTAAAATTTAGGTGGCGACTCTAAAACAAACACAAAACAATTATTTTTCCAAAAATCAGAGTGTCAACCATATTATGTTGTGAACTATTTTTTGTCCGGTTCAAAAATAGGGTGCGACAGGGTAGAGTTGGAATAAAATTTTTCAATCCCCTTTAACGCTAGGGCTTATAAGCCC
Organism: Solanum lycopersicoides; assembly: GCA_022817965.1. Taxonomy (NCBI): domain Eukaryota; kingdom Viridiplantae; phylum Streptophyta; class Magnoliopsida; order Solanales; family Solanaceae; genus Solanum; species Solanum lycopersicoides. The sequence goes on along the minus strand of CM040628.1, from coordinate 60,535,917 downwards.
GATCCATATAAGCCCTTTACTCTTGAGGCTTGATCGGGGTGAGATCGGTCCATGGACCAAAACTTTTTATTTAAGAGTAACTTACAATAATATTACTAGCATATAATCTAATTACTTATATACACGATATATTGTAATATTATGAATTTTACCAAATTTTGGTACATCCAGATAGACATAACTCAAAATATATGGACTCAAAATTAAGTTAATCTATTCTAGATACACTCTATTCAAATATATTCACATGTATCTAGGTTGCATAGACAAATATCGTGCCCTCGCCTCCCTCCAATCTTGCTTGTCACTCTCTAATCTCGCTCGCGTATCTGGTATGCGAGATATATACTAATTACACTAGACTTTTTGTTAGTTTTATTAAAAACACACCATTGTTTGCCATATTTGATTTGAAAATCTTCTCATTTTCTTGATTTTATAGAGTTATTAGTTTGAAAAGAAAAAAATGAAAAAAAGAAAAAAGAAAGGACTAGCCCATCCAGCCCTCGGCTCTTCTAGGGTTGGTTGGGTTGAGCATTTTCAGGCCCTTCCGAATGAAGGGTCAGCCCACCTTAGCCCTTCAATTTCCTTGGCCCGCGAGGCTTGGGCTGGGTGGGGCTGGACCGACCCTTTCAGACAGCTCTAGCCAAGGCAAAAATAAAAAATTAATGTTTCATTATGTTTAACATATAAAATAAATATCTTACACATATAAATTTATGGGGAAGCAAGCTTTATGTCTATTTTCAAAAAAATATTTATGCCACGTAATTTATAGTTCGTGTACAAACATACGATTTAATTTTTCTCTGTATATAAACACCTTTTATATACTCTAATATATATTTTATACAATATTGATACATTAATGTTGTATAATATATATTGATAACGTAAATATTTTAGTAGCGGTATATTTTTGAAAAAAATCTCTAAACTTATTTGGCACTATTCAATATTTTTTCACTTTATTTTTATAATATTAGAACCCTATTAATTATTGGGTATAATTAAACATTTATGTAAAAAAAATTAATAATTTAATAATCGATTCAACGAAGTACAATTTTATGAGTTAACAATTTTTTTTAATAAGATTGTGGAGATATTGCTAAAAGCTACCAATTTTTTTTTATCACACTCCTGACTCCTCACCCCCCCCCCCCTCCACAAAAAACAATTGAATTTTTTTGAATGTTATGAAACTATATAAACAACAAGAAGAATAAAGTAGAGAAAAGAGAAAATACTTCTTATTCATATTGAAGTATATTCAGGATTCATGGATCTTCTTTACATTGAAGGCAAATCCCTTTACTTATAGGGGAAACCTAACTTGGTTCCTAATTAGGATTCTAACCATATCCTAAAAGGACTCCACATAATTAGACATCCACTATAATATAAATATGTTTATAACACTCTCCCTTGAATCTCAGTAAATTATGTGCCTTGTTAAAACCTTACTAGATAAAACCCAGTGGAAAAAATTCTAGTTAAGGAAAAAGAGTACACATATATAATAATTCGCATTATGGATGACTCATTAAAAACCTTACAAGGAAAACCTAATGAGACAAAATCATGTGAGGGAAAAAGAGTACATCACGTATTAACTCCTCCTAATGAGAACATCAATTCAGAGACTTGAATTTTCGTTTTCCAAGCTTGTGCACCATCTTCTTGAAAGTTGTAATTGATAGAGACTTGGTGGATAAATCAACTATATTATTACTTGAACAACCGTGTTGCATGTTGATATCACCATTCTTGGGAGCTCATGAGTGTAGAAACACTTTGACGAAATATGCTTCCTTCTATATCCTTTTATGAATGTTCCCTTCTGGATCAACGATTTCTGCAAGTTCCTAGTTACTTCAACTTCTTTAAGCAAATAATCTTTCCTTTTGAAAACTCTTCAAGAGTTTCAATTCTAGTCGTCAACTTGCATAACAATACTTGTATATGCTTTATGAATTTTGAATCTATTTGATCCGTATGAGAATGATAAACAAGTTTTTTGAAACCTTGTAATGCTTTAGATTTTGAACCCAACGGATATTTTCATATCAATTTTGTCAAGTGACAACATTCAATTTTAAATGTACGACATCTGCTAATGCCTAGATTGCAAGTCAAGTAAGCTTTATGCTTACCAAGATGCATCGTTCCACTTTTCACTTGTTAATTATTTCTACACCAACATGCTTTAATAGTCGTAGAATTTATATCATAATAATCTTTTTCAAATTATTGCACACTATTGTATTAAAGATACCGTTAACGATATACCATTTCGTATCGATTCACAATATGACATAACTTATTGATATCTCATCACTTCATTATTTTTAGGTAGCTACCCCTTTTATGAGGTTTCATAAAGGGTTATGTCGTAGGCTCTCCAAGAGCACATTTTCTCCTTATTATGATCATTTGATTCTTTGATCCTCCCCCTTTTCAAGGATTATTTTATTTAGAATTGACTAGTCTATCATGCTTCATGCATGTCGTAGACTCTATCCTTAAGGGACATTTAATAGGAGTATTTACAACTCCCGTGTTGCTTCTAATCTCCCCCCTATATTAAACAAACTAACATATATCTCAATCTTTTGAAGAATCTATTTTTGTGCATAATTGTATATTCATTGATTATAATACATATCAATATAATCAGATGAAAATATTTGGTCCTTGACCATAAATCAATTGAAAAATAATTTGATCATAATTTATTGGTCTGATGCGTACAATTATTTTTGTATGCGGTATCATATTTCAAATTAACACATGAACCTTTATTGTAACGATCGGATTTTATCGTTATAGAAATGCCAACGAGGAAATATCGGGATCGGAAAACTTTTTCGTAGTATTAGGATTTTCCAAACCTTGTCTAGATTTGAAGGAAATAGGAGTCATCAATGTATAAGGAAATATGGTAGCAATAGGGTGGAGTGAATAAGAATTTTATTACATAATCGGTTAGATAACTCGTTAAAGAGTCCGTACCACTTTACAAAATTAAATTTGGATAAATAGATCTCCGGGAATTGATGGTAGCGTTAAGGGTATTTTTTGAGCGTAGTGGGTTAAGAGTGTGTTGTGAAAACGGGGAATTGAAACTCCCTTAAGTAGCTCACTGCCTTTGCATCGGGGTTTATTGCCGCTGTAGCGATGCCACTATAGGGGGTGGGTGCCGCTGTAGCGGACGAGACGAAGATGGATTTATAAGATTTTTGGGATTTTTCAAGACGGAGCTAACTTGTTCAAAAAGTCCTGCTGCAGCGATGCTGTAGTGGAATGACAGGTTTTTAATTCGTAAATAAAACCCTTAAACGACCTTATTTGACACTTTTCAACTTTTAGAGGTAAAGAACGACCCTTGGACGATTTCAACTCGTTTTCCACCATTTTAAAGGCTAAATGTAAGCTTTTCACTCCCCGTTTTTGCTTTTCGATTTGTATAACGTTTTAGAATGGTTATAGTTGAAATTGTTTCTTGATACAATTAATGGTGGGAACAACCCTAGTTAGCTAGTATGGGTCATAGGTTTGACTTAGGATTCATGAATTTGTTAGAATTCCGACAAATTAGTGATGAATTGTTGATTCATGTATATCGTTGATTGTTTGTAGATCAAGAACAAGCGGAACGAATCCAGAAAGGGAAGGATCAAGTTTCTTAGGGTCCTAATCTTGTTTTGAGGTAGGTGATAGTTGTGATTTTATTATTGTGTGATATATAATTGCCCTTGCTTCATTGTGATACTCGTATATATATGCATGTTGCAATATGGATCATAGATGTTGAAAACTGAAATCATGACTTAAATGTGTGATCTTGATGTGTTATCGTGATGTGTGATTGAGATCAGATTGTCACATTTTGTCATGCTAACTTTTGGATAGGATTGCTATGTTTCGACATGCTAATAGTTGGTTCGGATTTCCACGTGCCATATGCTAACTTTAGATAGGATTTTCATGTTTCGGCTTGATAACAGTTTGGGTTTGGGTTCCATGAGAGGACGGACTATGTGATTTAGCATGTGAAACGTGTTGTTGACTTCTTATGATGATATTGAATATGTTGATATATATACTTGTTATTATAATGTTGTTTGACTTGTTTATGTTACACTAGTGGGATAGCCGCGTGATCCTACCAGTACACCGTAGTTGTTTACTGATTCTGCACTTGCTTTTATTTTTGTTGAGTACATGGTATTTTCACACGACTGTTGACAGACCTCGCTTAGGAGACCAGTAATCATTGATGAATTCAAAGGTGAGTCATTTCGTTCGGACTGCCATGGATTTCTCTTTAGTCTAAGTCCACCTTTTTTTAAACCTAGACCTTCTTTAGTTAGTTGATAGTTCGTTAGTAATCTCTTGTAAACATGGATATCCTTATAGTTTTAGTACATTGACTTTCAGATTCTAGGTTTATCTTCCGCTTGTTATTTAGTCGTTAGATCTTGATTTAGTAGTGGAATTTAACTTAGTTATTTAACTTGCTTCCGTAACGTAAATGCCTTAGTTTTAGATTTCTTCCTTAGTTGGATGGTAGTAACGGTTTTTCCACCGAGTAGTTAGTATGGGTGTCAATCACGACGGTCTAGGTCATGACAAAGTTGATATCGGAGCCTAGATTTCTTGATCTTGATGTACCAAAACGAGTCTAATAGAGTCTCGCGGAACGGTATGGGAACGCCTTTACTTTTTTTCGAGAGACTATAGGACTTTAGGAAATCTCCATTTTTCTATGTCTCATTAGTGCTATGACTTGATACCAATTAATATCCGTCGATTCAAATTGGTATCTAATATTTTTTACTCTTTTATCCGCAGATGGTTAATACTAGGTATATCGACGTTAGGCTTGTAACTCCCGTCAATGCTCTAGCTGAGGCACCCACAGCGGAGGTGGTGGTTGAGGCAGAGGTAGAGGAAGAGCTAGGGGTAGAGGCCATGGGAGAGTGGCGCCTGCTGTGAATGAGGTGCCAATTAACAATGTTCCAGTGAATGAAAACCCTTTGGCAAATAATGAAGAGATAGAAGAGGAACTTGAGATCGAGGATGTTGAGAAGGTTGAACAAGAGGAAGGAATGCAGGCTAAAGCGACAAGGATGCCTCCCATTGATCCGGTGTTGACTCAACAGATCATGTCATTTTTGAAAGGGTTGGCTGGTCCGGGAATGCTTTCACCCACCCAAGCCCCTACTAACCCTCTGGTATCTAGGAATGCGCCCCAGACGGGTGAAGTAGGAGGTAACGAGCATTCTTTCATCGTTTGTTAGGTTCTGTGATATACGGTAATGAGCATTGATATATTGACCAAGTTTTTAAAGCTCAAGCCTCCAGTATTCCTTGGTTCTGAACTAAAGATGATTATGAGTTCATCTCGAATTGTATGAGAGGTTACATAAATTGGATATTGTTCACCAACATGGGGTGAAGTTTGTGTCCTTTTCAACTTCAAGGTGAGGCCAAGCAATGGTGGAGAACGTATATGGATTGCAGATCTTCTACCCTACCTTCACTTACTTGGACCCAATTTCATGCCTTGTTTTTAGAGAAGTACACCTAGGACCTTGAGAAATCGCAAGAAGGATGAGTTCATGGTATTTAAGCAGGGTAGTATGTCCGTAGTTGCTTATGAGGCCAAGTTTCATGCATTATCTAGATATGCTACGCAGTTGGTCACTACTGAAGAGGAGAGGATCCGGTTATTTATTAGAGGTTTGGATTTTGAGCTACAAGTTTGTTTGTCCATATGACTTCTGCAAGGAAGAGTTCTAATTAGGTGACTGGTTATTTGAAGAAACTGAAGGGGGTGAGCCGAGATGGTCAAACCAAATCCTTGGCTAAGAGAGACAACAATGCTGGAAATTTTTAGGGCTCATATGGTAGAGGATCCGGTCAATCTACACTCGTGGCCGAGCCAATTCAGTCGGCCAGACTAACTGGCGGTCACACTTGCTTTAATTGTGGAGAACTTGGACGCGTAATGTGAGATTGTCCACAACCGCCAGTTAGTCCTCCAGACTAACTGGCGGTCGCACTTGCTTTAATTGTGGAGAACTTGGACACGTAATGTGAGATTGTCCACAACCGCGTTTGTTCGAGTACGGACAACAACCTGCTCAAGCAATTGTACCCGCGGGGAATGGTAATAATGGTAAAGGATGTCCACAAGTTGGGAGAGGAGGGAATCAATGAGGCCGTGGAGGTAGAGAAAATGGTAACAAAGGTAGAGGTAACGCGCAACCAGGAAGGGAGGTTGCTCGTGTGGATGATAGAGCATAATGTTATGCCTTTTCGAGCAAAAATGAGGCATAGACATTTGATGCAGTGATCACAAGTACTATTATCGTCTGTGACCGGATGGCTAATGTGTTATTTGATCTGGGTTCTACGTATTTTTATGTGTATGTGAGCTTTGACTCTGATTTTGAGATGTTATATGATATTCTTGATGCCCCTATACGTGTTTCTACCCTGGTTGGAGAGTCAGTCATAGTCACCCATGTCTATTGTGCTTGCCCTATCTGATTTATGGGATTTCAGACTTGGGATGATTTAGTGATTTTGGATATGGTTGATTTTGATATTATCTTAGGCATGACGTGGTTGTCTCCCTATTATGATGTTTTTTTATTATTGTAATACTAAGTTTGTGACTCTAGAAATTTCGGGAAGGAAAAAATTAAAGTGGGAAGGGGTGTACAAGTCAAAGCAAGCTAAGTTTATACCCTCCCTCCAGTCTAGTAAGCTAATAGAGCAATGTTGTTTAGATTAATTATTTGGCTCATGTTAGGGATGTTGAGACTGAAGCTCCATCCATTGGGTCTATGTTGGTAGCGTTGGAGTTTAGTGAAGTATTCCCCAATGATTTTCCTGGCATGCCTCCGGGTAGAGACACAAATTTCTGTATTGACTTAGAGCCTGGTACTCATCCCATATCAATTCCTCCATATAGAATGGCTCCAACATAATTGAGAGAGCGTAAGGCTCAAATTCAAGAGTTGCTTGATAAATGATTTATTCGTCCTAGTGCTTCCCTACGGGGTTCTCCAGTTTTATTCATCAAGAAGAAAGATGGTAGCATGAGAATGTGTATAGATTACCAGCAATTGAATAAAGTCACCATTCAGAATAGGTACCCCTTGCCTAGGATAGATGACCTTTTTGATCAAATGCAAGGTGTAGCAGTCTTCTCTAAGATTGATTTAAGATCCAGATATCATCAATTAAATATTAGGCCTGAAGACGTGCCCAAGACGACGTTTAGGACTCTTATGGGCATTATGAATTTTTGGTTACGTCGTTTGGATTGACTAATGAACCTGCAGCCTTCATGAGCTTGATGAATGAGGTGTTCAAGCCATTTCTTGATTCCTTTGTGATAGTCTTTATTGATGATATTTTGGTGTATTCGAGAAGAGAAGAAGAACATGCTATCCATCTCCGTACTATTTTAGGTGTTCTTGTGAAGCAAAAGTTATATGCAAAAATTTTCAAGTGTGAATTTTGGTTGAAGTAGGTTGATTTTTTTGAGCATGTGATATCAAAAGAAAGGGTAAGGGTAGATTTCCAAAATTTTGAAGCGGTCGAGAATTGGGTATGACCTAGTTCGGTAACAGAAGTTAGGAGATTTATGGGGCTTGCTAGTTACTATCATCGTTTTGTTGAGAATTTTGCCTCAATTTCTACACACTTGACCAATCTTACAAAAAGGTGTACCGTTTGAATGAACTGAAAAATGTGAGGAGAGCTTCCAAAAGCTTAAGACTCTTTTGACCACCGCGCCCATCCTAGCATTACCGGTTGAGGGTAAAGATTTCATTATTTATTGTGATACTTCTCATTCTGGTTTGGGTGCTGTATTGATGTAGGATAAGAATGTTATAGCTTATGCCTCGCGTTAATTAAAGGTGCACGATAGGAATTATCCCACTCATGATTTAGAGTTGGCGGCATTAGTATTTTCTCTTAAGATCTGGCGACGTTATATTTATGGCGTTAAGTGTGAGGTATTTACTGATCATCGTAGTTTGCAACATGTATTCACTCAAAAGAATTTGAACTTGAGACAACGAAGATGGGTAAAATTAATTAAGGATTATGGTGTGACCATTCAATAGCATCCGACTAAGGCAAATGTTGTGGCAGACGCTTTGAGTCGGAAAACGGTAAGTATAGGTAGCTTAGCTTACTTGAGTGGAACCAATCTGTAACACTTCAAAAATCCAAGACGTGCCTTAAAGCCTAACATAGGTGTCATGAGGTCTAGACACTTTTTTCAGGTCCATTTTAATGTTTATAAGTCATTTATGAAGTTTAGAAATCAAAACGTCTAAGAACGTCCATGACGTTCGAAAACTAGTTCTAGGAGGTACTAGCGTGCCTAAGCCTATTTGACTAGCTTTTAGGAGTCAAAAATCCATGAAAATTGGTGAAGGGTAGCTAACATGTGTTTAAGTTGATTCATGGTTGAAACGTCCGGGTACGACTTTCTAAGGAACAACCAAGGGTCCTTGAGGAGGACCCTTGCAAGTGGAGTCAACACTGCCTGAGTAATGTGCACCCACGAAAGGGCACAGACGGGGCGTGTGTTGATCGACGGGGCGTCGATGCCAACTTTCGACCAAAATTTATCCAATTCGTTGAAGGGGCTAGTTTGCACACTTTCTGAACTCATCGATGGACGTGCAACACAGAAGGGGGGCTGGTCCGTCGATTGAGCTACGAGGCATCGACGGGGTTCCGTCTGTGAGTGGCCTGTAATTACTGCACGTTTTAACTTAGTTTAAAACAATTAATTAAGGGGTTTGGTGGTTAGTTAGGGATTAAGGAAGATTAATTAACTTAATTAAACTCCCATATAAAGACCCCAACCCCAATTAGTCTAAACACAACTCTCAAAACAAATTCTCTTCCTTCTCTCTTCTTTCTCTCTCTATTGGAAGACATCATTGAAGACAAGCTAGGGGAGGGATTTGGGGGCTGAATAGGGACGATTTCACCATCAAATCTTCATCAAATGTTGAGGTATGTGATCTAATTGACCTTTGAGACTTCTTTCTCAAAGGCTTTTTTCAAAGTATTTTCAAAAGTTGTGTTTTCATGTGGGTTCTTCTCCATCTCGAAAATTATGTTGTGAATTGATTTGTTTATGTTTTCTACTGGATAATATGGGTAGATTAACATGTATTTTAACTTGATTATGATAATTCTTGATGGTTTGGTCTAAATTGTAGAACATGATCCTTAACCCTTAACCCTAGGTTGTGATCTTGTCATGTATTGTATAATGATCATTCAATTGACTTGGTTATTGATTAAATTAATATTCTATGATGTTAGTATGATAGATTAATATGAATTATAGGTCTATTATGCTAGTTCTTGAGATATTGATTTAGGTTATGAAGTATATTGTGAAATTGACCTAAGTATGTCATCTTAAGCTATGATCTAGTGTTAAATTGTGTTATAGTGATGCAATTGGCCTGATTATTATATTGGATATCATTGTGTGATGATGTTACTCCCCTAATTGGGTTGAGTTATGGGTTGATGGTAAGACCTTTATGATAAACTATGAAGGAGACTTGGTAAGTCTTGTGATCCCCATACTTTACTTCAAACTATGGTTAATTGTGATTAAGTCATGATGTTGTGTTGGAGTATGCCTTGTTTAGGATTGATAGGGTGGTATGATGTTGAATTGAAATGTCTTGACTATGGTTGTGAGGTTGATTAAGATGAAATGCTATAAGGATGTTGATGACAACCAATGTGCCTTATTATGAATGAATGTAAATGTGGTAACCTCACTTATATGAATTGTGATGAAAGCATTATACTCATGCAATTCTTATTGAGCTATGATGATGATGATTATACAAGGGCTAGACCCTATGACCTAAACTAAATTATTATTGAATAACAAAGACATTAAAGACATTTCATTAAAGGGACTTAGCTTAGCACCGAGTGAACTTGACAATGGGAGGTGATGAATTTCCATGTAGGAAGAGTTACCCTATAGTTCTATATGTGATGTTGACTCCCCTTTGAGGGATACTCATTCAATGGATCCCATGAGAGGAGGCCCCAATTACCAAGAGATATGTAGAGGGATATACCTATCTCTTAGTTCTTGAACTATGTTGCCCCCATAGGAAGACTAGCTAGTGGATCCACCTAGGAAGCTATGTTTATGTTTGGTTTTACTTTGGCCTATAGACCACATTCCATCGGTGTAAGGTTTTGCAACACCGGATTCCACACTTAGCTCTTGTGGTCTATGTCGGTTAAGGCAAGTGTTCCTAAACTAAAATGAACAAAATGAAGATAAACTAACTAAGGTGACTTGAGAGGTTTGACTTAGCCTAGGTAGGGGTATGAGACTCTACCTATGCCTTGCACTAGTTTTCCTTGATGGAAGCATTAGAAGGTTGATATTATGTATGTATATGATAATGAATGCAAAAGATGATAGTATGATGACTTTACATGTAAATGATATTATAATGTGATTGATACTCTTATGAACATGTAATTGGTCTATGTTGTTAAAAGCATGATGTTATATATCCTTAAAAGGTTATGTTATGTGAAGTTGAATATTAACCATGATCTTGTTGGGTCACTTGATTGAGTAAAGTTATGGGGCTTTGCTTGGTTATTGCACTTGTTGGCTTTATGAGGATTCATGGGTAGTAGTCTTGCTTTATTATGATATGATGAAATCTTATCCATGCTTGTGATGTAATTACTTGATGGTAGGGTTATATTGGATTATGGGTTAAAGTATGTTGACAAGTATGTTATTTGCTTTGACTTGATGAATATGCTTTCTTGAGTTGTATGTTTTCCCTGATGATGCATAAGGCTTTTCAAAGAGTAAAGTAGCATGTTTTAATAAAAGGTCCTTTTTAGCATGATTTGACATTATATGTGCATATGGTCTCATACTTAGTACAAGTGGCGTACTAACCTCATTTTCTCCCTTTTCCCAAATATTTTAGGTTCCGGTCGTTGAAGGCTCATTCAAGACGACTTGAAGAAGACTTGGATATTCTCTACCATCCAAGTGGGTAGGTCCTCACTTTCCGAAGGCGATGCCAATATCAAACTTATGTTGTTATTTTAGTTCTAAGGACTCTTATGTTCCCTCTATTTTCATTTGAGTACGATTTGTATAAGCCTATATGTGGCTTCTTTACATTGATGTAGGGCTATGCCCAAATTGCTATGATCGTTTAGATGGTTATGAGATGAGATAATCTTTAAGACTATGTTCTATCTTATATATATATATTTATGTGCAATAAAAGTAGAAAGTTGTGTAACCTTCCTATACGAAGGGTCTATGTATACTCAATATATATATGTTATGTGTATGTAGAGGTCTATGTAAACCTCCAAGTAGAAGTAATGAAAAGTTTTAAATTTTCCCTAAATTTGACCTATGAATGTAATGATGTAAACTAAGAGGCTAGTCTTAGTCCTCAAAGAGGACGACGACGCCGGTTGAGTCTAGGGGGTAAACCCGAATGTGACACAATCGCCTTTTGGCTAAGGAAATTCAGACCTTAGAGTCTATGTTCGTGCAGTTGGGCATTTCCAAAAGAGGTGGGTTGTTAGCTAGCATTGAAGCTAAGTCCATATTCATAGAAAATCAAGAACAAGCAATTCGATGATGAAGATTTAAGGAAGATTAGCACAAAGAGTGAGATAGGCAAGTATCAAGGAACCACTCTGCAACGGTGTATTCAACTACAAAGGTAGAATATGTGTTCAATGAGTGGAGGATTTAATTCCAAGATTGTTGGCAGAAGCTCATGGCTCACGCTATTCTATTCATCCGGGTGTAACCAAGATGTATAGAGATCTGGAGCAAGTCTATTGGTGGCTGGGTATGAAGAGAGATGTCGTGAAATTTATGGCAAAGTGTCAGATCTGTCAACAAGTGAAGTATGAACATCAAAGGTCTGCGGGTTTACTCTAAAAAATGTTGATTCCGGAATGGAAGTGGTAAAGGATAGCTATGGATTTTGTGGTTGACAATCCCCAAGATCTTAGGAAAGTTTGATTTTATTTGGGTTGTGGTGGATAGACTGACTAAATCAGTCCACTTTATTTTGGTAAGGATAGATTACAATGTTGAACAATTGGCTAAGATTTATGTAAAGAAGATAGTAAGGTTGCATGGCGTACCTCTTTCTATCATCTCAGATCATGGTATCCTTTTCACTTCCAAGTTTAAGAGGAAGTTGCATGATGAATTGGGCACACAACTCACTTTTAGTACGACCTTCCATCCCCAGATGGATGGACAATCATAAAGGACTATTCAAGTGTTGGAAGACATATTGAGAGCTTGTGTGATTGAATTTGGAGGGCATTCAGGTAAGTTCTTACCACTATGTGAGTTCTCTTATAATAATAACTATCACTCATGCATTTACATGGCACCATTTGAGGCGTTATATGGGATAGGATGTAGATCACCCACAGGTTGGTTCGAGTTTGGAGATGTGAAACCTTTGGGGGTTGACTTAGTGAAAGATGCTCAAGATAAGGTGAGGAACATTCAAACTAAAATTCTAGCGGGACATAATAGACAAAAAAAGTATGTATATCATAAGGTAAGAGATATGGAATTTTAGACGGGCAAGAATGTTTTTTTCAAGGTATCACCCATGAAAGGAGTGATGAGATTTGGTAAGAGGGGTAAGTAGAGTCTACTCTATATTGACCCCTTTGTGATTCTTGAACGTGTAGGACCGGTGACGTATAAGTTGGCGATGCCTCCTAACTTGTCCGGGTGTATATCTCGTATTTCACGTGTTTATGTTGAAGAGATATCATGGCGACGATGACTATATTATTAACTGGGACTTAATAGTGCTAGACAATGATCTCCAATATGAGGAGAAACCGATTGCTATTCTTGATCGTGATGTTCTTAAGTTGAAGACCAAGGATATTAAGTCCGTGAAGGTTCAATGGAAACATCATCCAGTTGAGGAAGCTACTTGGAAGACCGAGAAGGACATGCGAGACAAGTATCCCCAATTGTTCGTCGAATCAGGTACTACCTTATTCCTTTTTAGCCTACTTATCCTAAGTTGATCACTCGTGGACGAGTAATGGGTAAATTGATATCTATTGTAACGATCGTGTTCCGTTGTTATATAAATGCCAATGAGGAAAAATCAAGGAAGGAAAAACTTTTTCGTAGTATTAGGATTTTTTCAACCTTGTTCAGATTTGGAAAAAATCAGAGTCATCAAGGTGTAAGAAAAGCTCGTAGCAATCGAGTGGAGTGAATAGGAATTTTATTGCATTATGTTAGATAACTTGTTAAGGAATCTGTACAACTTTACAAAATTGAATTTAGATAAATCGATCTCCAGAAATTGATCGTAGCGTTAAGGGTATTTTCTAAGCATAGTGGTTAAGAGTGTGTTGTTAAAAAGGGGAATTAAAACTCCCCTAAGGAGCTCACTACTTTGTTTTCTGCCGCTGCAACGGGGTTATTGCCGCTGTAGAGACGCCGCTACAGTGGGATGGGTGCCTCTGTAGCGGACGAGACGAAGATGGATTTATAAGATTTTTGGAATTTTTTAAGAAGGAGCTCACTGGTTTAAAAAGTGCCACTGTAGCGAGATGATGAATTTTTAATTCGTAAATAAAACCCTTAAACGACCTTATTTGCACTTTTTGACTTTTAGAGCTAAAGAACGATCCGTGGACGATTTCAACTCGTTTTCCACCATTCTTAAAGCTAAAGGTAAATTTTTCACTCCCCATTTTTGCTTTTTGATCCGTGGAACATTTTATAATGGGTCATAGTTGATGGGGAATTATTTCTTGATAGAATTCATGGTGAGAACAACCCTAGTTGGCTAGTTGGGGTCATGGGTTTGACCTAGGATTCATGAATTTGTTAGAATTTTGGCAAATTAGTGAGTAATTGTTGATTCCATTATATTGTTGATTGTTTGTAGACCAAGAACAAGCAGAACGAATCCAAAAAAGAAAGGATCAAGTTTTTTAGGGTTTCAAGCTTGTTTTGAGGTAGGTGATGGTTGTGATTCTATGTTTGTGTGATATATACTTGCCCTTGCTTCATTGTGATACTCGTATATGTATGCATATTGCAATATTGATCATAGATGTTGAAAAATGAAATCATGACTTAAAGGTGTGATTGGGATCCGATTGCCACATTCCGGCATGCTAAGTTTTGGATCGGATTGCCACGTTCCTGCATGCTAACAGTTGGATCGAATTGCCACGTGCTGGCATGCTAACTTTGGGTTGGATTTCCGTGTTCCAACATGCTAACAGTTTGAGTTTGGGTTCCGTGAGAGGACCAACTATGTGATTTAGCACGTGAAGAGTGTTATTGACTTCTTATGATGATATTGAATATGTTTATATATATGCCTGTTATTATAATGTTGTTTGACTTTTTTATATTATACTAGTGGGATAGCCGCGTGATCCTACTAGTATACCATGATTGTGTACTGATTGTGCACTTGCTCTTATTTTTGTTGAGTACAGGACATTTTCACACGACTGTTGACAGATCTAGCTTAGGAGATCAGTGATCGTTGACGAATTCAAGGGTGAGTCATTTTCTTCGGGCTGCCATAGAGTTCTCTTTAGTCTACGTCGACCATTTTTGAACCTAGACCTTGCTTTAGTTAGTTGATAGTTCGTTAGTAATATCTTGTAAACATGGGTATCGTTATAGTTTTGGTACATTGACTTTCAAATTCTAGGTTTATCTTTTGCGCTGTTAGTTTATCGTTAGATCTTGATTTAGAACTGGAATTGAACTTAGTTATTAAACTTGATTCTGTAACTTAAATGTCTTGGTTTTAGATTTCTTGCTTAGTTGGATGGTAGTAACGGTTTTTCCACAGAATAGTTAGTGTGGGTGCCAATCATGACAGTTTGGATCATGACATTTATTTTCTTCAGGAATGATTTCATCATCATCTTGAATATTTATCGATATTATCAAGATGAATTATCTTGATTTCATATTCTGAAAGTTGTGCTCTTAACTCAATTATCTTGCACAAATAATTTTGCAAATGTCAAACTACAGGTTGACAATAAACGCACATGTGATTATGTTTCATATCACATGCTAGGTGAACAGACTCATATTCACCTTTTATACTTTTCAATATTTAGGAATTTAGTACCAACATTAGTTGATCCAATTAACTTATCACGAGAACAAGAAACATAAAGAATTCTTGAAGAATCTTCTAGTTCTTCAATGAATGTCTATTACTTTGTTTGCACATTTTTGGGATGACCAAATTATTCATGCCAACTAATAAAATTATTAGTACTTGTAAACTCCAAGTTTACTATTTCATGTGCCTTTTGCTTTAGTAAATTTCTAATTTATTATGAGAGCAAATTTCAACTTTAATACTTTGGGAATAAATATTTGATTTTTTTCTCAATTACTCTACCTCTATAAGGGTGAGTCATGATTCCATCACTGAATAGGCTAATCGGATTATTTGAACATTGTGTTTGTAATTATATTATTTGTGTCAATAATTTTTGCAAACTCTAACTTGTGAGATGACAATAGACACATATGACATCTATTACCATGAAATATCTAAACAACCCACTAGGTGAGTGAATAGATCCACAAATATCCCTATGTATACGTTCCAAGAACGCAGGGGATTCAATCTCAACTTTCATTGATGATGGTCTCACAATCAACTTGCCTTTATAACAAACAATACTAGCAAATTCATCATTTACAAGAATTTTTAGGTTCTTCAGTGGATTTCCTTTTTAATTTTTCATAATTCGTCTAAACATTATAGACTAATGATGTCCCAGACAATCATGCCAAATTAAGAAAGTATTGGAATTAGTAAACTTCTTAATTACTAAAGAATGTGCCTCAATTGCCTAGTTCTTATTCAATACACGCCTAAAGATAAATTATGAAATTTTTCTATAATACATTTCTTCTTAAAGACATTCTTGGTGATAACACATCATTGGCCAAAGGTCGCAATCTTTCTCACGTCTAGCATGGTGGCTCACACTCATTCCCTTTATAGAATGGATCTATATTTTAAGCATTTATCAAAAGTTCTCATTCTTCATGAATGCAACACAAACATGTGAACATATCAAATTATAATAGCTTTAGTACCTCATTCCATATTTATGTGCATTATTCAGTCACTTGTCTTCTTTAAGACATATTATGCACTACTACCACATCTACTTTAAGTAATGGAGCAAATTCAGTAAATTTCATGACTTCTCATAAAAAAAAACTCATTAGTTTTTCTTTAGTCATTATTATAGCATCAATATGGTGCATTAAGACTCAAATTCAATGTCTTATCCATATAAGAGTGCCTTAGGACATAAATCGATGGAACTTGAACCCAATATCTTCTCATCATGATCTACCATGACTGTAACCCAATGTCTTACCCTCTTGGTACGATTGGACGTAAATTCATTCTCTTAGTCTTTGGTGCGATAAAACTTAAATCCATCATCTTAACCACAATGAGGCCCAACCTCAAGCCTTCAAAATAATTATAGTTTTATCACTTTTGATGACCATTAGTATGGTCGTACATTATAATTACACACAAAATTGAGATTATTGATTTATTATAATCAACATTAGTAGTTAATAGATATAGCTTAATAGATCACATACCTCATATAAAGGTTGAAAACATATCTTTCACTAAATTGTGCTCATTTAATTATTAAAATAAACTAAGGAATTCTCTTCTCATCGGTTAAAATAAAACGTATAAAAAGTCAACAGGTCTCTTTAAATACTTACTCCAGATCTGTCACATAAATAATTATAACTAACAAAGTAAAGATAAATCATACCTTAAAGATATGAGACCCTTATTGCATAACTTATGCAAGATCTCTTTTGCACTTTTTCCGTCTTCTATCATAATTCTTTAAGAATAGAACAATCGTGCTGATAACGTGTTCCTAAACTATATGAACAAGAAGAAGAATAAAGTAAGGAGAAGAGAAAAGACTTTTTATTCATCTTGAAGTATATTCAGGATTCATGGATCTTTTTTACAATGAAGGAAAACCCCTTTATTTATATGGGAAACTTAACTTGGTCCCCAAGTAGGATTCATAACCATATCCTAAAAGGACTCCACATAATTAGACATCACTATATATAATACAAAATGGTTTATGACAAAATTTGTTTCTTCAAAGAAAAAATTATTTTATCACCCCCAACACCCTGCTAGCCCACCCCAATCGTCCAACCCCCACCCACGCCTAAAAACTACTATTCCCCGTCCCAATTTGTGTGACTTACTTTCCTTTTTAGTCAGCCTAAAAAAGAATAACACATTTCTATATTAAGTAACAATTTAACTATAAAATGTCTATTTTACCCTTAATGAAATGATTTACAACTACACAAATTTCTATCTTTATTCTTGAACCACAAATTTTAAAAGTCTTCCTTTCTTTCTTAAACTCCGTGCTGAGTCAAACTACTACCCTAGATAAAATGGGACAAATGAGTAATATTTTTTTTGAAAAAGAAATTAAATATATTTTTTTACCACCCCTGTCATGATACCCCAAACCCTCCTTCCCTCCTTATCCCAAAAGAAAATGAAAAAACAACAAATTATTTTTTATAAAATAAATATTAGTTTTTAAAAAGAATTTCACCCCACCCCTATCAGCCCCCTTTTGTTGCACAATAAATGAATCAGTTGGTCAAGTTAGTTAGTTTTGCCTTATCAGTAGTTAGTTACATTGTTGGATTAGTTAGAAACAATTAGTAAGACAAAAATTCTTTTTATTTCTATATAAAACATTATATCATTACAGATTGAATCCTCAATAGAATATACAAGTACACTTTCTTTCCTATTGAATTCTATATTTCATCTTCATCTTTTAATCCATCATAACTGAATAACTCGAGCTTATCTGCTCAATTCATATCCAGCTGCTAAAATGTCGAATTCCTTTGAGAATCCCTCCATTTTGGCTAACATTGGTATCTGAGTCAATCTGTCTTTAACAACAATAACAAAAGCAAATGAGAGTTGTAGTGAAGTAAGGAAGTTGTGTGAAATGATGCAAAAAGAATTGGTACGATGTAGCAAAAGTTTCAAATCTTCAAAATTTGGATGAAATGGTGCTAGAGATTAAGGAACAAATAACAACCAATGGAGCAAATTAGAGAGATAAAATACCCACAGGAGGAGATAGACACCAGTGGGTTGAAGAGAGTCAGAGCAGCAATCGCACAACAACTTCAGTAATCATAACCGCATTACCCTAGAGGGATAACAATGGGAGTTTTTGAAGTTTTTTGAAGAAGATCTCAGATCTTGGTTGTTTAGAATCGATCAATTCTTCAATATGGAGAACATTCTTATGGAGGAGATCGAAGATTACCATTGATACTCTAAAGCTAGAAGGTGAAATTGCTCGATGACATAAATGTAGTACATTCACCAACTTGGAATGAATATGTGGTAGCATTAGTGGAAAGATTTGGTGACATATTCCCCAAAGAAGCTCATTAGTCTTTAATTCTTTAATCTTTCTCATTTCTACCCACAAGAAACTTCTATCAAAAAACATCACAACTGTCACAGTGTTACACATTAAGAAGAAGTCATCAATTACCAAATATCTAGTTGATTGTTCACTCTTGAGAACAAGGGTGCACTCAATTTTCACCGTTACAGTTTTCTACGTCTTCAATACTCACTAGAAAGATGAGTACGACATTTTTTAGGAGGAATATTGAGAGGAGGCAATCCATTGTTTATGTTATTTCACTATTCTGATCCTTTATCAAGGATACGAGCCCGACAGGATGATCTTTTGGAGTCATCAATAGCTCAGGACAGACATGAATATTGTGGCAATAGATTTAACCTTGGCAGAGCAGGTGGGAAAATGCTCGAGATAATAACAACTTAGGATCATCTGCATAACCTTGCGAAATCAATTGATGATAGTTGTGTTGGAATACTATATTCACAGCGGAAGCATATGAAGGATCTTTACTACTTACATGAATAATAGACAATCAATACCATTTATGCTAGAACACATTAATTATGCTAGAACACATAAACAAACTAAAAATTAATTCGATAAATACCTCTTGAAGCGTGAGCGGATACCTTCAAGCGAATCTCCAAGTTAAACGGATCTTCAAGCGAATCTACAAGATAGCTTATGGTCTTCTACAGTGATCCCAAGTCACATCTGAACTCTCTCAATACTTGGGTGGGCAAGCATTGAATAGAATACTAATCATCACTTTTCTAGGTTAGGAAAATCCATATTTATAGAGATGTCTTCCTAATCCAAAAAGGACTAGAAAGCCTAGTTTTTCTAGAAGACTAGAAAAACTCATATTATTCTTCCTTTTTGCATAGAAATAGGATTCTGAGTTCTAGTTAAATATGGGCACTATAGGGACCACAGAATTAATTACCGAGGCTTCCTATTATGGAAATAATTCTAAATAATTAATTTGAATTATTCTTACCATAATAAATTACAAATCATTCCACTAGAAATTCGTAATTGCACTCCTCTATTTCATAATTCCCCATTAAACACTTATGTAATTCCTCATGTTAAGATTTCAGATACTAATCAATAAATTAAATTACTGACGAATTTAACTTAATGATTAATTTCCTTTAGAGCACTACTTAACTTATTTCATGTGTCGGATTCATAAATCCACTTGCAAGATTTGACACAATGAAAACTTATAAGTTTCTCAAAAAGGCATATCAATCAATCTCTATAACGAGACATGGATTCCATCAACTAACTTATTATTTCACCAATATATATTATTATCATCCAACTTACCAGGCATATTGACCCATCTCAGAATCTCACCTTTTAATAAATCAAAACGACAATTAATATATACAGATCATAATAGTTATATCAGGATTAAGAATATAAGTAAATTTAATAGTTTAGAGAATATGTTTTTGTCAGTCAGTCTAAAACAACTATCTCTACTCGGTCCCGTTCAATACATACAAAATGTACTAGCACAAGAAGTTGGAACTATACCGTTTCCATAATCAGGACAAATTACATATAATCTTGTGCTACAATCGTACCCGATGGCATGTCCAATTTCCATCCTAGATTGTGAACCAAAACTTTATACTTATAAGAACCGATGATTTAATCCTTTGTGTATAAGCTAAAACTCTACACACTAAATCATCTACTATATAAGTAAATAGACACCATAAACGAATATATGATCTATTGAAATTGAGCAAATATTTATTCTTTAATAAATATTATTTCTTAACACATGGTTAATAGTATATATCCCAACAATCTCCCACTTAGACTTTTAACCATCACAATTGTTATAATGTACTATATCCAAATGCATGGTTAATAGTTTATACCCTAACAATCTCCCACTTAGATGTTTAATCTTGAAAATTGTTAGAATACTATGTCAAAACACATGATTAATAGTATATACCCTAACAATCTCCCACTTAGACTCTTAACTATGCATTTACAACTTTCGCAAGCATTCCTTTATTTCTTATCGAAAGAAAATTTACCAAGCTATTTTCTCATGCAATTTTGTCTAGTAGTGCTTCATCGTAACAAATCGATTTTGTACTAGATCTTTAGAGACCTTATCATGAAACTCTCCAAGAAAATTACTCGTGATATGAATATATTTTTAATTTTTTTAAGTCTAAATGTCTTGATAAACTCAAGATATTTAAAACACATGAAAGTATCATCATGAAAAATATATAAAGTCACTACAATCTGATTGTAGTGACGTAAACCTCTTATCTCATAAGTCACTTATCTTATAGAATAATTGTCTTTCAATTGTCTACACTAGACACTCTATAATAAATTGGTGTACAAGAGAAAAGGATAAGACGCTTATGAAGATGATGAGATTAATTATTGACTTATTATTAGTTATTTTGTTTCTTTTGGGATAGGTTCTAATAACTACGTATTACATTCTGAATTCAGTTTCTTTCATATTAGTACCTTGAGCAACTATAGAACTAGTTGGATTTAACGTAAGTCTAATCTGTGACATGTTTAGATATAGGATTGTCCAGCACATGTGCTGAGTGGGAGAATAAGAAAAATTGGAATTAAGAACGGAATGTGTGTGTTAATTGGATATCCTAAAGAATGAAACAAGTTTATATAATGTCCTAAAAAAATAAGTCAATTGTTAACACAACTTTCTGATTTCCTTTTGGAAAAGGTTTAGTAGATTTATGAGGTTATTGAAAATGACCAAAGAATAAAAATATTGCTAACCGAGATTCCTTGTCCCACTAAAAGAAAGGGTTTTCTAGTAGAATTTGGATAGTAGCCTTTTTTGACCATATAGATTGAAAAAAAAGTTCGTTGGGAAAGAAACCACACTAGGTTCTCTAGATAAATAGAAGGTCTCTTTTAAATTAGGTTGTGGTTTACCTACGGAGTGGAGAGTAGTTACTATCACGTGTAATTCGAGTTTTGGGTTGTGACACTTGTATTCAGTTCATATTTACAACACATAATTGGGCTTGACAAAAGCTATAGAAAAAGAAATGGTCTAAGTTGTTTAATAAAATGTGAAATAAAAGAACTACAAAATTAAAATAGGTTTTAGTAAAAACCTACATATAATTAATGAAAAGTAAACAAAGAAAAGATTAGTAATTAGTAGATACATTGACGAAATATATTGAAAACAATTCAGAATTAGTATATATCCCAATTTCCAAAGTCGAACAAAACTAAATGATTCAACTGACAAACAACGCCAACCACAGAATGGTTAGGAGGATGTGATACTCTTTACAACCCGCAGTCAATCTCTAATAAAGCTTCACAATTGTTGCTTAATACATTACTATAATATTTCCCCCAAGAAAAGCATTTTTAATGCCTAAAGCATCCTTGTAAGCCCAACAAATGTGTGTAAATATTTTACTTATAGATCCATCAGAATGATTCATTTTCCTCAAGGGGTCCGCCTTTTCTGCCCATGTTCTTGAGATTCACCACCGGAATGGACAAATTCACCGGTACCATGTTCACTGCTTGTGAATTCTTGACTCGACAATCCAGATTTCTTGAATTTCTTAAGGTCGTATGAACCTCCATCGTATTCAGAACTTTCACTAGAACCGAACATTGCAGTACTCGGGGACTTCTTCATTCCCTCATTTAAAGCATCCAGAGACACATCACCTTCTAAAGCACGTACAATCTACAAGATATAATGTATATATGTCAATCGCTACTTTATTTAAATTTTGAATTAGGAAAAGCTTTATTGGCGAATATTAAGAAGAAATTAACCTGACTCATTTTGGGACGTCTTCTTGCTGAATGTCTGATGGATGCAGCAGCACAAGCAACCATACATAGCATCTCTTGAGCATCGAAATTTCCTTCCAAACGTGGATCTATTAATTCATCGTAGTCTCCACCCTCTGTTGCACGAATCAGAATTGGCCTAGCCTGCATATTATATAACATATATGTTTAAATAATCTGATCAATGTCCTACTGAATTAATTTTTATCATTCAAAAGATGCAAAGAAATGATCATCGTATACCCATTCCACTAAAGTATCATCATCACTGCTGATATCTATAGGACGACGCCCAGTTATAAGTTCCAACAACATAACACCATAAGAATAGACGTCAGACTTTTCAGTTAGCTTTCCACTTGAAGCGTATTCTGGTGCTAAGTACCTACATAAATAAATATACTCTTTCGATTAATACAAATCTATTAGATATTTGAAGTAT
The DNA here is from genome assembly GCA_022817965.1 of Solanum lycopersicoides. Classification (NCBI taxonomy): domain Eukaryota; kingdom Viridiplantae; phylum Streptophyta; class Magnoliopsida; order Solanales; family Solanaceae; genus Solanum; species Solanum lycopersicoides. Next base: position 60,513,002 of record CM040628.1, on the reverse strand, counting down.
TATGTAACTAAACTCACCCAAAAGTGCCCATGATACGCGTGGAAACATGTGTATTAGTGTCGTTGGAAAGTTTAGCTAATCCAAAATCAGCAACCTGACAAAGGGAGTAATGATAAACTTTGTTAGAAACATAAATGAGGAATCAATTTGCTTAATGTTTCGAAATACCTTAGCTTCACAGTTATGATCGAGTAAAATATTAGCAGCTTTGATGTCTCTGTGAATAATACGAGGGTGGCCTGCAATTTATATATGAAATAGCAGTTATGAAAATGTGCATAGACAAGTGCTTAAATGAGAACAGTATATACGAACTTACAATCTTCATGAAGGTACGCGAAGCCTTTGGCAGATCCTAATGCAATTTTAAGCCTAGTAGGGAAGTCCATAACAGGACGACCAGTTCCTAATTGAATAAAGGATCGATGAGTTAAATACGACATATGTAGAATGAGTATTTAGATAAAATAAGGGAATTGAGTTAGTACCATGAAGGTGATACTCAAGAGTGCCATTAGGAACAAATTCATATACCAACAACCTTTGAGATCCAGCAATGCAATAACCAACTAAAGAGACAAGATGTCGATGATGTACACGACTAATAATTTCAACTTCAGCTTGAAATTCTCGTTCGCCTTGTCCACTATTAGCTTTTAGACTTTTCACAGCTATATCCTTACCATTAGGTAAGACCCCTTTATGTACAAAGCCAAAACCACCTTGTCCTATTAGATTTGACTTAACAAATCCTCCAGTTGCGGTAGATAAGTCATCGTATGTAAAACTACTTTGGTTAAAACCAAGAGCCATTGATGGATGTGGAGGTGGCAATGGAGGTTGTTGCGGACCAGAGAAAGCAGCAGAGCTCATTTCACTGCTACTCATCATTGGTGGTGGTGGTGGTGGTGCTATTGGCCAACTCAGTTCTGAACTTACGTTAGTACTCGGTGCTTGTGGATTAGGCATTTTCACCATATGATCTGTTGATTGAATATTGTTGTTGTTGTTCCAATTCCCATATGGTCCACTGTTATAGTAGTCAGTACCTGTCCATATATACATTCTCAAATACTAACACTATTTAAACCTAAACATATTCAGTACTCTGCACATTTACATACAATATACGTTAAGAGAAGAAAGAACATACTATTGCCTCCATGAGAATTGTCCCTGTAGTAGCCCATTTGATCACGTGGCCTTCTCCTTTTGCGTTTACAACATGATATAAGGAAAACTAACATGACTAGAAGTAATAGACCTCCTGCAGCAGCAACTCCTACAATGATGCCTGTCCCGTTATCATTAGACTTGTTATCATTATTATCTAAGGACTTGCTTGGTGGTGGCCTATGCTTCGGAGGAGAAAGAAACCCCGAGTTGGGAGAAAAAGGAGGAGGTGGTGGAGGAGGAGGTGGTGGTGGGGGAGGTGATGAACCTCCGTTTGAATTTGAGGATTTTCCTGGTGGTGAAGATTTGTTACCGTTGTTGTTGTTGTTGTTGTTATTATTGTTACCACCATTATTGTTGTTGTTATTGTTGCCACCATTATTGTTGTTGTTGTCATTCTTATTGTTACCGTTGTTGTTATTGTTGTCGTTATCATTGTTACCACCATTGTTGTTTTTACCATCATTGTTGTTGTTGTTGTTGTTACCATTATTGTTGTTGTTGTTGTTGTTACCATTATTGTTGTTGTTGTTGTTGTTGTTGTTGTCATTATTGTTGTTGTCCTTGTTGTTGTTGTCATTATTGTTGTTACCACCGGAAGGAGACGAGTTGTTATTATTATCCCCTGATGGTGGAGAGGATGATGAATTACTTTGGGGAGGAGATTGGGATTTTGAATCATTTGATGAAGATGAATTGTCTTGTGATGGTGAAGAATTTGACGATGAGCCAGACGATGGAGAATTTGAAGAAGATGATGGTGGTGAATTTGATGAAGAATCCGAATTAGATGGTGAATTATTGGATGATTGATCATCCTTAGATACTGAAGACATTTTTATAAAATCTTGATGATCACACTTTATTTCAAAACACGTCGTTTAAACCCTGCCGTTCTCCCAAACAATGAACCCTGTTCATTAAAGATCAATATATCAAAATAAGAAACTTTTACACCAAAAGAAAAAGAAATTAGAAAGAAGACAAGTTCATTTATTATTTAAGAACAACACATATATTGGTCTCTGTATAAACATGTGAATCATGAAATATGATAACAATGAATGTATGAACAAAGATTTTATTATTGTAAAGGGTATATGGAATGTATTTACGTAATACGGAGAAAAAAAGGAAGAAATTAGACAGGACGGAGAAAGAAAGAAAATAACACCTTTAGGAGAATGGCAGGGAGAGGATTCTCAAAGCAAAGGGAAAAATTGGCGCATGATAATAGTTTTTACAAGTAAACAAAGAGTCATCTTTGCATCCTCATATTCCTCCTAAAAATGAGGGAACTAATCACTTCATCTAGACTCTTAACAATAATATAGCATTTCTATTTTTATATGTTTAACTTCTAAATACAATTGACTAATTAGAGACCACAACATAATTTAGAAAATTTTATTGGTCCATAAAAAATCATGACCACTACAATGAAATGTTTGAGTTTGTCCTTGTTTTTCGCAAAATGTTTTCGTTCAGAGGCGTATCCAGGATCTCAAGAACAAAGGGGCACCATTATCTTTTAATAGACATTTAATTCAATTTTATAAAATTTACAGTGACAACAAGTTGACGAGCAAGGAGCAACCTTTATATAATAATATATTAGCAATAAACATCATTCACTTATAATTGTCGTCTTTCATATTTTGAAAACGATCAATAATGGTAATATTATTTAAAAAACAGTAAATCTTACCCATATCTAACATTGCAATGTTCCATAGTCTTGATGGTTTGCTCAATAACCTGTTTAGGCCTGATATTGGTAGTATGCTTTTTGATCAACGTCATATTAACAATTAACAGAGATTAAAGTTCAAGATCAAAATCAATGTGTCCATTTTGACTGCATCATTTTCCTCCAAACTCCGCTGCAAGAGCTTCAACCATATTGTTACTGTTACATTGAATAGGTATAGAAAAAACCATCATAACATCACCATTTTTGTCTCTAACTATCTCTCCAGTGCCCGTTCCCCCATTCTCAATGATAACACTTTCATTAGTATTGACTTTGACGTTGTGTTGTTGAGGTTTACACAATCAAACTTAATATCTCGATCACTGTACACAAGTCGTACCCCATTTGAATTGAAGTCCACCTTGTCGTAGAGTCTAGAAACATCAAATTTAATTTACCAAAGGCCTTACTGTTTCATTCTGTTTTTTTGAAAGTTTCTTTGCTTTAACATATCTACGTAATGTCCTCAGTTTCAAATTTCCCGGACTACATAAATAGGAGCAATTTGGAGGATCATTCCACCTATTTTGTTTATAGTGCCAAACATGTTTATAGTGTCATAGGAATGGAGTTTCTTTTGAAGAAGCCTCCCAGTGAGAACCGATATTTTGAGAGAATTTTAGAGTGCAAACTTCCCTTGCCATCCACAATTTGAATTTTGAAAGAATTTTAGAGGTATGTAAAAGGGAAACATTTGTCGATAAAATCTAAAGCTTTTCTGATATTCATCATCATATCATCATATCATCATATCATATCATCATCATAATATCATTCTTGGGTGTTAAAAGGTGTGAATGGAAAATAAAGAGTTGCGACTTTTATGAAGAGTTGTGACTTTGATGAAAAGTTGCGACTTTTATGAAAAATAGTGACTTTTATGAAAGGTGATGACCTTTCCGAAAGATTGTGACTTTTCCAAAGGTTTGTAACCTTTCCAGTAAGGCACAATAATAACTTTTTTCGCACTACCCTTTGTTTTCTATAAATTGAGGGATTTTCTCTCATTTTGAAATTAGAATTTCTGAACTTCTTCTACTACTACTAAATCTAGTATTTTAAGTGTACTTTACTTCTGTCGAGTGGCTCGCTGTCACCAGCGTTTTGGGTATCAATACACTAGTGATTAAGATCATTCTATCATGGGATGACATATTCTTAATCAAACCTCGGATACTAGAGGGGACTAATTTCTTTAAGGGGACACTATGCATTTAGTGGCTTGATCTTCTTTCTGTTTTTTCAGATTCTGGTATGTGTTACAGATGTTAGATTTATAAAATAATTTCTGTTTTTCTGTTCTTCACTGGTTCATTAAACTTTGATAACTTCGTGTTTCTGCAAAGTTAGTTGAGTTAGTAAGATTCTTTAAACACAGATTGACAACAATTCTTCTTAAAGAAAAATATTTCGTATATTTTTCTAATCTGTTTCTGATTCTAGTTTCTCTACTAGTTTTAGTTTTCTAGTTGTGAAAATGTTCTTAAACTTTGTTGCGTCTTACCAAGTTCTTCAAAGTTTTGTTCTAAGTATCTTAAGAATACAAGATGAACAACAATGTTAAAGAAATTATTATATTGTTGGTATTTCTTGTATTCTTTTGATTGAGAGAAACAAATCATGGAAGTAGAAGATTGTAACATCTCACAATTTGAAATAGCTAAGAATAAGCTAAGAAATTAAAAATATTCATTTTTGGAAAGAAAAGAAAAAATCTGGAAAACTGCCTAAGTTAAGAAAGTGAGTTTTGGTCATTTTCAAATGTCCATAACTTCTAGCTCAGGATCAGTTAGAGTCAGCTCTTGATATGGATGGAAAGCCCTTGGAGAGATCTTTTCAACGCCGCCGAGGTTACGCATTTTCGATATCGTATGAGAGAGATATGCCTATCGAAAGTTGGGTTGTTGAAGCAAGGAAAGATCCAATCCGGATTTAAGTGCAAACTAGTCTTTTCACCAATTAATTTCATATTTCGTTTTAGGGGTTTATTTGGGATAAAAGGAAGTTTTAGTTCAAACTAGACAAAAATCAAAATCACGCTTAGAGCTTGGAGAAGAAAGAAAAGAAGAAGGAAAGGGAGAAATGTCAAGAATTCGCCAAGAACACCAAGGATTTACAAGTGGGATTCGTCGGGGGTGATCCATATCAAGGTATGTGAGATCTTTTGTGTTGGGTTAGTTCACCCACACACCAAACTTGTTTCAATTCATTAGTTTTAGAATTGTTTGCATGTTAAGAAGTGAGTTCTTGAAGAATCTTGTCGAATTCGTGTTGGTTGAGTTTGTTTGAATGCCCATTGTTGTTTGATTCGTAATTCCGGGTTTTTTTCCGAGTTATATCTATTGGGTATTGAAGGTACTAATGATCCTAAGGATTTGGGAAAAGAACTATGGAGGTTTAGTGGGTTTAGCGTTGAAAAATAAAAGGAGAAGTTCATTAGTCACACTTGGGCAGCATCAGGCATGGCGCGCCCCATCTGCGCCAGAGGGCTTGGGGCGGCGCCAGCAGTGTGCCAGAAATGAGGCCTGGTGCGGCGCGCCTTGGATGCGCCTGAATCAGCGTTTTTCGCCCAGTTTTCGTAATTTAGCGTAATTAAGTCCTTCTAAGGTGTTTTAACACTCTCTAGTGATTCTAATTACTTCAAATGATTTTTAAACACCTAGGAATCACCAAAAACACGAATCATAACCTTGAATTCATAATTTCATTCAAGGAAAGTTAAGATCAAGGTCAAAGAAGTTAATAGTCAAGTCTAAAGTTAAGAAGCAAGTCCAAAGCAAAGTTCTTAAAGGTTTTCAAGAGTCTTTAGTAAACGTTTTAAGAGTTATTTTAGGACTCAAGTTTCAAGTTAAGTAAAGAGCAAAAAGTTGAAGTTCTTCTTTCAAAGAAAATATAAGGGAACTAAATTCCCTAAGAGTTGAATTAAGACCCAAGTTTCAAGCTAAGTAAAAATTAAAGAGTTGAGTTCATTTCTCAAAAGCTATAAGGGAACTAAGTATTTCCTAAGAGTTTATACATGTTTTTACATTTAAGATAAGAGGAAACTAAGATTTCCTTAATAGTTTTGTGCAAGAAAAGGGAACATTGATTCCAAAAGAGCTTTCTAAAGCTAAGTGTTCAGCAATTATCTCAACCCAAAAGAGTAAGTACTTTTCTTAAAAAGTATATATTGGGAGTAGTATTGAGACCGCGATGGGGGATAAGAGTTCATAATAACTCAAGTCTCCATGAAAACTATGTAGTCATCATGGGTATTAACGGGTCATACTTTTTAGATGATCACGTAAGTTAAGCTAGTGGATCCCCTAAGTTAAGTAGTTCTATGCGACAGCAAAATATAGGACAATTCTGACGGCTTGGGAAAGACGTTCTATCACCACTT
>CM040628.1:60321894-60505694 GCA_022817965.1 Solanum lycopersicoides | reverse complement strand
CTTATTCCTTACGTTTTCTATGAAAGGTGTTTTGAGAAATTATTTCGAGTGAAAAGTTCTAATTCCGCACTAATTTTCAAACATGTATGCAATGAACGATGTCAAAAGGGCTTGTACAAGACCTCCGAGAGGTCAAGTAGGCCGTTCCACGACTTGAGGAATTCCCTATCTTCGAGGGTGTTCTCTGAGGGCGTGACACTGGATCTACTCTATCTTATATTTCTTCATTTATTGTGAGAAGTTATGTATAGTAGAAGAGTCATTAGACCGACCCTTTATTGTATCTACACTAGTTGGTGAGTCTATTGTTTCCATGAGAGTCGAGGTTTCACAGTAGAAATTAGCGACTGTCAGACCTCTGTAGATCTCGTAGAGTTAGAGATGGTCGATTTTGACGTCATTATGGGTATCGATTGGTTAGCATCTTGTTATTCTAATGTTGAGTGCCGGACAAAGATTGTTAGATTCCACTTTCCTGGAGAGGTAGTTTGAGAATGGAAAGGCGATACAGCAACGCCAAAAGGTAGTTTTATTTCCTATCTTAAAGCAATGAGGATGATTACTAAGGGTTGTATTTATCATCTTACTCACGTTCATGCTATAAAAGCAGAATCACCAGCTCTTTAGTCTATTCCGGTAGTTAATGAGTTTCTAGATGTATTTCTAGATGAGCTCTCTGGTATCCCTCCAGAATGGGAAATTGATTTTGTTGTCGATATGCTACGAAGTACACAACCAATATCTATCCCTCCTTATAGAATGGCTCCTGCTGAGCTAAAGGAGTTGAAAGATCAGCTAAAAGACTTGATGGATAAAGGCTTTATCAGGCCTAGTGTTTCACCATGATGTGCGCTAGAGTTATTGGTTACGAAGAAAAATGGCTCACAAAGAATGTGTATCAATTACTGACAGGTGAATAAGGTGACTATAAAGAATAAGTACCCCCTTCCGAGGATCAATAACTTCGTTGATCAGTTACAAGGTGTTAAGCGCTTCTCAAAGATTGATTTAAGACCATGGTACCACTAGATATGCGTTCGGGAGAAAGACGTTCCAAAGACATCTTTTAGATACAAATATGGTCACTTAGAGTTCTTAGTAATGTCTTTTGCATTAACTTATGCCCCAGCAGTGTTCATGGACCTGACGATAGCATATTCAGGTTGTATTTTGATTTGTTTTTTATTTTATTTATTGATGATATTTTGGTGAATTCACGTTCAAAGGCTAAGTATGCAAACCATTTGTGAGCAATCCTTCACGTTCTTCGAGACCGAGAACTTTATGAGAAGTTTTCTAAGTGTGAATTTTGGTTGGACTATATATGTATCTTTCTTAGGCCATTTGTATCACATGCAGGCATTACGGTTGATTCACAAAAGATTGAAGTCGTAAAGACTTGGCCTAGAACAATGACTACGATTGAGGTCGTAGTTTCTTAGGTTTTGTTGGGTACTACAGAATGTTTTTAGAGGGGTTTTCTTCACTTTCAGTACCATTAAGGAAGGTGACTCAAAAAGCAACTAAGTTCAAGTGGACTGAGGCTTGCGAGCATAGTTTCTAGGAGATGAAGGATAGGTTGACATTAGCACAAGTTCTAGCATTGCCAGAGGGTTCAGAAGGCTATGTAGTGTAAGTGATGCTTCTGGTGTCGGGTTGGGATGTGTTCTAATACAACATGGTAAAGTTATCGCATATTCTTCAATGTAGTTAAGAAAGCATGAGAAGAATTATCCGACCCACAATTTAGAGTTGGCTGCAGTTGTGCATGCGTTAATGATATGGAGATATTATTTGTATGTCATTCATGTCGACATCGTCATATATCATAAAAGCCTTCAATATATCTTTAGACATAAGGACTTAAATTTGCGATAGCGTCTATGACTTCAGTTACTAAAGTCTACGATGTGGATATTTTATATCATCCAGTAAAGGCAAATGTCAACAATACAAATTTTTATAATTTTAAAATTTAACTAATTTTAAATAATTAATAATAAATAAATAAATATTGATATGTGTCAATAATTACAATGAGACCCATTTATTAGACCCAATTAACTATACAGTAGTTACACAAAATTTCAAATACCCAATAATAAATTATTATAATGAGTTAGTTAATATGGGCACATAGGGACCACAGAATTAATTACCGAGGCTTCCTATTATGGAAATAATTCTAAATAATTAATTTGAATTATTCTTACCATAATAAATTACAAATCATTCCACTAGAAATTCGTAATTGCACTCCTCTATTTCATAATTCCCCATTAAACACTTATGTAATTCCCCATGTTAAGATTTCAGATACTAATCAATAAATTAAATTACTGACGAATTTAACTTAATGATTAATTTCTTTAGAGCACTACTTAACTTATTTCATGTGTCGGATTCATAAATCCACTTGCAAGATTTGACACAATGAAAACTTATAAGTTTCTCAAAAAAGGCATATCAATCAATCTCTATAACGAGACATGGATTCCATCAACTAACTTATTATTTCACCAATATATATTATTATCATCCAACTTACCAGGCATATTGACCCATCTCAGAATCTCACCTTTTAATAAATCAAACGACAATTATATATACAGATCATAATAGTTATATCAGGATTAAGAATATAAGTAAATTTAATAGTTTAGAGAATATGTTTTTGCCAGTCAGTCTAAAACAACTATCTCTACTCGGTCCCGTTCAATACATACAAAATGTACTAGCACAAGAAGTTGGAACTATACCGTTTCCATAATCAGGACAAATTACATATAATCTTGTGCTACAATCGTACCCGATGGCATGTCCAATTTCCATCCTAGATTGTGAACCAAAACTTTATACTTATAAGAACCGATGATTTAATCCTTTGTGTATAAGCTAAAACTCTACACACTAAATCATCTACTATATAAGTAAATAGACACCATAAAACGAATATATGATCTATTGAAATTGAGCAAATATTTATTCTCTAATAAATATTATTTCTTAACACATGGTTAATAGTATATATTCCAACAATCTCCCACTTAGACTTTTAACCATCACAATTGGTATAATGTACTATATCCAAATGCATGGTTAATAGTATATACCCTAACAATCTCCCACTTAGATGTTTAATCTTGAAAATTGTTAGAATACTATGTCAAAACACATGATTAATAGTATATACCCTAACAATCTCCCACTTAGACTCTTAACTATGCATTTACAACTTTCGCAGGCATTCCTTTATTTCTTATCGAAAGAAAATTTACCAAGCTATTTTCTCATGCAATTTTGTCTAGTAGTGCTTTGTCGTAACAAATCGATTTTGTACTAGATCTTTAGAGACCTTATCATGAAACTCTCCAAGAAAATTACTCGTGATATGAATATATTTTTAATTTTTTTAAGTCTAAATGTCTTGATAAACTCAAGATATTTAAAACACATGAAAGTATCATCATGAAAAATATATAAAGTCACTACAATCTGATTGTAGTGACGTAAACCTCTTATCTCATAAGTCACTTATCTTATAGAATAATTGTCTTTCAATTGTCTACACTAGACACTCTATAATAAATTGGTGTACAAGAGAAAAGGATAAGACGCTTATGAAGATGATGAGATTAATTATTGACTTATTATTAGTTATTTTGTTTCTTTTGGGATAGGTTCTAATAACTACGTATTACATTCTGAATTCAGTTTCTTTCATATTAGTACCTTGAGCAACTATAGAACTAGTTGGATTTAACGTAAGTCTAATCTGTGACATGTTTAGATATAGGATTGTCCAGCACATGTGCTGAGTGGGAGAATAAGAAAAATTGGAATTAAGAACGGAATGTGTGTGTTAATTGGATATCCTAAAGAATGAAACAAGGTTTATATAATGTCCTAAAAAAAATAAGTCAATTGTTAACACAACTTTCTGATTTCCTTTTGGAAAAGGTTTAGTAGATTTATGAGGTTATTGAAAATGACCAAAGAATAAAAATATTGCTAACCGAGATTCCTTGTCCCACTAAAAGAAAGGGTTTTCTAGTAGAATTTGGATAGTAGCCTTTTTTGACCATATAGATTGAAAAAAAAGTTCGTTGGGAAAGAAACCACACTAGGTTCTCTAGATAAATAGAAGGTCTCTTTTAAATTAGGTTGTGGTTTACCTACGGAGTGGAGAGTAGTTACTATCACGTGTAATTCGAGTTTTGGGTTGTGACACTTGTATTCAGTTCATATTTACAACACATAATTGGGCTTGACAAAAGCTATAGAAAAAGAAATGGTCTAAGTTGTTTAATAAAATGTGAAATAAAAGAACTACAAAATTAAAATAGGTTTTAGTAAAAACCTACATATAATTAATGAAAAGTAAACAAAGAAAAGATTAGTAATTAGTAGATACATTGACGAAATATATTGAAAACAATTCAGAATTAGTATATATCCCAATTTCCAAAGTCGAACAAAACTAAATGATTCAACTGACAAACAACGCCAACCACAGAATGGTTAGGAGGATGTGATACTCTTTACAACCCGCAGTCAATCTCTAATAAAGCTTCACAATTGTTGCTTAATACATTACTATAATATTTCCCCCAAGAAAAGCATTTTTAATGCCTAAAGCATCCTTGTAAGCCCAACAAATGTGTGTAAATATTTTACTTATAGATCCATCAGAATGATTCATTTTCCTCAAGGGGTCCGCCTTTTCTGCCCATGTTCTTGAGATTCACCACCGGAATGGACAAATTCACCGGTACCATGTTCACTGCTTGTGAATTCTTGACTCGACAATCCAGATTTCTTGAATTTCTTAAGGTCGTATGAACCTCCATCGTATTCAGAACTTTCACTAGAACCGAACATTGCAGTACTCGGGGACTTCTTCATTCCCTCATTTAAAGCATCCAGAGACACATCACCTTCTAAAGCACGTACAATCTACAAGATATAATGTATATATGTCAATCGCTACTTTATTTAAATTTTGAATTAGGAAAAGCTTTATTGGCGAATATTAAGAAGAAATTAACCTGACTCATTTTGGGACGTCTTCTTGCTGAATGTCTGATGGATGCAGCAGCACAAGCAACCATACATAGCATCTCTTGAGCATCGAAATTTCCTTCCAAACGTGGATCTATTAATTCATCGTAGTCTCCACCCTCTGTTGCACGAATCAGAATTGGCCTAGCCTGCATATTATATAACATATATGTTTAAATAATCTGATCAATGTCCTACTGAATTAATTTTTATCATTCAAAAGATGCAAAGAAATGATCATCGTATACCCATTCCACTAAAGTATCATCATCACTGCTGATATCTATAGGACGACGCCCAGTTATAAGTTCCAACAACATAACACCATAAGAATAGACGTCAGACTTTTCAGTTAGCTTTCCACTTGAAGCGTATTCTGGTGCTAAGTACCTACATAAATAAATATACTCTTTCGATTAATACAAATCTATTAGATATTTGAAGTATTATGTAACTAAACTCACCCAAAAGTGCCCATGATACGCGTGGAAACATGTGTATTAGTGTCGTTGGAAAGTTTAGCTAATCCAAAATCAGCAACCTGACAAAGGGAGTAATGATAAACTTTGTTAGAAACATAAATGAGGAATCAATTTGCTTAATGTTTCGAAATACCTTAGCTTCACAGTTATGATCGAGTAAAATATTAGCAGCTTTGATGTCTCTGTGAATAATACGAGGGTGGCCTGCAATTTATATATGAAATAGCAGTTATGAAAATGTGCATAGACAAGTGCTTAAATGAGAACAGTATATACGAACTTACAATCTTCATGAAGGTACGCGAAGCCTTTGGCAGATCCTAATGCAATTTTAAGCCTAGTAGGGAAGTCCATAACAGGACGACCAGTTCCTAATTGAATAAAGGATCGATGAGTTAAATACGACATATGTAGAATGAGTATTTAGATAAAATAAGGGAATTGAGTTAGTACCATGAAGGTGATACTCAAGAGTGCCATTAGGAACAAATTCATATACCAACAACCTTTGAGATCCAGCAATGCAATAACCAACTAAAGAGACAAGATGTCGATGATGTACACGACTAATAATTTCAACTTCAGCTTGAAATTCTCGTTCGCCTTGTCCACTATTAGCTTTTAGACTTTTCACAGCTATATCCTTACCATTAGGTAAGACCCCTTTATGTACAAAGCCAAAACCACCTTGTCCTATTAGATTTGACTTAACAAATCCTCCAGTTGCGGTAGATAAGTCATCGTATGTAAAACTACTTTGGTTAAAACCAAGAGCCATTGATGGATGTGGAGGTGGCAATGGAGGTTGTTGCGGACCAGAGAAAGCAGCAGAGCTCATTTCACTGCTACTCATCATTGGTGGTGGTGGTGGTGGTGCTATTGGCCAACTCAGTTCTGAACTTACGTTAGTACTCGGTGCTTGTGGATTAGGCATTTTCACCATATGATCTGTTGATTGAATATTGTTGTTGTTGTTCCAATTCCCATATGGTCCACTGTTATAGTAGTCAGTACCTGTCCATATATACATTCTCAAATACTAACACTATTTAAACCTAAACATATTCAGTACTCTGCACATTTACATACAATATACGTTAAGAGAAGAAAGAACATACTATTGCCTCCATGAGAATTGTCCCTGTAGTAGCCCATTTGATCACGTGGCCTTCTCCTTTTGCGTTTACAACATGATATAAGGAAAACTAACATGACTAGAAGTAATAGACCTCCTGCAGCAGCAACTCCTACAATGATGCCTGTCCCGTTATCATTAGACTTGTTATCATTATTATCTAAGGACTTGCTTGGTGGTGGCCTATGCTTCGGAGGAGAAAGAAACCCCGAGTTGGGAGAAAAAGGAGGAGGTGGTGGAGGAGGAGGTGGTGGTGGGGGTGGAGGTGATGAACCTCCGTTTGAATTTGAGGATTTTCCTGGTGGTGAAGATTTGTTACCGTTGTTGTTGTTGTTGTTGTTATTATTGTTACCACCATTATTGTTGTTGTTATTGTTGCCACCATTATTGTTGTTGTTGTCATTCTTATTGTTACCGTTGTTGTTATTGTTGTCGTTATCATTGTTACCACCATTGTTGTTTTTACCATCATTGTTGTTGTTGTTGTTGTTACCATTATTGTTGTTGTTGTTGTTGTTACCATTATTGTTGTTGTTGTTGTTGTTGTTGTCATTATTGTTGTTGTCCTTGTTGTTGTTGTCATTATTGTTGTTACCACCGGAAGGAGACGAGTTGTTATTATTATCCCCTGATGGTGGAGAGGATGATGAATTACTTTGGGGAGGAGATTGGGATTTTGAATCATTTGATGAAGATGAATTGTCTTGTGATGGTGAAGAATTTGACGATGAGCCAGACGATGGAGAATTTGAAGAAGATGATGGTGGTGAATTTGATGAAGAATCCGAATTAGATGGTGAATTATTGGATGATTGATCATCCTTAGATACTGAAGACATTTTTATAAAATCTTGATGATCACACTTTATTTCAAAACACGTCGTTTAAACCCTGCCGTTCTCCCAAACAATGAACCCTGTTCATTAAAGATCAATATATCAAAATAAGAAACTTTTACACCAAAAGAAAAAGAAATTAGAAAGAAGACAAGTTCATTTATTATTTAAGAACAACACATATATTGGTCTCTGTATAAACATGTGAATCATGAAATATGATAACAATGAATGTATGAACAAAGATTTTATTATTGTAAAGGGTATATGGAATGTATTTACGTAATACGGAGAAAAAAAGGAAGAAATTAGACAGGACGGAGAAAGAAAGAAAATAACACCTTTAGGAGAATGGCAGGGAGAGGATTCTCAAAGCAAAGGGAAAAATTGGCGCATGATAATAGTTTTTACAAGTAAACAAAGAGTCATCTTTGCATCCTCATATTCCTCCTAAAAATGAGGGAACTAATCACTTCATCTAGACTCTTAACAATAATATAGCATTTCTATTTTTATATGTTTAACTTCTAAATACAATTGACTAATTAGAGACCACAACATAATTTAGAAAATTTTATTGGTCCATAAAAAATCATGACCACTACAATGAAATGTTTGAGTTTGTCCTTGTTTTTCGCAAAATGTTTTCGTTCAGAGGCGTATCCAGGATCTCAAGAACAAAGGGGCACCATTATCTTTTAATAGACATTTAATTCAATTTTATAAAATTTACAGTGACAACAAGTTGACGAGCAAGGAGCAACCTTTATATAATAATATATTAGCAATAAACATCATTCACTTATAATTGTCGTCTTTCATATTTTGAAAACGATCAATAATGGTAATATTATTTAAAAAACAGTAAATCTTACCCATATCTAACATTGCAATGTTCCATAGTCTTGATGGTTTGCTCAATAACCTGTTTAGGCCTGATATTGGTAGTATGCTTTTTGATCAACGTCATATTAACAATTAACAGAGATTAAAGTTCAAGATCAAAATCAATGTGTCCATTTTGACTGCATCATTTTCCTCCAAACTCCGCTGCAAGAGCTTCAACCATATTGTTACTGTTACATTGAATAGGTATAGAAAAAACCATCATAACATCACCATTTTTGTCTCTAACTATCTCTCCAGTGCCCGTTCCCCCATTCTCAATGATAACACTTTCATTAGTATTGACTTTGACGTTGTGTTGTTGAGGTTTACACAATCAAACTTAATATCTCGATCACTGTACACAAGTCGTACCCCATTTGAATTGAAGTCCACCTTGTCGTAGAGTCTAGAAACATCAAATTTAATTTACCAAAGGCCTTACTGTTTCATTCTGTTTTTTTGAAAGTTTCTTTGCTTTAACATATCTACGTAATGTCCTCAGTTTCAAATTTCCCGGACTACATAAATAGGAGCAATTTGGAGGATCATTCCACCTATTTTGTTTATAGTGCCAAACATGTTTATAGTGTCATAGGAATGGAGTTTCTTTTGAAGAAGCCTCCCAGTGAGAACCGATATTTTGAGAGAATTTTAGAGTGCAAACTTCCCTTGCCATCCACAATTTGAATTTTGAAAGAATTTTAGAGGTATGTAAAAGGGAAACATTTGTCGATAAAATCTAAAGCTTTTCTGATATTCATCATCATATCATCATATCATCATATCATATCATCATCATAATATCATTCTTGGGTGTTAAAAGGTGTGAATGGAAAATAAAGAGTTGCGACTTTTATGAAGAGTTGTGACTTTGATGAAAAGTTGCGACTTTTATGAAAAATAGTGACTTTTATGAAAGGTGATGACCTTTCCGAAAGATTGTGACTTTTCCAAAGGTTTGTAACCTTTCCAGTAAGGCACAATAATAACTTTTTTCGCACTACCCTTTGTTTTCTATAAATTGAGGGATTTTCTCTCATTTTGAAATTAGAATTTCTGAACTTCTTCTACTACTACTAAATCTAGTATTTTAAGTGTACTTTACTTCTGTCGAGTGGCTCGCTGTCACCAGCGTTTTGGGTATCAATACACTAGTGATTAAGATCATTCTATCATGGGATGACATATTCTTAATCAAACCTCGGATACTAGAGGGGACTAATTTCTTTAAGGGGACACTATGCATTTAGTGGCTTGATCTTCTTTCTGTTTTTTCAGATTCTGGTATGTGTTACAGATGTTAGATTTATAAAATAATTTCTGTTTTTCTGTTCTTCACTGGTTCATTAAACTTTGATAACTTCGTGTTTCTGCAAAGTTAGTTGAGTTAGTAAGATTCTTTAAACACAGATTGACAACAATTCTTCTTAAAGAAAAATATTTCGTATATTTTTCTAATCTGTTTCTGATTCTAGTTTCTCTACTAGTTTTAGTTTTCTAGTTGTGAAAATGTTCTTAAACTTTGTTGCGTCTTACCAAGTTCTTCAAAGTTTTGTTCTAAGTATCTTAAGAATACAAGATGAACAACAATGTTAAAGAAATTATTATATTGTTGGTATTTCTTGTATTCTTTTGATTGAGAGAAACAAATCATGGAAGTAGAAGATTGTAACATCTCACAATTTGAAATAGCTAAGAATAAGCTAAGAAATTAAAAATATTCATTTTTGGAAAGAAAAGAAAAAATCTGGAAAACTGCCTAAGTTAAGAAAGTGAGTTTTGGTCATTTTCAAATGTCCATAACTTCTAGCTCAGGATCAGTTAGAGTCAGCTCTTGATATGGATGGAAAGCCCTTGGAGAGATCTTTTCAACGCCGCCGAGGTTACGCATTTTCGATATCGTATGAGAGAGATATGCCTATCGAAAGTTGGGTTGTTGAAGCAAGGAAAGATCCAATCCGGATTTAAGTGCAAACTAGTCTTTTCACCAATTAATTTCATATTTCGTTTTAGGGGTTTATTTGGGATAAAAGGAAGTTTTAGTTCAAACTAGACAAAAATCAAAATCACGCTTAGAGCTTGGAGAAGAAAGAAAAGAAGAAGGAAAGGGAGAAATGTCAAGAATTCGCCAAGAACACCAAGGATTTACAAGTGGGATTCGTCGGGGGTGATCCATATCAAGGTATGTGAGATCTTTTGTGTTGGGTTAGTTCACCCACACACCAAACTTGTTTCAATTCATTAGTTTTAGAATTGTTTGCATGTTAAGAAGTGAGTTCTTGAAGAATCTTGTCGAATTCGTGTTGGTTGAGTTTGTTTGAATGCCCATTGTTGTTTGATTCGTAATTCCGGGTTTTTTTCCGAGTTATATCTATTGGGTATTGAAGGTACTAATGATCCTAAGGATTTGGGAAAAGAACTATGGAGGTTTAGTGGGTTTAGCGTTGAAAAATAAAAGGAGAAGTTCATTAGTCACACTTGGGCAGCATCAGGCATGGCGCGCCCCATCTGCGCCAGAGGGCTTGGGGCGGCGCCAGCAGTGTGCCAGAAATGAGGCCTGGTGCGGCGCGCCTTGGATGCGCCTGAATCAGCGTTTTTCGCCCAGTTTTCGTAATTTAGCGTAATTAAGTCCTTCTAAGGTGTTTTAACACTCTCTAGTGATTCTAATTACTTCAAATGATTTTTAAACACCTAGGAATCACCAAAAACACGAATCATAACCTTGAATTCATAATTTCATTCAAGGAAAGTTAAGATCAAGGTCAAAGAAGTTAATAGTCAAGTCTAAAGTTAAGAAGCAAGTCCAAAGCAAAGTTCTTAAAGGTTTTCAAGAGTCTTTAGTAAACGTTTTAAGAGTTATTTTAGGACTCAAGTTTCAAGTTAAGTAAAGAGCAAAAAGTTGAAGTTCTTCTTTCAAAGAAAATATAAGGGAACTAAATTCCCTAAGAGTTGAATTAAGACCCAAGTTTCAAGCTAAGTAAAAATTAAAGAGTTGAGTTCATTTCTCAAAAGCTATAAGGGAACTAAGTATTTCCTAAGAGTTTATACATGTTTTTACATTTAAGATAAGAGGAAACTAAGATTTCCTTAATAGTTTTGTGCAAGAAAAGGGAACATTGATTCCAAAAGAGCTTTCTAAAGCTAAGTGTTCAGCAATTATCTCAACCCAAAAGAGTAAGTACTTTTCTTAAAAAGTATATATTGGGAGTAGTATTGAGTACCGATGTGGGGATAAGAGTTCATAATAACTCAAGTCTCCATGAAAACTATGTAGTCATCATGGGTATTAACGGGTCATACTTTTTAGATGATCACGTAAGTTAAGCTAGTGGATCCCCTAAGTTAAGTAGTTCTATGCGACAGCAAAATATAGGACAATTCTGACGGCTTGGGAAAGACGTTCTATCACCACTTAGGCTCATAGTGGTTGTTGTCGGTTAAAAATTCTCCCACAGAAACTATATTACTTCATATATAAGTAAAGTTGAGTTTGTTATTGCATTTTCTTTAACGAACTAATTGTTTACATTGTTTTACAAGCTTTTATATATTTCATGGTCTTGTTGCTTCATATTAAGTCAAGTCATTCATGAGTTGAGCAGAGCCAAGGTAAGTGTTCCTTCTTGCTCCTTTTCAAGCTTAAGTTGTTGTTTAGCATTCCAACTCGCATACTGGTACATTCAATGTACTGATGCCAGTTGACCTACATTGTATCATGATGCAGACGCAGGTAACCAGGATCATTGTCAGCTAGCGCATCGTTGATCCAGCCTCCTTACATTATGGAAGACACATATTTATTACTTTCAGTATTTCTTTCTTTGTTAGGATGTTGTGGGGTCTGTCAAATCATCCATCTTAGCATTAGAGGCTTCATAGATAGACAATCAGACAGTTTAGTTTTGAGTCCCTTCTTTGTATTGCAGATGTTTTGCTATGAGCTTAAGTGCCATTTTGGCCAAGTTATTTATTTCAAGTTAATTTATAAGAATGTTTTCTTGTATTGAGTTAAGTCTTCCGCTGAGTTAAGCAAGTCAGGACAAGGTTCCACATAGAGCTAATAATGGTCATTGAGTGCCGATCACGTCGAGAGTGTAGGCTCAGGGTGTGACAAAGATAAATCCATTACTTCTCCAGAATTCGGTGCATTATTTAGAAAGGTCAAAGTGAGAATGTACTAGAAGAATGGGCGGTATTCCGGTTAAAGATTATACCAGGTAACGTTCTTATTATTTATCTAAGGAGGAAAATAATTTCTAAAGGTTAACAATTTTGATATTTATCATGCGTGTATTTGGAAAAAGTTTTGCAAATTGTATGTTTTTCTGAATGAATTTTCCTTGGTAAATAGTGTTGCCTTTAAAATTCACTAGTTTGCAGAAAAGAAAAACATTTATATGTGATAATCTAAGATTATGTTTTATTCTGTTTGGAGACTAAAAACTTTTATTGTTTTCTACTTTAGATAAATTGGACTATGCTATTGGTTTGAAGAATATGAAAACTTCACATTATAAGTCAGTGTTGTACTTTTGATTTTCTATAAACTTCAATGTTATATAGAAATAAATTGTACAAATTTTTTGTCCTTATTGTTAGTATTTTAAATATTAAGTGGTATGTCTATTTGTGATTGAGGAAAAATACCAGTGACTTAGAATTTGTGATTTTGTGTCTCTATAGAATGAACTTTGACATTGTGTAAAGATTTTCAAAGAGACTTGAAGCGCTATAATTCTTTTGAATAATGTTTCCAAATGAAGTTTCATATTACCGATGAAATTTTGATAGTATGGAAAAAATATGTGGAATAACTAGTTTCAAATACTTGAAAAATAATTTAGAGATTGTATTTAAAATGTGGGGGTTCTTTGCTTATGAAAAGATAAATTAGATTTAGTGTCTAATTTAAATTTGGAGCACAAGGTATGAAATTCAATGATACTTTTGTATTATGTTAGACCTCCAAAATTCTTGGAGTATATCCGATATTGTGGTTATTGAGTTTCTCTTTTACTAGTATATGATGTGACTAGTATGAAACTATCAAATTATATATATACTTGTTCAAAATAATTATGTTCTTTTATGAAAAATTGTTACTTAAAATGTTGTGATTTTTCATGAAAAGATATGTCTATTAAATATAACTATTTCAGAGACAAGAATATTGGTGAATAGTCATTTTCATGTTTTGTAAACGAAGCATTTGAACTTTATTACCTTTATTGGACCCAATAAAACTTTGTTCATGGGTAGTTTTATAACAATCAAATTGAAATTTATGGAAAGGTTCTTGCAAAAAGGACATTTGATAAGGTGATGACTTTAAACAATGTTTGTATCACACAAAATTATAGAAAGTAGGAACAAAATATTTGTGAGAAAAAACTACCTCGCAGAAAGCTCTTCAAACTCAATATATTTATTTGTTCTTACTTGCTTGAGTCAAACTGTTTTTGACATGAACACTTGGGACATGTCAATTACAAAACCTTGTAAGAAAAACTGATTAATTTAGAAGGTTTGTCTAACTTTGAGTGCAATAAATAAAAATGTTAAGTTTGTGTGGAATCTAAGTATGTTGAGCATTCTTATAAATCTGTTGAAAGAAATTCTAATTCCTTAAAATTGATGTACACTGACATTTGTGATATGAAGTCAACACCTTCTTGTGGTGGAAAAAAATATCTCGTTACTTTTATTAACAATTGCATTAGAAATGACTATGTTTATTTCCTTAATGGTAAGGATGAAACAATAGATATGTCTAGACAATATAATATTGAAGTTGAAAATTAGTTTGGAAAAATATGAGAAGTGATAGGGATGGAGAGTATAAATCTCATTTTGCAGAAATATGTTTGAAAAGTTGAATTATTCATCAAACTGATGCCCTATTCACCTCAATCTAATGGAAAAAAATCGAACTTTGAAGGAAATGATGACTGCAATACTTATAAGTTCAGGTTTACCACAAAACTTGTGTGAAGGAACTATCCTTACTACAAAAGGGAACGATAAAAAGTTTTGTCTTTTTATAAAGAAAGCAATAAACGTTTTGTTTGTTTAGGGCACAATCTATTCCATATAAGAAACAGAAAGGAAGGAAGTCCAACTTGAAATATTTCAAAGTGTGGGTGTGTCTATCCAAGGTCCAATATCCTATTCCTAAAATGATTAAAATAGTACCGTAGACTGTGGACCGTAAACATAGACTTGAATAGTCTAGTGAAAGGTGTAAACGACCTTAGGAAGAACAAAATGAGAATGTACTTAATAAAGAGATTCAGAGGCGTAGTAAATGTCAAAGGATATCTACTTCCTTAATATATGAATTTGTAACATTTCTTGTGTCTTATGTAGACTCATCCTTTTGGACAGATGCTGTGAATAGTGAGATTTGTTCAATCTTGAGCAATCCCATTCTAAGTTGATTTATCTTCCTTCAGAAAACAAACCTTTGGGTTCAAAGTGAATCGTCAAAAGGAAATGAAAGTCAATGGAATTGTTAAAAAATATAAAACAAGACTTTTTGTCAAAGGTTTTAGACAAAAACAAGGTCTTGATCTTTTCGACACATACTAACCAATAACTAGAATTACATTCATTTGGATGTTAATTGTGTAAAGAATTGGAGGAAGAAATTTACATGGAACAACCCAAAGGTTTTATGGTTCCTGGTAAATAAAAGAAAGCGTGCGAACTTGTTAAGTCACATTATGAACTAAAACAAGCACCCAAACAATGACATAAGAAATTTGACCAAACCATGTTGACAAATTGATTTAAGAATGATAGAAGTGATAAATGTGTTCACATTAAAATCACTAGGTCATTGCTTGTTTGTATATTGGTAATATGTTGATCATCAATAGAGATACTAATGACATAAATGCTTAAATGTATGCTAAAAAACAAGTTTGGAATGAAATATTCTGAAGTTGTTGATGCAATCTTAGGTATAAGAATCCTTAAAACTCCATAATGTTTAGCATTTTCACGGTTTCATTGCATTGAAAAGGTACTTGAATAGTTCAAATATTTGTATTTCAATATTGTCAAGTCTCCAATAAATATTAGTTTTGCATTTCAAAAGAGTGAAAGCGAAAATGAATCACAATTGGATTGTGCTAGAGTATTGGGAAGTATGATGTCTATCATGAAGTGTGCGCGATTAGATATAGTTTGTTATTAATGAACCAAGTCGGTTCACAAGTGATCCCAATCAAACTCATTAGTTGACAATAAAAAGAGTTTTGGAGTATTTAAGAAATACTTAAACCTAAGTCTTATATTATAACAATATCCAGCAGTATTGAAAGGATATAGTGATGCAAATTGGATCACCGGACAGATGAAGTAAAATTCACGAGTGGATATGTATTTACTCTAGGTAGAGGAGCAGTCTCTTTGAAATATTTCAAAAAAGACATGTATCGCTAGCTCTAAAATGATCTCTGAGCTACGTGCTCTAGGTAAGGTCGGTGAATAGTTGAAAGACTCTGTAATTTCTTGATAGATATTCTTTTTTTTGTCTAAACCATTAAATTAGTATGTATACACTTTGATAGTCAAGATGCAATAGGTAGGAAATGGATAATGATGTATAACAGAAAGTCTCGTCATAGGACATAAACATGATATCGTTAGAAAACTACTCTCTAGTGGAATTATCATAATTGACTATGTAAAGTCAAAGGATAATGTGTCGGATACACTTACAAAAATGCCTAACTAGAGAGAAATTTTAAGGATCATCTAAGGGAATGGATTTACGGCTTAGGACAAGTCATCATGACGGTAACTCTATCTAGCAGACTGAAGATACCAAGAACTAGATTCAAAGAGAAAAACAAAGTTATGATTGACGGTTCGACATTGTCAACAAAATCAATCCATTCTCATGATGAAGACAATGCTCGGGAATAAGGATACAACATTAAGGCTTGTTAATGAGTTAATAAAGCTTAATGATTTTAATGATATGCTAAGTTTGACAGAGTTGACCAAATAGTGTATCTACGCAATAACACGGTTAGAAATTGCCTATGTGAGTGTGAAGTGTAAGCCGCTTCAAAGAGGATGATTGTCAAAAGCCCATCTCTCTATACACTCATGAAACCGAGAGGGGTTCATGGATGAAACGAACACAACCATAAGAACCATAAACGATAAATGATTAATTGTGTAACATATGGTTGTCTAGGTATACACCAAAGCTTGATGGTTCAAAGATATCGGATCTACCAATTAACCGAGTATATCCGACATATGTTCACTACGAAAAGTCCAAAGGGAAACCTACTTATCCAGATGCAATTAATTCTTGCTTGTAAAGTACACATACTTGTCCGTTTCTTTGTCTTGGAGTCATTCCCCATTCGTGCGGGGGATTGTTGGGTGTTAAAAGGTGTGAATGAAAAATGAAGAGTTGTGGCTTTTATGAAGAGTTGTGACTTTGATGAAAAGTTGTGACTTTTATGAAAAGTTGTGATCTTTATGAAATGTCGTAAAGTTGTGACTTTTATGAAAAATCGTGACTTTTATGAAAGGTGATGACCTTTCTGAAATATTGCAATTTTTCCAAAGGTTTGTGACTGTAAAAATCTCGTAACCCAAAATAGCTAAGAATAAGTTAAGAAACTAAAATAATCACTTTTGGAAAGAAAAGGAAAAATCTGGAAAATTTTCTAAATGAAGAAAGTGAGTATCCCTTGGTGAGATCTTTCCAACGCCACCAAGTTTGCGCATTTTCGATACCGTATGAGGGAGATATGCTTATCAAAAGTTGGATTGTTGTATTAAGGAAGGTACCAATCTGAATTTAAGGAAGAGTAAGCTAGTCTTTTCACCCATTTATTTCGTATTTCATTTTAGGGATTTATTTGGGGTAAAAACAAGTTTTAGTTCAAATTAGAAAAGTTATTTTACGCTAAGGGCTTGGAGAAAAGAGAAAGAGAAGAAGGAAAAGAGAGAAAGATCAAGGATTCGCCAAGAACGCCAAGAAATTTCGAGTGGAATTTGTCAAGGGTGATCCCTGTCAAGGTATTTGAGATCTTTCGTGTTGGGTTAATTCATCCACACACCAAAACTTGTTTCAATTTAGTGGTTTTAGAATTGTTTACATGATTAGAAGTGAATTCTTGATGAATCTTGTCGAATCCCTATTGATTGAGTTGTTTGAATGCCCATTGATGTTGATTCATAATTTCCAAGTTGTTTTTCGAGTTGGATCTACTGGGTATTGAAGTTTTTGATGATCCTTAGGGTTTGGAAAAAGAACTATGGAGATTTAGGGGATTTAGTGTTGAAAAACGAAGAGAAAAGTTTGTCAGCCACATCTGGGCTACACTAGGCGCGACACGCCCATCTTCGTCGGGGGTCCTGAGGCGGCGCGCCTGCAGTGCACCACAAAGGTGCCTCAGTCCAACTGGTCTGGCGTGGCGCGCCCCGAACGCGCCTGAATCGGTGTTTTTACCCAATTTTCATAGTTTAGCCCTGTTAAGTCCTTCTACGGTACATTAACACTCTCCAATAATCTAATTGCTTCAAATAATTCCTAAACACCTATGAGTCATCAAAGTACACAAATTATAAACTTGAATCCATAATCCAATTCAAGGAAAGTTAAGATCAAAGTCGAAGAAGGTAAGAGTCAATTCTAAAGTTAAAAAGCTAGTCTAAAGCAAAGTTCTTAAAGGTTTTCAAGAGTCTTTATTAAACGTTTTAGCTTCGTTTTAAGGCTCAAGTTAAAGTTAAAGTAAAGAGTAAAGAGTCGAAGTCTTTCCTTCAAAAAATTATAAGGGAACTAAGTGTTCTCTAAAACTTTATATATGTTTTCACATTTTAGTGAAGATGAAACTAAGATTTTCCGAAAGAGTTTTGAACAAGAAAAGGGAATATTTATTCCAAGAGAACTTTTTAAAACTAAGTGTTGAGCAATTATCTCAACCTAAAGAAAGGAAGTTGTTTTAAAAGTATGAGCTAAAGTACATTTGGGGAGTAGTATTGAGCACTAATAAGGGGATGAGAGTTCATATTAACTCAAGTCTCCATGAAAACGATGTAGCCATCATGGGTATTAACGGGTCCTATTTTTTAGATGATCACGTAAGTTAAGCTTGTGGATCCACTAAGTTAAGGAGTTCTATGCGACGACAAAGTGTAGGACAGTTCTGACAGCGTGGGCAAGACACTGTATCACCACTTAGGCTCATAGTGGTGGTTGTTGATTAGAGAATCTCCCACAAGAAAGTATATTACTTTATATATAAGTAAAGTTGAGTTTGTTATTGCATTTTATTTAATGAACTAAGTGATTTCATTGTATTACAAGCTTTTATATATATCGCATATGTCTACCTGTTTTATATTAAGTTAAGTTACTCAGGAGTTGAGCAGATCCAAGGTAAGTGTTTCTTCTTACTCTTTTCAAGCTTAAGTTTGTTAGCATTCCAACTCGCATACTCGTACGTTCAATGTACTGATGTCAGTTGTCCTGCATCGTAACATGATGCAGACACATGTAACCGGGATTAGCATCACCCAATGCCTCATTGATCCAGCCAAGCACTCGGAGTCAGTGGTGAGCCTCCTTGCATTCTGGAGGACACATATTTACTGTTTTTAGTCTTTTCTTTTATAGAATGTTGTGGGTTCTGTCCCAACATTTATCTTAGTATTATAGAAGCTTCATAGACAGATCGTAAGTCAGATAGTTCAGTTTTGAGTCTCTCTTTATTTGCTTTTCAGATATTGTGTGTGAGACATAAGTGTCATTTTGGCCAAAATATTTATTTAAGTTATATTTGTGAGAATGATTCTTATATTGAGTTAAGTCTTCCGATGAGTTAAGTAAGTCAGACCAAGGGCCGCTCAAGGTGAGCAATGGTCATTGAGTGTCGGCCACGTCCAGGGTGTGGATTCGAGGCGTGACAGTGGCCTTTCTAGTAAGTCACAATAAGAACCTTTTTGCACATAAATTGAGGGATTTCCTCTCATTTTAAGAACAAAATTTCTGAACTTCTTCTACTACTATTAAATCTAGTATTCTAAGTGTACTTTACTGCAATTGAGTGGCTCGCTGACACCAGCGTTTTGGGTATTAATACACTGGTGATTGAGATCATTCTATCGTGGGAGGACATATTCCAAATTAAACCTCGAATACTAGAGGGGAATAATTTTCTTAAGGGTACACTGTGCATTCAGTGGGCTTGATCTTCTTTATGTTTTTCCAGATCATGGTATGTGTTACAGATATTAGATTTGTGAATTAATTTCCGTTTTTATGTTCTTCACTGGTTCATTAAACTTTGATAACTTCGTGCTTTTGCAAAGTTTGTTGAGTCAGTAAGATTCTTTAAACACAAATTGACAACAATTCTTATTTAAGAAAAATATTTCGATTATTTTCCTAATATGTTTCTGATTCTAGTTTCTCTACTAGTTTTAATTTTCTAGTTGTGAAAATATTCTTAAACTTTGTTATGTCTTACCAAGTTCTTCAAAGTTTTGTTCTAAGTATCTTAGGAATACAAGATGAACAACAATCATATCATATCATATCATATCATCATATCATGTATTACTAAAAGTGGGAACAAAAAAAATTAAAAGTTGAAATATCATTTTATCCCTACACTAAAAATTGAAATTCGAAATACCATTTTACCCCAACACTAAATTCAAATATTATAAATATTGAGTTAATTACATGTTTAATATTAGTGATAATCAATTACTAGATCAAGTAAATAGAGAGTTCATGTGTTCATTGGAGGATTAAAGTATTAAGAAGAATGCTTAATATACTTTTTCCTCCTACG
Source organism: Solanum lycopersicoides (assembly GCA_022817965.1). Taxonomy (NCBI): domain Eukaryota; kingdom Viridiplantae; phylum Streptophyta; class Magnoliopsida; order Solanales; family Solanaceae; genus Solanum; species Solanum lycopersicoides. The sequence continues at coordinate 60,485,461 of CM040628.1, read as the reverse complement.
TTTTTTATTTATATTTTCCCTCTATTAGTCTTCTTTAATTTAATTTTCTATAAATAAATTATTGTCACAATATTTATTTGAGATTATTGCATTTTAGTACTCATTACATACATGTTTGGAGAAATTGGAGTAGGAGGTTTGTACAGTTACAACGAGATTGGTGTTGGAAGTGTCAGCTACGGCTTTGAGAGAGTCAATTTGTTGGTTCCATTTGTCGCGGGGTTTGCTTTTGTAGGAGTTGGGCTTGATGTAGCGTATGGGAGCAGTACCATTAAACTAATCATTTTTGGAGTTTATGCTTTTAAGATAGTGTAGACTACAGAGTATAATGTATATGAAATAATGGTTTCCCAAAAATTAATGTAGTAATTACTATGTAACATATACAATTTGATGAGAATCTAATTGAATACACTATTTGTTATAGAGTACATAAATATGAAGAACTATGAATTATGATTCTCAAGTATACTAACAACCTCAGACTTTTGTTCCTCACTCAATTCTAAAGGAAATTGGATAAGAAACTGAAGTACAAGGTTTCCTCTATTTGTACTTTCTTGTTTAGATTTAGGCATGCCTTGGCCTGGTATGACTTTCTCAAATCCTGGATAAATTATTTCATCATCAAATGACATAGTCATTGCTTCGTCTCCGCCCAAAAGAGGTACAGTAATTGTACACCCTGTTAGAGCTTGTACTAGAGGGACTTCAACTCCAAGAAGTAAGTCATCTCCTTCTCTTTTGTATAATGGATGTGTTTTCTCATCAATTGAGAATATTATATCTCCTGTTCTCTCATCCCCTTTACCTTCGAAAGTAATCTTCGTTCCTCTCTTCCATCCTGGCTTCACCATTATCGTTACGACTTCTTCCTCTTTAACAATTAGCCTGCAAGTTAATAACAAAATATCATTATGTTTCTATTTAGTGTTATACAGAGGCGAACCCAGGATTACCTTAGCTCATGGTTTTATAGATGGATTTGAATCCTGGTCTCAAGGGTGGTTTCTCCTATGCTTCTTATGGATGCACTGTTTACTATATCTTAATTTCTGTCAGGATGGGTCCGCCTCTGGTGTTATATATACTAGTTCATAATGTTTATTGACCCTCAAAGGAACAAAATTGAAATTTGAATTTCATTTCAAAGGAAACTAGAATTTAAATATATGTACCCTGTTGTTGCAACAACATCTCTTGTTATTATGACCTTCTTGACGCATCCATTGCACAATTCCTCAAGTGTACATTCCAATTTCTTCTCAATTGGTTGAGTCTTTCTCCGAGAAGTAGACTGAGAAAAAATGATAGGTTTGCTAGCAACTTTCGAAAGGTTATTTGGAGGTTGATCTGATACAGGGGTGCCAGGGGTTGTGGGAGTGTTGGTTCCACTCATCGTAAAACATGCTGGCATCGATGTGTAAAAATCTACGGTTGGGCTGATTCGACTCGTTGTTCTTGAAAGGAGTGTGGGACTTGAAATTTGTAACTCATCCTCCTCATCTTTTGAACTTTTTTTAGGTGTTTTTGCCGTATCGCTTTTAAATAAATCTGCTTCCTCTCTCTTTTTCTTGCTAAGAACCTGAAAATCACATTTGTAATCAAGTAAGTATATTTGCAAATATTATGATCACAACATGGATCGATAAATGATACAATAATAGTATACGACATGTACATACTCTATACGCTTCATTGATGGATCGAAACTTGTCTACAGCTTCAGCTTGATTGGATTTGTTTCTATCAGGATGCCATTTCTTAACAAGATGTTTATAGGCTTTGCAAATGTCTTTGAGGGATGCTGATTTTGGAATTTCTAATATTCCATAATATTTTGACGCAGACGATGGTGATTTCGAAGATTCTCCCATGGAAGATGATTATTTTCTATAAATTTTTTTATTTTTATTTTTTTGTGGGAGAATTAAGGACATTAGAACAGGAGGAGCTATGCAGAGAGATATTTTTTTTCAGAGAAAGAATTGACGAAGCAGAAATTTTGTGGAAATGAATGTAAATAGAAAGGGGGATAGTATCCAAACAAGTGTGTGACGAACGTGATTTCTTATATTTATCCTTGAATTATTCGAAATAGGGAGGTTTTGCCCTACATTTATATTTTGGGACAAGGGCTCTTAATCGTAAACACTAGACATGTTGTGAAATTAACTTGACTATTATAACTGATATTAAATTATTTAATATAGTTTTTCAAATTCTATTTTTTTAACATTTCCTTTCAAAATTTGTATAGCGACTCTTGAGTTAATATTATGATGATGTGAAGATACCATATATAATGTATAAAAAATTGAATTTGACATTTTATACCTATCATTCTTAGTGTGAGTAAAATAAGTCCATTATTTGTAATGTAGAAAACTAAATTGCAAATAATTATGTAAGAAAATGTAGATGGTATATCATGTTTAGAAATAAAATTAAGCCTTCTTAATTAATTCATAAGGAAGCAGAAGAGAGAAAAAAGAAGTTATGGCCTTATTTTTATTTGTTAAAATGATAACTGTTTATACTACTACTTTTTATTACATCTTATTATATGTGTCACACATTCAACCCCAATCGTAATTGCACCCAAATGTCAACAAACAGAGACTGCACTTGAGCATACATCCCCATTTTGTATGGCTTGATCGCGGATCGGGCTTATTGGATTACCAAACCTTAACCAACTCTTCGGAGTGATCAAAATGTTGCTAATGGTGGAAAGGTTAAATGATAAGATACTTTTCCTGTGTCCAAAGCCACAAGGAACAACGTAACTGTATTTTCTAATAATAATAACGATTGCTTCACACTTTTTTCAACATCATGTGAAGTAAATATCTAATTAATTGTCTTTCATATCCCCTTATTGAGAAGTGACACTTCTAAAAGGACTAACATAGCTTACAATAATTGTACCTTGTGCTGAAATGGCAGTTTAGTGGGACAAACACGGAAACATATAATCAGTGGCGGATCTAGGATTTTCGTTGAGGAGGTTCGGAAAAATAAAAGTATAAACATCTAACTTTAAAAAAAAAAAACTGAAACCAAAAAATGTAAAAAATAAAACGCCAACCCAGGGATTCGAACCCTGAACGTCGCGCGTAACTTTGAGCACAGCTATCACTAGGCTATCTCATCCATTTGTGATTTAAGATGTTCAAAATATATATATCAATACAAATCCAAAAATTCACCTTAGGTATATAGTGTATTTTTTTATCGAGGGTGTTCGAGATAACACGTGGGTCCGCCCTGCATACAATTGTACTGAAAGCTGCTTAAATTGTACTGTAGTGTTTGACAAACACTTGTAAGTTGTGAATCAATTTAGGGGTATATTAGAAATTTTCGTCTCCACAAACACACCTACATCCCACTTATGTTAACCACGTGTTACTATTTTCTTCTTCTTAAAACACGTGTACAGTATTTACAGTACTGTACCTAAATTTAGTCTCTCATATTCATTACAAAACAATTCTAAAGAGGATCCAAATTAACTTTTTTGGTGGTCATCAGATGATATAATTTACTATCTCTGTATTTTTTTCTTCTACAATTGTATTATGTAGCTTCTTTGATGCTTGATATCTATTGTTGCAACATCAATTTTGTGGGTATAACTTCTTGCATGAACTTCTGTAGTTTTGATTTTATTCTTCATATATTTGCTCTTTAATTTTGTCCTATTATTGTGATATAACTTGGTGACCATATAAACATTTGATTCTACAACTCTGAGAGATTACTGACTTTGATCTTTATTCTACTTCTGAAGTTCTTGAATTTGTTTTATTTTTTCTCGATGATGTACTAATTTTGTGGAATTTGATTAATGAAAATTTTCCCTGCATGGTACAAGTTCTATGTAACTAATGTGTTTGATAATATGCCTAAATAGCTAAAGTTAATTTTGTTTCTTCTTCTTTTTTACATAGGTGTATATTGACTTGCACATCATTCAACAACCACGAGGTATCTTTTTTACTGCTACTAGACAATATTAATAAAACAATCTAATTTGCATATTCAGTTTCAACGTTAATTATTAGTATCGATAAGGAATTGTGATTATGTCAAAACAAACAATTATCATTATGTTTTTCTTATTTTCTTTTCAGCCTTTAGCGCTTGACTTTTGTTCTTCTTTTTCTGACGGTAAAATTAGTGTGATAAGTAATATATTTTTTTCAAATTTTTTTATCCAAACAAAGGAGATGTTGAAGTTGAACTATCTTTGAAGTGTGCCAAAAACAGAGTGTTATATCTGAAGTGAACACTTATTGCTGAAGTTAAAAGTTGATGTATGTCATATAATATCTTTTTCAGTTTTACCAATTTCACCGTGAATGTGACTTAAGGTTAATCTATGTATTGTTGTCACTACTTTTCAAGATTCTGATATTTGATTGTGCAAATTTCAAATGTACGATGAGAAGAGTTGCTTTGTTTTCTGGTAACATGCTTTCTTTTGTTTGCTTTTGGAGCAAGGCGTACGTAGATGGTTATTTAGCCTGTTTGCTGACTCTTGATGACTATATCTTTGGGATAAGCTATTTTATTTGTTTGATTCTGCTATCCACAAATCCCCTGCAACTAGAATATTTTGCACAACCAAATAATATTCTAGATTGCATTGAACATAACTTCAACGTAAATTTGTACTTTTTACTTATTTTTTTGCTCCATTTTAGACGGATTTTCTCATGCTAACCCTATCCTTCAATGGAGAACTTATCTGTATATCCTTTAGTATTGTTTGAAAATAGTCTTTATTTTCCCAAAATAGCAAAAATTAGGTCTGTCACTAATTTTGGACTTTTTGAATTCTCAGGTGAATGGTGCAACTGCAAAGAAGACTGTTAAGATTGTATGTATTTCTCTAGATTGCAATGATGTCTCGGCTTGACTGTAAAAAGTAGAATGAGAATATAATCAAAGTTCCAAGCTCTAAAAAAAGAATGTGTATAGTGACATACGTTGAAAGTGATTAGCAAGGTAATTAAAGGCGCCAGAAGCGACCACATAGGAAATTTTGAGTATCTGCCATGTAATATTCAATAGAGCTACTAGAGGAAGAGAGGAGATCGCTTCAATGCTCTCCCCAACGGATGAGGCTACGCATATAAACAAAGGTTCCATGCTCTGACGATTTCAATCTGGCTTTTTATAAATAAAAAAAATGCTTGGCCTATTATGTAGGAGGCTTGCTAGGCTCTCAATAACTTCCATAAAATTTTTAGACAATTTTTCATCTCAATAACTTCCATAAAATTTTTAGACAATTTTTCATGTCATATATCAATTTTATTTATTCAATTCACTTTTGAAAAATGAGGCAGATCTGCAGAACAAAAGACAATTCACGAGTGGCTTACTGTAACTTCTTTCAGGAATGTAAAATGGTGGTGTTCGACAATCCACAATATTACAGCTATGGTTGGAATCGGTGTCCTCATTCTTCCTTATGCTATGTTCCACCTTGGATGGTACGTGTTAGTTTATAGAGATTTATATGTCCATAGAAAATAAAGTGCAACTTGGGGCTTCTATCAATTTTAGGTGACCTATTATCCTCTAACGGTGCTGGTGAATATCTTGTATTATAACTTTGTACAGTTCATGTCAAATGATTAAGATGCACAAAATGGTCCAGTAAACAGCTTCTATATATATATATCATGAGTTGGGCAGTATGCTTTTGGGGAAGGCTTGGGCTATGGTGAAACCCCAACTGGTAATTGTCGAAGATGGCGTTGCCATTGTTTACTTGACGACTTGAGTAAAATCACTCAAGAAGGTCTATTATTTAGTGTGCATGCGAGATTGCACAAATATGAAACTTAACCACTTCATCATGATCTTTGCCTCTAACTATTTTGTGCTCTCTCATTTTTTCAACTTAGATTCTCTAATCGGTGAGTCTTTGGTGGCTGTTTTCATGTCCTCAAGGCATCCAAAATTATTAGGACTACTATTTATTTTACTTTCTGCCCATTAATATTTAAGTCCTGTCTTTCTGACTATTGTATATGTGAGAATTAATTTAGTTACTCTACAATTGGTTGAGGGGATTCAACTAAGCGTGGAGTTAGATCTGGACTATAGCTACTCCGCTAAAATCAATTTGGGAGTCGTTTTCAACTTTTTCACATTGAGAGAGTGGCTTTTGCTTACGGTGTTATAATGTGGTCAAGGAGATTCAAGCTACAATCCTTTCAATGCCAAAGTAGCCTTCCAAAGGACCCGTGTGGAGGGGGGTGTCGTAGTTGTTAACTCTGAAGTTTAAGGTAGTTCGAATTTTTATTGACTTTAGCTTCAGTTCATCCTTCTAATCAAGTTTCTCTGCACAATTTCTACAAGTTCTACTTCTGAAATTATACGTGCAATCACTTTATCATTGAAAAATTGGTATAATATATTTACTTATATAATCTAAATTATGTTGTAAAATTAAAGATAATTGAAGTTGAAGATTTCGTTGCTGGGAAGTGTGAAGGAAATATCATGCTCAAGTCAATTCTTACCTCTAGCATGGTATTTGACACCTGAAGGGTTTATTCAGCTATGGGACTACTATATCGAAACTCTCATTGATCGATTTGATGAGCACAAATGTCCCTGTTTGCGGTGTCCATTTTCACAAATCTCAGCCTCTATTTGTTTCTGGAGGTTTGTTCTTCTCCTCATTTTTTAATTTGGTATATGAATTTGTGATAACTGTGTGGATCTGATGATTCCATGAATTTACAAATTGCTTTTGTTTAGTTAAATGTGATTCAACTCTAGCTGCACATTTGTTTTAATTGAGGTATACTCTAAGTTGAGTAGGGGCTAAACCAAAGTAAAATGATAATTCCGAGAGTAAAATGTTGTTTGCATCACAATGTGATGGAACCTAAAGCTACTGATGTACGTTGATAATTGTATCTGCTCCGTGCAATTACTGTCCATTCTTCACTAAATTGTAGGAAAAAATGATAGAGAAGAGTGACATATGCACATCTGGGATTGCCCCTTAAAAGATTAAAAGATATTTAAAGATTATTCATTGGCTCCATGAAAGATATTATCTATAGAGAGGACACGCGTGATAGAGCTAGGTTATTCTCTTTTTGATTTTGTGGTCTTTAGGCACTGACGAATATAATGAAGAAAAGTAGAGGGAATATGTAGTAAAATGCTCCACTGCTCCTGGCTTATATTGTATTGATTGTTTTGGAGCTTTTAAATGGTGCTAAAAAATCAGTTTAGTGAATATCATAATTTTTTAGGTGGTTGTCGTTTTTGCAGGGCAACAACATCTATAAGATTTATTCAAAAGGTTCCATTTCATTGCCATTATATTGACGCTTTTCTTTCTTTCATCATTCTAATTCCTCAGGTAAGCTTCATGCCAGACTGACAAGGAAAGGGGGGAAGACCTCATTTCGTCATTCATATCTATTCGTCTTAGCCCTGCTTCGATGATTCAATCCGACATTTCATTTCATGCTTCATCATTTGATTTTTCGCATCTAAGAGCTTATTTTGCAAAAGGAATACAATGTGATAACAAGCAAAAATCAGCAAACAAATTGTCGTCTCAGGTGAGTTCCACAGCCTTCTCTTTTTTTCTCCTTTTTTCCATCTGCTTCTTCTGTCCTAATCTCCTTCAAGGAAAGGTCTATGAGAAGGTTGTCGTATGTGACAATTTTCGGTGCTCTTATTTCAAGTAGCTAGGTGGCTAAAATGTCTACCATTAGTGTTATGTGTGCGCGAAGTAGAGATTTATAGTGTTCTTACTAAAAATAGCTAAGTAGTCATTTATTCTATTCCCTTTTCCCAGGTGTTCTTCAAGATTTCATCTACAACTTCAGCTGTATGAAGACAGAGACACTAACTCTTACATATTTGTAGACCAGTTTTTAGGAATGTTACCTACCCCTACTCGAGAAGTATCTTGCTAGGGTACCAACAACGAATTTCAGCCTTCTAATGGAGTTGTTACAATCTGTCTCTACAAACTCAGACAGGAGGGACTCAATTTTCTGGTTCGTAAGCAAGAATGAGAGTTCTCTGTTAATAGTTATATTAACTTACAAAAACAAACTAGCTGTTGGGATTTGTGTTGCCCTTGGGAAATGATCTGCAGGATCAATGTACCTCCTAAAGTTGCTTGGTTGGTTGGATAGCACGTAAGGATATATATTTGATTCATGATATACTTCAAAGAGAGGTTAATATCTATCTTTTGGTGGTGCTTCTGGGAGAGTTTCATTGAAGTTATTAGTCTTCCGCCCGCTCCATTGCAAGCAAAATTTGCATATATAGTCACTGTTTCTGAACCTATTTGGAATTAGTTGGTTCATGCCAATGGAGGTTAAAAACATTCTCAGTTGCTGGCTTGGACAGAGTGTCTGCAGGACTTTGAAGACATTTTGGACAACTTCCCCATGATGCATTTTATGTAATGTTTGGCTTGAAAGGAACAGAAAATGTTACCAACATTGTTTTTCTCCATTGTCATTTTTTTGGGTTAAAATTGGTGTTATTTTCTCCTTCAATTGTGTGTACAAGTAAGTTAATGTTGGGCCCGTACTTAGCACGGGCTTTGCCCTACTAGTATATATATAGCTATAAGGTAAGTGTAACCACCATGCTTGTACCATTAACACCAATTAGTGCTACCAGGAGCTCTTCAGCCTAATTCATATCTATATAATCAAAAGAGATGTTGCCAAAGAGGATCATTGATAAAGTTGTGAATCAATAGAAGAAGAAAGCCGAAGATACAAAGTGAACACAACATAGAAAAATGCAGTAAGTAAAAAACTCTCAGAGTTTATACTAGTTTAGAATATTATGTGGTGCCTACTTTCAGTCCCCTTGAGCTTCAAGGGAGTGTTTATTGTAAGAGTCCAATTGCAAAACAATTTCTAATAAATGCACATTTAAAATCAAGGTTTAAATTTATTATTAGAAGCGATCACGATGAATATTAATTATTACTACTTATAGATAGAAAAAAGAAAATATTAAAAAAAATGATATAATTTTAACATAACTATAGTCAACAAGTCAATACAGAGGGTAATATATATGATTTAGAAAGTATTGTGCGGAAAAAAAAACGAAATTCTTGAAATTGACTATGCCACAAAAATAAAATAATATTAATAAAAAGTAATAAAATAAATAAATAAAGAATTGTCGAAACTTTCAATTCATTAATAGAGATATATTGGTAGACCTGCCAATATATTAAAGGATATTCTTGTTTTGAGAAATAAATAGCTACATATAAAAATGAAAATAAAAAAATAGATTAATTCTATGCCAACGTGCTCCAAATCTTCTTATCTTACCTGGACAGAAGAATTTCAAGTTAAGATAAATAATTTTTAATTGTCAAACATTTATGTTATGACAAATTTTAGACTCAAATCGATTACTGATTACTTTAGACAGAAAACAAATTTGGATGAGTTATATTTTTTCTGTTTTTAGATCCAAATTGACTACTTTAGATGGAAAAGAAACTAAGTGTTTTATAATCAAATCAATTATGTTAGCTAAGAAAAGAGCTTAATAGGGAGATATCTATATATTTTTTTAGAGCAACTTACAAAAATAAGTATATTTATAGGGTTAATGAATACCAATAGATATAAGTATGTTATTTATAATAAATGGCTATAATTTATATCACTTTTTAGCTGTATTTTTGTATAGTTTTTTATTTTTTTTATTTATACATTAATACATCTTAAGTACAACAAACTAAAAAAGGAATTGACTCTAAATATAACCCACTATCCTTACATTACGTTCATACAATGAACAACTTCCCATAATTAAATTTATAACAAAAATTACTTATTTAAAGAAATATCATATCATATTCTTTATCAGTTTGACAAAACTTGTGATACATCATATTCAATTTTCTTGTTGTCTCCATATTTCTTATTTTGTCGTCGTAAAGGTATTTATAATTTTTTTTTTATTAATTCAAGTTATTGTTGTAAGCAAATTGTTGAATTTGTAAATGAAGGTTAAATATTTTGATTTTGAATAGGTGACACTAGTTGTTAAGCAAAAAATGAATACACCGATATAAAATACAATGAATACATTGTTGTCAAACACAAAAATAAATACGTTGGATACAACTATATTTGTATCCGCAAATCAACTTTTTATCTTGGATATATTACTTATATATCTAGATAAAATTGTCTTCGTAAATCAACATTTTAATTTGTACTTATATAATACTACAAGTATATATGTATATAAATATGGATATATTTCAACACTGTTGTTAAGCAAAAATTTGGATACATTATACAAAACGAGCAAAAAAAAATTACAATTTATGGGTATCAAACTGTAAGTATGGATACATTAGACAAACGAGAAAAAAAATACAATTTGTGGGTATCAAACTGTATAAGTACGAGATAAATATGTAATTAAAAAGTACCTGATGGCTACAAAATCACAAAAATCGCTCTAATGTAAAGTATCTTGAATTTGAATGAATTTGTAGTGGGGGGTGGGGGGTGGGGGCGGGGAATATGTGGTGTATGAATATTGACGAAAGAAAAAACCCGAATATGTGGTGTATGGATATTGACGAAAGAAAAATGCTTGATGATGGTAAACATGGAAAAAGATCACAAATGTCTCTGCCATAATTATTTAGGCATTCATGTATAATTACTTTCCTATTTAATATTTTTTTATGGTTTAAGTCATATGCGACCCCTTAAAATTATCTGCATAATTTATTTAAACACCTTAACTAAGATATGTACCTATTAAACACTTTAATTATTCAAAACATGTGTCTATTGAGCATAAAATGCTGATGTGGCTAAATAAGTGTATCTCACAACCTAGTAGCGCCTGAATATGTTCCCAAATTTTTTTAGAATTAACTTTACTCTTTTTTATCCTAATCACACTTGGCATGCATTAATTAAAACAACTCAAAATATTTTTTTATTTAAAATAATATTTTTAACCAAAAAGAAAGCAACCCCCAACCCCAACCCCAACACTCCTGTAGGCTATACCAATTGTCTTCTTCTTCACCCCATTTTATGCTTATTAAACGCTGTTTGTTTGTTCCTTTTCATTTTTCACTCTTCATAAAATGAAATTGAATTTGTTAAAAGAATTTGCAACAAGAAACAAATGGGATATCGAAATTATAAAAGCTTTGTCCATTTTTTTTGTCACTTCGATCAACAAACATTATCAACCATTATTTAGAATGTATCAGAAAATTTGATATAATTCATTTGAATCATCTTGATTTCTCTTCATTATCGATGTTGAAATAATTTATCAACGTCGATTTATTTTTCATAAAGAATCTCAACAATCACTCCATTAATCTATCATGCTTCATAATTTATTTCATTATTTTCATTAGACTTGATTTCAATAGCCCATAGTTTATTACAAGAAAAAAAATTAATCTTTTCAAAGGAATAGAAAATGACAAGTAAATGAGGATGATGAAGAAAAAGATAAGGCAAATGATTAGGTGGATAAACTTGAAGGAGGGGGTAGGAGAGTCGCCGGAGAAATCGGAATTTATTGTTGGAATCAGAATGGCAGCTGAAGGGAAGAAGAAGAAACGTGGGTGGGTGGGTTTGTTTGGGGGTTTTCTTTTTTCTTCTTTTTGCTAATTAATTTTTTGGATTATTAATGGTTGGAGTTTTTTTAAAAAAATAAATAAATAATCAACTAGTCATTAGATTGGGCCCATGTGTCACATGCTGCAATTTTATTGGTTACTTTTTAAAGATAATGTTCGTAAATGACACGCACAACATTTAAAAGCTTATTATTATTTTGTGTTTAATAGGTACATATTCGTTAATATTAGAGTGTCTAATAGGTATTAGCTTTAGTTAAGTGTTTAAATGAATTATGCAAACAACTTTAGGGGGCTGCAGATGACTTAATATTAAATATATATAAAGAGATATTTATTTGCATAGAATTAAATTTGTTATTTATAGTCTAATTATATCCATATAACATGAAAAAATAAAATATAGCTATTTTTTTTTTTTGAATATATATAGATGTTTGCCGTATACTGAAGTTTTTCCATAATAAAGATATACATAGCCGTTTAATTCCTTTATCATTTTTCCACGTCCGCATTTAATTCCTCATGGAGATTTTAAACCATAAGATATCGATTGGAAAATTTATTAGAACATTGATTATGCTACTTCATTCATCTCTATTTTATTTTATTTTTTACTTTTTTTGTTCATATTAAATGAATTATATTAACTTTTTTCCTTATGTGAATTATTCAAAGTACAAAATAATTTTTTTAATTTGTTTTCTTTTATTTTTATTTTTCTAACTCTTTATATTTTATAGAAAAATAGTTTGAGAATAATAAAAAAGAATAGGTAGAAACAATATTTGATTTATGTTCTTAGATATTTTTCTTAATTGATGTGATATTTCAAAAGTCACTTAATATGAAATAGAGGGAGTATAATTCTAAAAGTAATTGTCTCAAATAATTCATTTTAAAAATTCAAGAACAAAACTAATTATATTTTTTTCACTTTACCCTTAGTTGTAATTATTTTTGAAAACTATAAATACATAAATTATATGGAGATGACTCATAGATAGAGACAAAAACTAAACATTCAATGAATATAAAATATATTTTAAGTCATACATAAGGATAAAATACTCAAAACTCTTTCTAATTATTATTCTCGTCAGAAGAGTGTAAAAGAAAAATACGATAAATAGTTTGAGACGGAAAGAGTAACAACTGAAGCTCATACTAGAATAAGAGACTTAAGTACTTTGGTGGCCTAAATCAAAAAATAAATTGGAGGTCTTAATCTTTTGAATAATAATAATGTTATTTTTTAGAAAAACTTAAGGTCTATTCTTCTTAAATTTTTAGAATATAAAGTTGTTGATATATTTCTTAAAAAATAATTTTGAAAATGCAAAGTTATTTTTTGCCCTCTAATATTAAATAATTTACTGTTTCTATAAGTAGTACTCTATTTCAATTTGTTATCTAATTTTTTGACTTTGATATAAAATTTGGAGTTTAATTTTAAAAAAAAAAAGGCAAAGAATCTTTTTGAAATTTATAATTTTAATCTGATAATTTATATAAGATGATACAATTTTTTTTTGTTTTTAAAAGTACTTATAATAATATATTATTGCTAAAAAATAAGCCCCTCATATGTAAGGCATTTGTCTGCATTTATAGAACATCCTGACTCGTCATGTATTGACGAAGACTTTAATTTGCATGCAGTCAAGTGAAACTTGCATTTTATTTGCAAATAAAAAATCACACACATATATATATATAAAATTGAAAAAGTAAGAGAAGCTAAACATAAATAGTATCATGAATATTCTTAATTGAGTGAGACTTTTTGAAGAAAAGCATAAAGATTTAATTCAAAGAAAATAATATCTCATACTACATCTTAATTAAACAAACATGCATACTATTATAATGCATGCATGAGGACCACAAATAGATTTATATTTATCACTCCCGCTATTCAATAATAATTGTCCACTATATTAATAATAGTTATCTGATAATACTTGTTCAATTTAGAAAATCAAGAGATAATTTATTTTTTCTATCTATTTTACCCTTGCTATTATATACTCCCTCCGTCCAATATTGTTTGTCATGGTTTCTATTTTTAGAGTCAAACTATAAAAACTTTGACTAACATTTTAAGATGCATTTTTCATCATATTAATATGCAAAAAATTGTAATTTATAGTACTTTTCATATAGTTTTAGAATATAGAATATTTTTGCTTAAATGTCGAATTAATGTAATCTAATTTACCTTTGAAAATTAGTCAAATTGACTTTCGATAAGCGCAACTGACAAACAATTTCGGACGGAGGGAGTACTATTTATCAATAACACATTTTTCAAAACATTAAATTTAATAAAGTCAAAAGATAATATAGTAATAATATTTCTATTATTAATTATTTCTTAAGGAGTGTATCAAATTAATAGTAGACAACTATTATTGGATAGAGTGTATTGACAAAGACTTAGATTTGGAGTCAGATTTTTGCAAAGTACATTATTATAATTTAGAATTAAAAGTAAAGGGTGTTTACTTTATGAGAAACTCCCTTTTATATTTGCGAGGTCATTATTTCAAATTCAAATTATAATTATTTCCTCTAATTGAGAAAACGGAAATAATTATAAATTGAACTCCACTTCACATTACCAACATCAGTTTCAAACAACACTATCAAAGTCTTTACTTATCACTGGAAATAAACTTCACAAAATCTGGACAAAAAATCTGAAGATAAACTTCAAAAAATCTGGACAAAAACAAAACACTAAAGCTTCACCAAACTTCATAACTTGTGGTGTATTGCGGAAAAACAAAAATGAGGGGAAATCATAATTGAGAAATGATGGAAAATCGTATTAGAATTAGGGATTAGGAATATTAGTCTATGTGGAAATGAATAAAATTGTGGCGCTTAATTGGCATGTCATGTGGCTGTTAGTTTTATGACCCACTCACATTAATATTATTTTCGTATAATATTTAATTACTAACTAAATTCTAATCTAATTGGATAAGTGGAGAAGTGAGGAAGTGGGGAAGTGGAGAAGTTACTTCAACTACCCATTAAGTCTTCCACTTTACCCATTACCTCTTCCAACTATCCATTATCTCCACTACTCACCATGATGGAAAAGTGGGAATGATATTAAAACAATCTCTATTTAAAGGGTCCTCTCTCTGCCATAAAGATATAGTCTTATCCATCAAAGCTATATATAAAGTATAAGGCAAGAGAGAGAAACAACTTCTAAATTACCAAAAAAAAAGACTTCCGCTCAATCAAGTCAAGAATTACAATGACAGATTCAGGTATGTATTCTTGACTAAAATATCATAGTATTAAATATATGTGAAAATCATATAGTTCTACTATCCTGAATAATTGATAGGATTTCTAAATGTTAGATTGTTTATGTTTTCACAATCATTAAAAAAAATAATCATTTACATGTGGTATCAAGAGCTTGGTTTAAGAACTAGTGATTTTTCATAAAATTAATGTTTTCCTTATTTGAAAACGATAATAGGTAGTATTAAGTGAAATAATTATTCTCTATCATGATGTATTTTATTTTGAAATTGTGCATATGAGATTAGTTAATCACCAAAGTGGTCTATTCTTTGAAGAATAAATTCAAAATAATAATGATTAAACGTATATTCAATTATCCATTATTTTGATGCTTATAACTGATATAACTTATGGATATATTGAAATTTTTGGTTGTAAGATATTTAGGGATCACCCAAAGGTTGATTAGTTCATTTTATAACCATTGAACATTAATGAGATAACTTAGATGTTTCGTTAGTTTTATTTATTTATCCAAAGATATTAAATATTATTGATTGACACATTTAAAATTATTAAATTACGTTAAATTCACATCTAAGTATCATTATGTCTAAAGTTGTATTTTGATGTTTCGCCCAAAGGAGGACATCAATATACATTTAAGAATTTA
The DNA here is from genome assembly GCA_022817965.1 of Solanum lycopersicoides. Taxonomy (NCBI): domain Eukaryota; kingdom Viridiplantae; phylum Streptophyta; class Magnoliopsida; order Solanales; family Solanaceae; genus Solanum; species Solanum lycopersicoides. The sequence continues at coordinate 60,469,847 of CM040628.1, read as the reverse complement.
TAAACCATTTCTGAATTTGATAGTAAGTTAAATTCATAACTCAATGTATTAACAAATGAGTATATTATATTTGCAGCATTTGCTCTTCATTAGCACTCTGCCTCTGTTACGACCATTAACGATCTTAACTTCTCAGATTGGTGCGAACAAATCAAATTTTATCTCGGAGTTTTAGATCTTGATGTTGCACTATACACAGATAAGCCAACTGCTATTACTGAAACTAGCAGTACTGAAGAAAGGTCTCATTATAAGCACTGGGATCGATCTAATAGATTAGGCATAATGTTTATGCGAATGAATATTGCGAGCAACATTAAGACTACTCTTTCCAAAACTGAAAATGCAAAATTTTTTCTGAAATTCGTGGAAGAATTCTCTTAAACTGCTGATAAGTCTCTTGTTGGGACACTAATAGGTACTTTGACCACCATGAAGTTTGATGATTCACGTACCATGCATGAGCATGTCATCGAAATGACAAACATAGCAGCAAGACTTAAGTCTTTGGGAATGGAAGTGGAACAAAATTTTCTTGTACAATTCATTATCAACTCATTACCGTCTGATTATGCCCTTTCAAAATAAACTACAACACCATGAAAGACAAATGGAACGTGCATGAATTGCACGGAATGTTGGTTCAGGAGGAAGTAAGGCTCAAGAATCAAGGAACCCACTCCATTAACCTTGTAAGCCATCAAGGAGTTGGAAAGAAAGGAAAAAAACATGCTAAAGGAAAACAGAGGCACCATACTGTTAATAAGTCCTCCTCTCAAATACATAAGAAGGAACATAAGAATGATAAGTGTCGTTTCTGTGGAAAATCTGGACACTTTCAGAAAGATTGCCTGAAATTTAAGGCATGGCTCGAGAAGAAAGGTAAGACTAGTGCTTTTACACGTCTCGAATCAATTTTAACTGAAGTTCCTTATAATACTTGGTGGATTGACTCTGGTTGTACTGTTCATGTTTCTAATATGATGCAGGGATTCCTTACAATATAAACCATAAACCAGAATGCAAGATATGTGTATATGGGGAATAGAGTGAAGACTCCAGTTAAAGCTATAGGAACTTACCGTTTGATCCTTGATACTGGGCGCCACTTAGATTTACTTGATACTTGTTATGTACCTTCTCTTTCGAGAAATTTAGTTTCTTTTTCTAAGTTGGATAAGTCTGGATACTCTTTTAATTTCGGTAATGGATGTTTTAGTTTGTTTAAACATAATTATCTCATTGGTACTGGTGCTATTTGTGATAACTGACGGGTTAGTGTGAGCTTATCCATGCAGTTATGCACTCTTTGAATAGGAATCCATTTTCTATACAAACTGAATCTTGATAATCTATTTGCCGAAACACTCTTAACTCTGCATCATAATATTAGAACCAAATGAAGTTTGGTGAATGAACAATCTGCTTTCTTGTGGCACAAACGTTTAGGTCACATATCCAAAGAAAGATTGGAAAGATTAGTTAAGAATGAAATTCTTCCAAATTTGGATTTTACAGACCTTCACATTTGTGTGATTGTATTAAAGGAAAACAAACAAGACACACAAAGAAAGAAGCCACAAGAAGCACACAACTTCTTGAAATTATACACACTGATATATGTGATCCTTTTGATATTACATCTTTCAATAAAGAAAAATATTTTATCACTTTTATTGACGATTTTTCACGTTATGGGTATGTCTATTTGTTGCATGAAAAATCTCAAGCGATAAATGCCTTAGAGGTCTTTATTACTGAGGTTGAAAGACAACTAGATAGAAAGGTGAAAATAATCAGGTCAGATAGAGGTGATGAATATTATGGAAGATATGATAAAAATGGACAACACCAGGTCCATTTGCTAAATTCCTCGAAAAACATGGTATATGTGCTCAATACACAATGCCTGAAACACCACAACAAAATGATGTAGCAGAAAGACGTAATCGTACATTAATGGACATGGTTAGGAGTATGTTAAGTATTTCATCTATTCCTCTTTCATTGTGGATGTATGCTTTAAGAACTGCCATTTACTTACTTAATAGGGTTCCTAGTAAAACAGTCTCAAAGACTCCTTTTGAACTATGGACTGGTAGAAAACCTAGTTTAAGGCACCTGCATGTTTGGGGTTGCCCGACAGAAGTTAGAGTTATAACCCACAAGAAAAGAAACTGGGTTCAAGAACAATCAGTGGTTTCTTCATTGGTTATCCAGAAAAATCAAAAGGGTATAGATTTTACTGTCTTAATCACAGTACAAGAATAGTTGAAACTGGAAATTCTAGGTTCATTGAGAATGGTGAAGTTAGTGGGAGTGAAGAACCACGTAAAGTGAAAATTAAAGAAGTTAGGGTGAGGGTTTCTCTACCTTTTACTTCTTTTCAAGATGTTGTTCCTAAAGTTGTTGCACAACCTAACAATCAACAAGAACAACAAATTGATGCTCCTGTTAATCTCAATGAAGCAATAATTAATGAACCTGCAGTAGACGTACCACAAGAAGTAGCATTAAGAAAATCTCAAAGACAAAAGAGACCTGCTATTTCTGATGACTATTTGGTATATTTACACGAGTCAGAAATTGACTTAGAAATTGATAATGATCCAATTTCATTTTCACAATCTATTGAAAGTAATAATTCTGATAGATGGATAAATGCTATGAAAGATGAGTTGAAATCTATGGAACAAAATGAAGTATGGGACCTTGTTGAATTACCAGAAGGTTGCAAAATAGTTGGGTGTAAATGGGTCTTTAAGATCAAACGTGACTCAACTGGCAACATCGAACGTCACAAGGCTCGACTTGTTGCAAAACGTTTCACTCAAAAAGATGGCATCAACTATAAAGAAACATTTTCACTTGTCTCTAGAAAAGATTCACTCAGAATTATAATGGCTTTAGTAGCTCATTATGACTTAGAGCTATATCAAATGGATGTGAAAACAACCTTTCTTAATGAAAATTTGGAGGAAGAAGTTTATATGAATCAACCTGAAGGGTTCTCTTGTAAAGAAAATGAACACATGGTGTGTAAACTTAAGAAGTCATTATACGGACTTAAACAAGCTTCTCGACAATGGTATCTCAAGTTTAATGAAACTATTGTCACTTTTGGATTTAAGGAAAACATTGTTGATCGGTGTATATATCTGAAGGTTAGTGGGAGTAAGTTTATTATGTTAGTCCTGTACGTTGATGACATCTTGCTTGCTACTAATGATCTTGGTTTGTTGCATGATACCAAGAGATATTTATCTAACAATTTTGAAATGAAAGATATGGGAGAGGCATCCTATGTGATTGCAATAAAAATATTTCGAAATAGATCACAAGGATTATTAGGTTTGTCTCAGAAAGCCTATATTAATAAAGTGTTAGAGATATTTAGAATGGAAAAATGCTCCTCAAGTCCCGTTCCAATTCAGAAAGGAGATAAATTTAGTCTCAATCAATGTCGAAAGAATGAATTGGAACGTAAGCAAATGAATGATATTCCTTATGCATCAATAATTGGGAGTCTAATGTATGCCCAAACATGTACTAGATCAGACATCAGTTTTGCTGTTGGAATATTGGGTCGTTATCAAAATAATCCAGGAATGAATCACTGGAAAGCTGCGAAGAAAGTGTTGCGATACTTGCAAGGAACTAAAGATCATATGCTCACTTATAGAAGATCTGATCATCTTGATGTGATTGGATATTCAAATTCAGATTATGCTGATTGTGTGGATACACGAATATTCACATTTGGGTATTTGTTCCTATTAGCTGGAGGAGCAATATCATGGAAGAGTGCGAAGCAGTCTGTTATAGCTGAATCCACTATGGAAGCTGAATTTGTGTCATGCTTTGAGGCCACAGTTCAGGCTAATTGATTGCGGAACTTTATTTCAGGACTTGGACTAGTCGACAATATTTCCAAGCCGTTGAAAATTTATTGTGATAATACTGCAGCAGTCTTCTTCTCCAAAAATGATAAGTATTCTAAGGGTGCCAAACATATGGAATTGAAATACTTTTCAGTTAAGGAAGAAGTCCAGAAACATAAAGTGATAATTGAACATATTAGCACCAAACTTATGATTGTTGATCCTTTGACGAAAGGATTACCGCCCAAAATATTTATTGAACATGTTGAAAGAATGGGTCTTATTAATAGCAATGAATGACTTTATGTAAAGATTATATTATGTTTATGCAATTGACACTTTGAGCTCAACTATATATATGTTTCTGTTATTACCTATTTTCTCTTGTATACGTTATGTTGAGAATGATGATGACAGGTTTGGTTTTAGATAAAGATATTCTAAGCATTATGGTGGACCCATTATGTATTTGAAAGGTTGTGTTAGGCAATAGACTAATATTGTAGTGCATGTAAGGGACTATGCCAAATAAAGTGGTGTACAACCGCCATGACTCATATTAGTTGATTTACTTAATAACAACAAATAATGTTGAATTTAGTATACGTGCACAATGTAATTGAAATGTTTATTAAATCGTTAAGTAAATAATGTTACGTGTGTCAAGTGGGAGAATGTTAATTTTATGACCCACTCACATTAATATTATTTTCGTTTAATATTTAATTACTAACTAAATTCTAATCTAATTGGATAAGTGGAGAAATGGAGAAGTGGGGAAGTGGGGAAGTGGAGAAGTTACTTCAACTACCCATTAAGTCTTCCACTTTACCCATTACCTCTTCCAACTATCCATTATCTCCAGTAGTCACCATGATGGAAAGGTGGGAATGATGTTAAAACAAACTCTATTTAAAGGGTCCTCTCTCTGCCATAAAGATATAGTCTTATCCATCAAAGCTATATATAAAGTATAAGGCAAGAGAGAGAAACAACTTCTAAATTACCAAAAGAAAAGACTTCCACTCAATCAAGTCAAGAATTACAATGACAGATTCAGGTATGTATTCTTGACTAAAATATCATAATATATGTGAAAATCATATAGTTCTACTATCCTGAATAATTGATAGGATTTCTAAATGTTAGATTGTTTATGTTTTCACAATCATTAAAAAAAAATCATTTACAGTGGCATCCACATGATAACATCTTCAGTAAGTAAGAAGGGCACTTTTGATCCAATAGTATGACGGGAAGGATAGTTTTGAGCCAAAATATAATTTAAGGATATATATGATCTTTTTCGAATAGTTTAGGGATATTTTTGAGCCTTTTTCGTTGAGAAAATAAGGACCTATTTTTCATTATTCTAATTTAATGCTCTTTCTTCTTTAGTTAATTCAGAAATATAAGGATATCTTTTATATTTGGTAACACTTCTGACTTCACCATTAGAATACTCATTTGCCCGCAATAAGATAATGTTTAGCTACATTATTATCTCTATTTTATTCTAGATTTGTTGTAAAGAAATCTCAGAATATAATATAATAATAATAAGAAGAAGACAAGAAGTATAAGATGGAGGAGAGAACTTTTCTTATTCAAGTGTGTCTTCCAAATGGTAAGTGATATCTCTATTTATAGTTTTGAGATATCACTCCCAGAAGTCATCTAATTAATAGATACATAGTTAGCTTGGAAGTTCTTATCACATTGGAAGTACTTATACATGAATCCAATTAATACTTGGATAAATCTAATGGATAATCCACATTACTATACAATGAATTTATAACACTCTCCCTTGGATATCCATAGATTATGTGCCTCGTTAAAATCTTACTAGGAAAAACCCAGTGCGAAAAAGCCTAGTGAAGGAAAAAGAGTACACACATCTCATACTACGCTTTGAATGTTGCCTCGTTAAAAACCTTACCAGGAAAATCCAACTTGGGACAAAATCATAGTTAAGGAAAAGAGTACAACGCGTATTTCACTCCCCCTGATGAAAACTTCACTTGATATCTCGGATACGGCGCATTCCAATCTTGTATCTCAACTTCTCAAACGTTGATGTCGACAATGCCTTAGTGAATAAATCAGCAAGATTATCACTTGATCGAATTTGTTGAACTTCTATCTCACCATTTTGTTGAAGATCATGCGTGAAAAAGAACTTTGGTGAAATATGCTTTGTCCGGTCTCCTTTGATGTATCCTCTTTTCAATTGAGCTATACATGCAGCATTATCTTCGTACATTGTGGTTGGTATATTCTTTTTCAAAGAAAAACCACATATTTCCTGAATATGGTGGGTCATTGATCTCAACCAGACGCACTCTCGACTTGCTTCATGGATGACTATTATTTCTACATGATTTAAAGAAGTAGCTACCAACATTTGCTTCATTGATCGCCAAGATATTGTCGTGTCTCCACATGTAAACAAATAGCCTATTTGTGACCAAGCTTTATGTGGATCAGATAAATACCCTGCATCTGCGTACCCAATCAATTTTGACTTGAATTCATTGGAATAGAATAAACCCATGTCCATGGTCCCCCGAAGATATCGAAGTATGTGTTTAACACCATTCCAATGTGTTTTTATTGGGGAGGAACTAAATTTTGCCAGTAAGTCTACTGCAAAACATATATCTGGTCGAGTATTGTTAGCAAGGTACATTAGTGACCCGACTGCACTAAGGTAAGGAGTTTCATCACCAAGAAGCTCTTCATTCTTCTCTTGAGGTCGAAATGGATCTGTATTGATGTCAAGCGATCTTACCACCATTGGGGTACTCAATGGATTTGAGTTATCCATGTAAAATCGCTTTAATATCTTTTCTATGTATGTTGATTGATGAACAAGTATTCCATTTGACAAATTCTCAATCTGTAGGCCAAGACAAAATTTTCTCTTGCCTAGATCTTTCATTTCAAATTCTCTTTTCAGACACTCAACAGCTTCTAAAAGCTTTTTACGAGTGTCAATGATTTCAAATCATCAACATATACAACTATTATAACAAAGTTAGACTCCGACCGTTTAATAAAAATGCAGGGACAAATCGGGTTATTTTTGTACCCTTTCTTTAACAAATATACACTTAAACGATTGTACCACATCCTCCCTACCTGTTTCAATCCATACAACTTTCTGAAGCTTTATTGAACAAGTCTTTCTTGAATCTTTGTATGCTTCAGGAATTTTCATGAAAATATTGTGGTCCAATGAGCCATATAGATAGGCTGTGTCAACGTCCATTAGACGCATTTCAAGATTTTTATGAACTGCCAGATTTATGAGATATCTGAAGGTGATTGCATCTACCACAGGAGAATATGTCTCCATGTAATCAATGCCAGGTCTTTGAGAAAAACCTTGAGCAACAAGTCGGGATTTATATATCACGACTTCACCTTTCTCATTTCTTTTTCGTACAAAAACCCATTTGTACTCAATTTGTTTGATACCTTCAGGTGTTCGAATTATTGGTCCGAAAACTTTACGTTTTTTTAGTGAAGCCAATTCTGCTTGAATTGCATCCTTCCATTCATGAACATATTTTGGCTCAAAATCTTCATCTTGTTGCATTATGTCAATAGCAACATGATAGGCAAATACGTTGTCAAGCACAACATTATTTCGGTTCCACATCTTTCTCGTTGAGACATAATTCATTGAAGTTTCATTGTTTTCAAAAGCTTGAACCTCATCGGATATTTCATCATGTGCTATGACTTGGGTCTCATTTTGAGAAATTTCTTTCAACCCATGATCATCTTGATCACTTATTTCTTTTCTCTTTCGAGGATTTTTATTCTTGGAACCAATTGGTCTACCACGTTTCAAATGTGGTTTCGACTATTTGTCTTAATAATTTGTTCCGTCGGGACATCAACTTGAACTGGAGCATTAGCAGCTGGAATATGAAATTTAGTAATCCTTGTAAGATTAGTAAAAGCATCTGATAGCTGATTCGCAATATTTTGTAAATACATTATTCTTTGAACTTCTTGCTCACATTGATTTGTTCGAGGATACAGATGAGATAGAGATGATAAATTCTAATCTATCTCTTTTCCCAACTGCTTATGTTCTCCCCCTAATGTTGGGAATACTAATTCATCAAAACGACAATCAGCAAATTTTGCCTTAAATAAATCTCCAGTCATAGGCTCCAAATATTTTATGATTGAAGGAGGTTCATACCCAACATCATATATCCCCAACCTTCTTTGGGGCCCCATCTTTGTGCGTTGTGGTGGAGCAATTGGGACATACACCGCACATCCAAAAATTTTAAGATGGGAAATGTTTGGCTCTTGACCAAAAGCCAATTGCAATGGGGAGAATTCATGATAATTTGTCGGCCTTATGCGCACAAGTGCTGCTGCATGCAAAATAACATGCCCCCACATAGATACAGACAACTTTTTTCTCATTAGCAATGGCCTAGCTATCAATTGCAGACGTTTAATCAATGATTCTGCTAGACCGTTTTGAGTATGAACATGCGCAACTGGATGTTCAACTGTTATACCAGTAGATATACAATAATCATTAAATGCCTGAGATGTAAACTCACCAGCATTATCTATACGGATTGTCTTTATTGTATAGTCTGAAAATTGTGTTTCAATCTTATTATTTGAGCCAACAATCTCGCAAAAGCCATGTTGCGAGTTGATAATAAGCACACATGTGACCATCTTGTAGAAGCATCTATCAAGACCATATAATATTTAAAAGGTCAACATGCAGGTTGAATTTGTCCACATATATCACCCTGTATACGTTCCAGAAACGCAGGGGATTCAATTCCAACCCTAACTGTTGATGGTTTAATGATCAACTTTCCTTGAGAACAAGCAACATAAGAGAATTCCTTTGATTGAAGGATATTTGGGCTCTTTAAGGTGTGCCCATGTGAATTCTCAATTATTTTGCGCAACATATTGAATCCGGGATGGTCCAAACGATCATGCCAAATGATAAAATCATTAAAATTAGTAAACATTTTGTTTACTACGACATGTGATTCAATTGTACTTATACTTGTATAGTACAACCCAGAAAAAAGTGCAGGTAGTTTTTCATGCACAATTTTCTTCTCTATATTAATTGTAGTAATGTAAAGGTATTCAACCTTTCCTTCATTAGCCGTCTCAGCATGATAACCATTTTGACGAATAACTTTGAAACTTAACAAGTTTCTTTGAGACTTACTACAATATAATGCATTATCAAAGGTCAATATTGCCCCTCCAGGTAGTAACAAAGTCGCTCTTCAGAGCCCTCAATTAATTTTATACTACCTGATATTGTGTTGACATATGCCATTTTCATAACCAAATTAGAAAAGTTTTTCTTTTCTTTTAATATTGTATGTGTTGTAGCACTATCAAGAAGGCACACATCTCCATTACTCATCTTGATTCCAATTGACAACTGGGGATTTCTATTAATTTTCATTAAAATAAAAATACATTAAAAGAAGTAAGAAACAAAACTAACAACGAAAATTTAAATACTTCAACATGAAGAACATGATAACTAAAAACACATAAGTAAAATATTAACAAACTTCATCCCCCAGCTAAAAGATCAAACATCAGTTTCGATCTCCAAAGAAGTCATCAACTTTCATATGAGTAATGTCACCAAGGCCATCAAAAATATCATCCCATAAATCCAAATTTGCTTCAAGGTCCTTATCATATTTTTGAGATGTTCTCGGCCTATCATCATCTTTAAGAATCATATGTGACTCAACTCGAGCATTGGAAGAGGAAGCACCACTTTTATTTCCTTTCCTTTTAAAGGAATTTTGATAGAGCCTTACAAAATGCTCATGTGTGCGACACTCATTCTTCCAATGGCCTTTCATGCCACAACGACGACAATTACTTTTTGAGGGGTTATTTTGAGAACTCATGTTGTTCTCCCTATTATTATGACCACCACCTCGACAATTGGTGTATTACCTCTTTTCTTTGCCACGTCCCCGTGCATTATTATAGCCCCGATGATCATCTCTTTTTACTTCAGATTGATCACGTGCTTCCACAACATTTGCCTCCGGTAAGGGAGCAGCTCCAGTGGGACGAGCTTCATGATTTTTCATTAAAAGAGCATTATGTTGCTCAGCCACCAAAAGACAGGAGATTAGTTCAGAATATTTCTGAAAATCCTTTTCACGATATTGCTGCTGCAATATCACATTTGAGGCATGGAAAGTAGTAAGTGTCTTTTCCAACATGTCCTCATCTTTTATAGTCTCCCCACATAATTTCAACTGGAGGTTATCCTGAATACAACAGAGTTGTATTCAATTACGGTCTTAAAATCTTGAAACCGTAAATGCATCCACTCATAACGAGCTCTTGGCAACACTGTTGCCTTTAGGTGGTCATATCTCCCCTTTAAATCAGTCCACAATTCAAGTGGATCTTTTACCGTCAGATATTCAATCTTTAGGCCCTCATCAAGATGATGACGAAGAAAAATCATAGCCTTCGCCTTATCTTGACTCGATGCTTCATTTTCCTGAGTAATGGTGGCATCAAGACCTTTAGCAGCTAAGTGAATCTCATCATCGAGTACCGATGAAAGATAATTCTTTCCAGAAATATCTAATGCCACAAACTCAAGTTGGATAAATTCGACATAATAATATTATGAGAAATATGTGAATTAAATAAAAATATTTATATAATACCTTTGCAAGTAGTAACTTCGTGCTGATAACGTGTTGAAAGAAATCTTAGAATGTAATATAATAATAATAATAAGAAGACAAGAAGTATAAGATGGAGGAGAGAACTTTTCTTATTCAAGTGTGTCTTTCAAATGGTGAGTGATATCTCTATTTATAGTGTTGAGATATCACTCCCAAAAGTCATCTAATTAATAGATACATAGTTATCTTGAAAGTTCTTATCACATTGAAAGTACTTATACATGAATCCAATTAATACTGAGATAAATCTAATGGATAATTCACATTACTATATAATGAATTTATAACAAGATTTAATATTTTACAAATCTTTCTTTTTATTTATCACTTCTCTGTATCCGATCAATTATTATCCACATAATTAAAAGGTTTATATTATCCTCATTTAGACTTTTCCAACATATCAACAATAAGTCTAGCTAGTCTTCTATTTAAGCCCCACAATGTCCCAAAAAGAATTACTTTAGGTAATTGTAGTACTAGTACTTTGTTAATTGAAGACAAACAATTAATAATTATTACATGAGTAATGCACGAAAGATAATTGTTTTCATCAAGATTTCATATTTGAATTATGATCTAAAGTTATCTTTGATATGTTCATATGGATATCTTCAAAAAGAGTTCATATTTAATTAATCCAATACGAATATCAAATAGTAGGAGTGCAAAAAAAAAGAAGATATTTTCTGTTCCTCATTGATATAATTACTTATACGAATAGTGGGTTGTGGAAAATATTCCTCTATCATTTTTCCACATCCTCATTTAATTCCTCATGGAGTTTTTTAAACCATAAGATCTCTATTGGAAAATTTAGAACATTAATTATGCTATTTTATTCATTTTAATTTTATTTTATTTTTACTTTTCTAGTTGAATTATATTAACTTTTTTTTCTTATGTGAATTATATATTCAAAGTAAAGATGTTTTTAATTTTTTTTCTCTTTTATTTTTATTTTTATTTTGATGAGGTTCTAACTACTTTATATTTTATAGAAAAATAGTTTGAGAATAATAAAAAACGATAGGTAAAAACAATATTTGATTTATATTTTTAAATATTTTTCTTAAGGGATGTGATATTTCAAAACTCGCTTAATATGAAATAGAAAGAGTATAATTTTAAAAATGATTGTATCAAATAAGTTACTTTAAAAATTCGAGAACAAAACTAATTATATTTTTCATTTTACCCTTAGTTGTAACTAATCTTGAAAACCACAAGCATGTTAATTATATGGAGATGACACAGAGATAGAGACATATAAAGTAAACATTCAATGAATATACAATATATTATAAGTCACATATAGGGATAAAATACTCAAAACTCCTTCTAATTTATAATATTTTCTTAGAAGAGTGTAAAAAAAAATACGACAAATAATTTGAGACGAAAAGAGTAACAAGTTAAGTTCATACTAGAATAGGAGACTCAAGCAGTGACAGAGCCATGATTTTTTGCCAAGGGTGTTCATACTTTAAGACAAAATAGAATAATGAAAAAATTAAAGAAATCACCACACATGGGCTCAAAGCCGAAACACGGAGGTATTTTTGCACAACCTTAATCGTTGAGCTGTCAACCTTTATAGTGTCAAGGTTGTTCAACAGTTAGTATATAGCTAAAAAAATCGATATTTAGTATATATATTTGGAAAAAAAATTTCAACGAAGGTTGTTCATCTGACCAACCTTGCCATGCCGTAGCGCTGCCCCTGGACTCAAGTACTTTGGTTAAAGACAAAAATAAATTTGAGGTCTTAATCTTTTGAATAATAATAATGTTATTTTGTAAGAAAAATTAAGGTCTATTCTTCTAAAATTTTTAGAATATAAAGTTGTTGATATATTTCTTAAAAAATAATTTTGAAATGCAAAGTTATTTTTTTCCTCTAATATTAAATAATTTACTGTTTCTATAAGTAGTACTCTCTATTTCAATTTCTTATCTAATTTTTTGACTTGATATAAAATTTGGAATTTAATAAAAAAAAAAAAAGGCAAAGAATTTTTTTGAAAATTTTAAATTTTCAACTAATAATTAAAATAAGATGATACAATTTTTTTTTATTTTTAAAAGTACTTATAATAATATAATATTACTAAAAAATAAGCCCCTTATATTTAAGGCATTTATAGAACACCCTGACTCGTCATAAATTGACGAAGACTTCAAACCCTGACTCGTCATGAATTGACAAAGACTTTGATTTGCATGCAGTCAAGTCAAACACGCACCTTTCGTCCACTATTATTTGTCAGGTATACTAAAATTAGTTATTCAAAATTAATTGTTAATTTAAATAATCAAGAAATAATTAGTCATTTTTTTTTTCAATTCTGCCCTTTATAATTACGTAACTAGTGTTATCAAAAAGTAACAATTTGAAAGTTACAAGGCTACTTTAACGGGAAATAAATTGTTTTTTATCATTTTCAAAAAGTTCAAACCATTTTAATAATGATTGATAGTAGGATTATATTAGTTAAATTACATTTTATATTAATTTTTTCTTAAAAATGATTCATAACCTTATCCTGACGAACAATAGTGGACGGAGAGAGTATCTCGTACTACATCTTAATTAAACAGCTATGCATACTATTATAATGCATGAGGACCCACAAATAAATTTATATTTATCACTACCTCCATTCCATAATAATTGTCCACTACACTAATAATAGTTGTCTTTCAATACTTGTTCAATTTAGAAAATGAAGAGATAATTTCTTTTTTTATCTATTTTAACCTTGCTATCAAATATTATTTACAATTTAACACATTTCTCAAAGCATTAAATTTAATAAAGTCAAAGGATATTATAGTAATATTATTCCTTTTTTTTTTTTTTTTTAAGAGTGTATCAAATTAATAGTAGATAACTATATTGAACAGAGTGTATTGACAAAAACTTGGGTTTGCCGTTAGATATTTGCAAATGTGCATTATTACATTTTAGAATTGAAAGTGAAGGGTATTAACTCTAGGAGCAATTCCCTCTTGTATATTTGTGAGGTTGAGAAAATGAGGACCTATTTTCTTTAAAGAAAACATAAAGTCATCATTGATGTTGTCTCGAGTTTTCATAAAAACACCTTAATTTTGCGATTGTCCTATTACTCCACTAAACAATTTTGAACAGATACTATTATATCATTTTTCGACCAGCCCCAAATTTTAAGAAGCAAGTAAGTTCACACCCCAATCATTACATGACACATGTTAATTTAATTAAAAATATAAAAAAAAAACATTTTCAATTTTTCCTTTGTCTTTTTCTTTCTTTATTTCTCTGTCTCTTACTTTTTGAATTTTAATTTTGATTTATCTTAAATTTCATTTCATCTTACATCTCCCACTTTCAAGTTATTCATCCCTTCATTTTTTTTCTTCACCTCCTACCCCCCATGTCAAATTGAAAACCACTTCCATTTTTTTTCTTTTCTTTTTCTTCTTCTTCTTCTTCTCCGGTCGAATTCTTTATAAAATTCATACTATTATTGAGACTTTATTGAATTGTTGATAACAAAGTTAATTATTTATTTAAGAAAATTTAAAATTTTGAAGGTATCATCAACTACTCATTTTCATATAAATTCAAAATTTGAAATGATAATTTTAAAATAATCAATTAATTACTCAAAATTTGAAAGAACTTAATTGAAATCGAATAAAAAAACTATATGATACTTCCTAATCATCTTGAAATCTACCGAGTTTATCGAATTGTTCGAAATGTAAGAAAATATTTAGATAAAATTTTCAAACTAAAGAGAGTAAAACTAATGGTAATAAAAAAAAAAAAGGTGAAGTTGTGGTAAATATGGTGACATTGTGTCACGACCAAAATGAGTCGTGAGTGGCACCTATACATAACCTCCTAGGTGGGAGAACCAACAAATTTAACCCAACTTACAACCTACAATCATAATGCGGAAGCCCAAAATCTAACTAAATATCATTTTCCAAAATCTGAAAGTCATCACATCAAGGACATCTAATCTCCAATACAAAGTCTAAGAATATCAAATACACCAAAATAAAATAATAAAATGGTATGTGTCCGAAATATAGGACATCATGTCATGACCGAGAGAATCCAACACGAGCTTGAATGAATAGCTCACCCTGGAACCTGATATGCTAGATACTGACTAGAGATGAGGGAAATTCGAAGTCATTGGTACACTCGCTGCACTCCAAAAAAGGAAAACAAAGAAAAACACAAGTAGAGCTCACTACGGGACAACATGTACTGAGTAGATATCATCGGCCAACTCAAAGTAATAACTAATATACAAAGAATAATAGTATAAAATCAACTATAGCACTTAATAGGTGATAAGCAACAAATAACATGAACCAGTGTCAACAACACTAAAGTAAGTATGTAATAAAAGCCAACAATATCAAAATCATCCATGAGGACTCATGCCTCCAACTAAACCATTTGGGAAAATTGAGTTCTTTGAGATTGAGTACATTCCGTTAATTCAATATATTTTTCCTTTAATACTGTCACGACCCAAATTCTGGAATCCGGACCGCGACCGGCGTCGTTAACCTCTCAGAGGTCGCAGAAAAACCTCTTCTTAGCTTTCATCACATTCATATAATTAAATTTGCGAAAAATTTAAAACTTTTAAAACATAATGAAGTGTACATAGACTTCATATAAAATTTACATGAATTCATATACTATAAGCTCAAACTAAACAACCATCTACAATCGATTAAGCAATTCAAATGAAAGAATCAATAATATATCATAATAGTTCGCCAAAATGGCCTTAGTACAAAGCTTCGAATAAAAATCTTGAAAGAAACGCTAGGTATAACATCCACTAGCTATGTCTAAAGTACTAATGCTAGAAATATAGATGTAGCATCCTCGAAATCAAGAGGACCTACCAAAGGTCTGGAGATTGCTAAGTCCAAACCGCTGCGATGAGTCTTCAATCTCCTCTCTGACCTGCACCTATAAAAATAGTAATAGTATAGGGTTAGTACACACTTGTACTAAGCATGGGTATATGCACACATACACATTAGACTATGCATGATCAAGGAAAGCTCTTCCTAAACAACATGCCATTTCTAGAAAGTGAAATCACTAGACTTTCCTAATTTGTTATTTGCAATTCATGGTGTGAATATGACATATTTTAATGCATTCAAAACACACAAATCATTTTATATATGAACACACGACCTTAGAATCATGAACATAATTTTAGAACAACTCGAGAGAAAATTTTGAAATTTGATAACCCCTAACCCGAGAGCTCCTCTTTTTGTACTTAGTTTATTTTTCAGTCTTTTTCTTCTTCTTGTTGTGTAGTTCAATGATCCCCTTTAAGCCTATGTTTTACTTACAAGTGCAATGATTCATTGTAGTCTCATACCTACAATGAATCAAGTAAGTAATCCAAGGGATTAAGGAAATGATTTAACTACAATTTGGGCATGAAATCTTTATAAGCCAATCTTTATTGGTTAAGCCTATTATTTGATATTGGCCTAATATAAGAAGTCATTATAAGATAATTTTATTTGGCTATGATCATTTGCCAGTTATATAAAGTCATTATAAGCCAATCTTATTTGGCTTTGATCATTTTCATATTAAAAGAAGTCATTATAAGCCAATCTTATTTGGCTTGGGATCATTTTCATAATAAAAGAAGTCATTATTGGCTATGCCCATTATTTGCTGAAAACTTCATTCTTATCAAGCACTGACGATTGATATACTTAAGCTCTTACTTTCTTAGCTCACTTTGAACACGCATTTCTTCTTCTTTCTTCGTTGCTTTCTTAAAAACATATTTAGAATTAAGATCATGCGAGCTAACATGAAATCCAGTGTCTGCCCCACAACGAAAATGGGTGATTCACCGATCAAAGTGAATCTAGATCATGTGAGCTACCATGAAATCCAGTGTCTGTCCCACACCAAAAAGGGGTGATTCACCGGCTAAAATGGAACCAAGTGCAGTGTTCTCCCCACACCGAAAAGAGGTGGTTCACGGCTAAAGTGAACCTAAAACTTTCTTTGAGCATTTAACCGATATAGATCATGTGAGCTAAGCATGAAATCCAGTGTCTGCCCCACACCGAAAAGGGGTGATTTCACCGGCAAAGTGAAACCGCATTATACCTAGCTCTCTTAGATGGAAACCACTGGCTAATTCCTATGCTGGCAACATAGTTCGAAGACTAGGAGACATACGAAGACTACTTATCCACCTTGGTGGTAGACTCATCTCATGAGGCTTACATGTACTGGCACAAGCTCATTGCTAGTCTATAGGTGCTTTGCTCAACTTCTTTTTCTTTATATCTTTTATAGTTTACTCAAACATTATGGAAGCTTGCTTCTACTTATGTGGTTTACTTAACTCTTTAGATAACCGGTCATCCCTTTCTTTACTTGATGAAATGTGAATTTAACCTTACATTATAATCTTGGTGTTAATGAGACTTGTCTTACGATTATTAACAGCATCTTATGTGAGTATCTTTAACATAGTTGTCTTAGGTGTAAGTGAGTCTTGACTCACTTCCTTTAAAACTCCATTCTGGTCACTTTCGTAACTTTTAAACTTGAAGTTATATTAATACTAACTTTATCATATTCACGTTCATTTGGTAGCCTATTATCATTATTTATGGACGTTGAGAACTTCATTCATGTAGTACTTGTATTCATAATTCATTTTGTTAGAGCATGTTGGAACTTATCCAATGATTGGCATACTCTTGGTTATGGGTTCATTGAGTTACCTTAGGTATGATTATATTGGTTTAACTCATTCATTAGCCAATTTTTCATCATTATTTAAAAGCAATATTGTAAGCCAATTCCATTCAACTTTTTGGGCAAAACATTGTTAGACAATTTGTTGGCATTAGCTAAACTTTCACTAAACAATTGTCAAGTAAATTAACTTCATGAATCTTCCATAGTAATTATCATCCCTTAAGAAAATTGACATTTACAGTACACTTAACTTCATGACCGACTCATAGCAACTTCATCATCTCGAACACAATTGAGCCTTATAACATTCTTTATTTCGTGTAGATAAATACTTAAAATCATACGAACCTAACTAATATGATTCATTCGACATTTACAAATCTAGAACCCTACACATGAGGATCAGTTAGCACCACATACCAATAACATGTTCGAGATTACATCTACATACTCATTAGAATCGAATACAAGGATAACTAGGGAGAAGGACGTTCAACAATATCGTTGGGAAGCAACCCTACTTTCGAGATTCATAGATTCAAGCGATTGAAAATCCTCTTGGAGAAATAATTCCAGGAGAGAAACCCATACCTTATGTAAAATTTAATCTACGAAGATCACCTTGCACGAAACCTTGAAGAAAACCTTGAAATCGACTAAGAGAATCAATAGAACTTTCTGTTTTTCTTTCTTTCGCTTCACTGTTTTGAGTCGTGAGATTTCTAGTGTTTGAACGTGAGTCTAAGCCTTAGGAACTGATCTGACTCATTCAACATAGGCTAATTAAGTTAATTAAATAAATTAATTAGTTAATTACTAAAACGCCCCTCCTAAGTTGACTAAACATAGGAGAACATTTGACTTAACCAAAATCTAGAAATTGGCAAGGGTCTCGGCCAAATTTTGGATTTTTCATTAATTAATTAAATTGTTAATTTAATTAATTAAGGGACCTAGGGTAATTACTAAAGTACACCTAAGTCTTTGGGACCATAACTAACCCTTCTGGACTATCCTAGGTTAAGTACTAGGTTATCTCTTTAACTAGTTACTAGGTTAGTGTCACCCGGTTAAGTCTTAGGTTGTCGGGTGCACTAATTGGTTTATTTCGGTTAGTCCTAGGTTAGTTAGCTAGTTAGGTCAGTTAATTAGAGTCTAGAATTGGTTAGGGAGTTAGGCCCCACATGGAGATACCCTTGCACACGCCTGCCCCCTAACTACCCTAACCGAATTCGGTTAGGTTGGTCCCCTCCCTTGGCCGCTTCTTCACATGAGCTTGCACATGTGTTGCTTGTACTTTCCTAACTAACTATTCATAATGGTTCATTTGGAATGTTTACTTATTATCCCAAGGATCCTCACTATGTCCTTGGGCACTGCTTAATCTACATGATCATTTTAATTGATCATGTGCTATAGTATCTAGGCTTGACACTTGGATGCCTCATACCCAATTTGTGAGTTAAAGGAAAAAGCATTTTAGCCTAGGGTCTTCATTGCAGGTACATTTCTTGGACAAGCTCATTAATGTTAGAAAATTGTCTAACACCCTTTAAGCCAATATTTTCTAATATGCCTAATATTTTGCTTATTTGGGTATTATATAGAAATTGACTTATACCCCTTAGCCAATTTTCTGTACTATGTCCAATATTTCTCAATATTGGGCATTGGGATGCCTATGTACCCCCAATACACATTCTTAAAGACCTATTGGGCTCTTCACTAGATATGTAATTTTTCGGAATGTTACAAATACTATCATGTCGAAACGTGACACATCCGATCCAATTATATTGTGTCAGAACGTGACACTCCGATCCAATTATACCGTGTTGGAACGTGACACTCCGATCCAATTATACTGTGTCGGAACGTAACACTCCGATCCAATTATACCGTGTCAGAACGTGACACTCCTATCCAATTATACCGTGTCAGAACGTGACACTCCTATCCAATTATACCGTGTCGGAACGTGACACTCTGATCCAATTATACCGTGTCGAAACGTGACACTCCATTTCCAATAATATCATTAAATTATCATTTGTATCACCACTTTCAATTCATTGATAATATTTCATCAAGCCTTCTTTATTCAAGGCATCACTTCGATAAGGAGGGTTCAAAAATATAAATTCCACGGTCTCAGAATTTCAGACCAATCACAAAATACACAACCAAGCAACACAACCAAACAATCAAGTACATCGAAAACTTCACAATATCATTCAATGCATATCAATCACTATTAAGATTACTATGAAATAACATAAATCATAACCTACCTCCACCGAAGAACAGAAGTCAAGCAAACTGCTTCTCCAATGCTTTTCCCTTCCTCAATGTCTCCAAACCTTTCCAATCTATCAAGTATATATGCACAATTTGTAAGCTAACGAGTCTACAAACATTCATATTATTCTATGTCTAGCCTAGACTCAAAAACTCACCTAATTATATAATCAATTTCCTAAAATTCTAATTTAAGGGTAAATCTTAATTCCTCCAAAAAATATAACTTTAATGGAATATAAATAATTCGATACACCTAATACTTAATTACCTATCTGAATATAACAAATTTAAATCAAAACAAGATAACTATAGAATATTGAATAATTCTATGTTGAGTTATGCCAGCAGTAACCTTAACTACACAAACAGAAGACAAAAGATGACAAAACACTTGCACCCTCACAACCCCAATTCCAATTCTAACATATATATATATATTTATTTAATAAACCATAATAATTCTCATTGGTCGGCAATGTTTGATCTTACTTTTCTGTCAACATTTACGTGAAATCAATTCCTATATACTCTATACATATGACCATTTAATATTCCTTCTTATAATATAATAATAATAATAATAATAATAATAATAATTTAACCCTTAAATCAACCATTAAGCCTTCAATTTCCAGAACATACGACATCGCCGATAAACACTGATAACAATCATTACCAGATTCAATTTTCACATTCTATTACAAAAATCACCATACCAACACGTTATAATTTTCCTACCTTATCATTTATTCATATTTATTTCAAAGTAAAGCAAATTCATGGAATATCTGAAACCGCTATTTTAATCCTTATGCTACGTCTATGTAACTCTTCAATTTTTCTTTTCTTGTGCATATTATTTACTATCCTAAATATTATATGATTACTTATTAAAAAAATAGTAAAAGTAGTCCATTAATTTCAAAGTTATTTTCTTTAACCACTAAACAAATTAATTATTCAAACTACCTCACTAATTTACTAATTATAACTACAAATAGTCCAAAATATCCCTTTAGAATCTATCGAAAAGTATTTTATGAAGTAGAAAGTTCTAGTACTCAAAATGATCAAAAGGGTCGTTACACATTGAAAGTAAGAAGCTTCAATAAATGGAGATGACAATGAATTTTTGAAAAGAAAGAAGAAAGAAGAAAGAGAAAAAATAAAAAAAAGAAGTTAAAATAGCAACAAAAATAAGAAAATATATTTTATAATAAAATACTTGTAAAAATAAAATTATATTAGTTATTTTAGGCTGCTCACTCTTTTTGAGAGAGTGCACACCACTCTCTATGTCAGATGGACGAAAAATAATATAATTATATCTATTCAAAATTATTTAGTGAGGTAATATGACAGTTACAAATTTAAAGTGTCTTTTTGAAATTCGAAATAACTTCAATGGTAACTTTATGTCTTTTCTCTTTTCTTTATTCTAATTTATGTAATGCTCTTTCTTCTCTAGTTAGCTTTTTTTTTTAAAAAAGATTTTTTTTATATTTTGTAACACTTCACCTTTAAAATACTCATTTTCTCTAAATAAGATGATTTTTAGCTCCATTATTATCTCTATTTTATTTTAGATTTTATATTTTACAAATCTTCCTTTTTTATTTCTCACTACTCTGTATTCCATCAATTATTATCCACATAAATTGAAAGGTTTATATTATCCTTATTTAGAGTGTGTTTGGTATGAAGGAAATATTTTTTAATTTTCCATGTTTGGTTGGGACAAAAGTTTTGGAAAATATTTTCTAAATCAATTCATTTTTCTCAAAATTAAGAAAAATGACTCCCCTTCAAAAATTAAGGAAAACATTTCCAAAACTCCCTTCCAATTTCAAATTACATTTTTTTTGAAAAAAAATCAATTTAAAAAAAATATTTTCAATTTCAAAAAATGTTATCTTTTCACCTGATCCCTGATCCCCCCCCAACCCCAACCCCTCCCCAAAAAATTAATTTAGCTTTTTAAAAATATTTTCAACTTCAAATTTTTATTTTTAAACTGCTAACCCTCCCCCAGCCAGCCGCAATATCAGCCCCCACCCACCCCCAACCCCCAAAAAAATTAATTTTATTTTTTAAAAATTCTATCAACTTCAAATTTTTATTTTTTCACTCCTACCTCCTCCTCCCTCCCGCCGCCCCTACCCCACCCCACCCCCACCCCCAAAACAATAATAATTTTGATTTTAAAAATATTTTCAATTTCATAAATTATTTTTTTACTCTAGTAAAAATAAATGGTGTCTTTCAAAAATATTTTTCATTCATAAATCAAACACTAAAAATTATTTTTCGAAAAATATTTTCTACTCACCAACCAAACATGAGAAAATAAGTTCAAAATCTACTTGTGAAAAATGTTTTCCTCCACACCAAACACACCCTTGGACTTTTTCAACCAATCAACAATAAGTCTAGCTATTCTTTTGCATTGATGCCCCACAATGTCTCAAAAAGAATCACCTTAGTTAATTGTAGTACTTTGATAATTGAAACAAACGACTGTTAATAATTATTACATATGTAATGCACAGAAAGAAAATTTCTTCCTTAATCAAGGTTTCATATTCGAATTGTGATTTGAAGTTATTTTTTCTAGTTAGCGCTATATCTTTAATATGAATATCTTCAAGGAGAATTTATATTTAATCTGGCAACACGAATATCAAATAATAGGGAGCGCAAAAAAGAAGACGACATTTTTTGTTCCTTTATCATTTTTCCACATCCGCATTTAATTCTTGATGGAGATTTTAAACCATATGATATCTCTTGGAAAAATTTAGAACACTAATTATATGGAGATGACAGTGGCGGAGCCAAAAATTTCATTAAAGGTGTCTAGAAATAGCAGCTTGCTATGTTAAGGATATCCAAAATATGTTACAAAACCATTTCGAATATCATTTTACTTGTATATATGCTATTTTTTCCGACGAAGGGTGTCCAAGTGGACACCCTTACGGAGATGACACATAAGTAGAGATATGAAGTAAATATTTTAATTTATAAATAAGGATAAAATACTCAAAACTCTTTCTAAATAATATTTTATTCAGAAGAGTGTAATACAACAAATAGTTTGAGACGGAAAGAGTAACAAGTTAAGCTCGTACTAGAAGAGGCCTAAATCTACGGCATTTGTCTGCATAGAGCACCCTGACTCGTCATGCAGGGACGAAGACTTTGATTTGCATGCAGTCAATTGCAACTTGCATTTTATGAAGAATTCATATTTAATCGGATTCAATACAAGTACTAAATAGTAGGGAGAAGGCTCCCCCACCAAAAAAAAAAAAAGACTTCTAGGTAGGGATGACACTGGGGCGTGGTAGATGCGGGGCAGGGTGGGTTTAAGGCTATGTGGAGCGGGATGCATTTAAGGTTATGTGGAGCGGGTTGAATGCGTAGCGGGTTAAAGTGCTTAAAAAAATTAATGTGGAGCGAGACGGGTTACGGGTATATGTGATTAGAGTTTTAATTTTAATTTTTTATATGTTATTGAGTGAGAGAACATTATTTCTTGAGAAAATTTCATTAAAGCTACTAAAATATTCAAGATAATAGATGAAAATGGTTCAATAAAAAAAAATATAATTTCTTGCATGTTTTCCGATTGACATCTAAAAAATAAAATTTTAAGTCACTATCCTATGAAACTTATACAATTTAATGAAAAAATGAATTTATTCTTATGAATTTTATTTTTAGTATTAAACAAAACTAGAAAAAAAATATTAAAAAAATTATGTGGGACGGATTCATACGGAGCGGGGTGAGGCGAATTGAAAATGAGAAGTGTTGCTAAGCGGGGCGGGGGTGGAACGAATTAAAATTTTTGCAGATTAAAGTTATGCTTAACCCGCACCACCCCACCTCACACCGCCCCATTACTATCCCTACTTCTGAAAAGAATTACATGTGGAGGTGGAATAGTGGCTTGTGGAAAATTTTCCTTATAATTATTCCAAGGTAATATTGATATATATGATTAATGTCAAAGGTGTGCCACATGACTCCTATATAAACTGCCCAATAACTTGTGACAATATCAAACAACGTGATAAAAAAATAAAAAGAAAAGATGTCCACAAACATGGACTATTTGAGATCTTCTTTTGTTTTCTTCCTCCTTTCTTTTGTGACTTATACTTATGCTACCTCTTTCGAGGTCCGAAACAACTGTCCATACACCATCTGGGCGGCGTCAACCCCGATAGGCGGTGGTCGACGCCTCGAACCAGGCCAAACCTGGGTCATCGATGCACCGAGGGGCACTACGATGGCACGTATATGGGGTCGTACTAATTGCAACTTTGATGGTGCTGGTAGAGGTTCTTGCCAGACCGGTGATTGTGGTGGAGTTTTGCAGTGTACCGGGTGGGGCAAATCGCCAAACACCCTATCAGAATATTCGTTGAACCAATATAGCAATCTACATTTCTGGGACATTTCTTTAATCGAAGGATTCAACATACCAATGACTTTCGCCCCGATCAATCCTAGTGGAGGAAAATGCCACGCGGTTCAATGCACGGCCAATATAAATGGTGAATGCCCAGGTCAACTTAAAGTATCCGGAGGATGTAACAATCCGTGTACCATAGGTCAATGTGGTCCTAATGACTTGTCCAGATTTTTCAAACAAAGATGCCCTGATGCATATAGCTACCCTAAAGATGATCCTACTAGCTTATTTGCTTGCCCTAGTGATACTACAAATTATAGGGTTGTTTTTTGCTAATGCATCCCACAATAAACCATATTTTGCTACAAATGGTATGGAAAATTACCAAAATAATAACTATCTTAAAACTATTTTATGTTAGTGTGATAATAATATCTTGTGTGATGCTTGTAATAATTCAGGCTACCGGTCTTGTATGGATGCTAATTATATATGAATAAATAATAATATCTTTAATTGTGTGTAGTTATTTCCTTTACTTAAACGACATTTTCTTGCCTTTTGTTTTTATTGGTTGAATGTGAAACTAATTAATGAATTACTTGTACATCAATGGCCTGGTAAACATTTGTAGTGCTAGCAAATTGAGAGGTCTTAACTCATATCGGATATGGATAATGATTACGGTGTTTGTTAGTTGGTTCGGTTTAATTTTACCTATTATTGATTTAAATTTTAAAAAATTTGGTTTATAAACACACTAAATCGATAATCAATAAAATAGTCCTTATCGATTTTTGGTTAATTGACTATTAATCTTTATTAATTTGATTTTTCATTCATCTGATACGAAACGCTCTTCTTTTTTTTTTTTTTGCCCTTTAATTTTGCTTCATTTTATATTTATGTCCTCCAACTTTGAGTGTGCACAAGTAAACACTTAAACTTGTGTAAAATTAAACAAATAGACAGACACGTCCTATGTGGCATCCTACATGGCAATTTGTGTCCTACGTGGAGTCCTATGTGTATTGTACCACATAGGACTAATGTGTTAACTTGTTCAACTTTATACAAGTTTAAGTGTCTCTTTGTACACACCCAAATAGACATAGTTAATATTATTGTCACGTCTGATCCGATATCGCAAGGAGAATCTATGCCAAGAAGGTATACATACTCATGGAGAAGGCGAATACAGAAAGTTGTACCTCTGTTGAAGATGGATGAATACAACAGACACGAGTATGTTCCGAAAGTAGTTTCATTAAGGACCTTACCATCATGGTAAGACAGAGCTACCGCTAGCAGAGGATTTCAAGCATATAACCCTTGAAATGTTTGTTTCGGGTAGCTGCAAAGACGTAGCTTATTTCTATAACAAGATACTTGACGTTGTTGACAATGCAAGAAGTTGTTATGTTGATGGCTCTACGGACAAGTACAATGATCATGAATTTGCCTTAATGATGCTTGCTTTATTATCAACCACATCGAGCTTAGCACAACGGATAGGTATAACAAACTCAGAACCACGAGACACCATCTTGGAATGTTCATTATCAATAACAGTTCGTGACATGTTTTTGCTTGAGAGTCAAACCCCATTTTGGATACTTAAGCTCTTGATCAGCTTACGATATGACAAAGATGAAGGAGATGAATTACTCGAGATGTTCTTGAATTTCACCCTTTCGGTGATTATGAACAAAAAGGGGAAATGAGTTATAACCATGTAGAAGAGCCTCTCCATCTTCTTGAAGCATTTAGAACAAGACTTGTCTCGCAACAGAGTGAAGTACCAAACTTTCATCGTACTTGCACACCTCAATGGCTAGAAAGGAAGAAAAGTACAGAAGCAATGAACGCGTTAACATGAAAAGCTACATTCACTCCTTTCTTTTAGTTACCGATCTCAAAGAAAAAGGTATTCATTTCAAGTCTAGCTGCACTCATTCACTCAAGGAAATAAAATTCAAATCGGGATACTTCTATGGACAGCTTGTACTTCCAACCTGGTATCAATGCTAGGCTGACCAGCACTTTCATCATCCACATTCTCTGAATAAGTATCAATGCTAGGCTGACCAGCACTTTCATCATCCACATTCTGAGTCCGCCACCATAGTTTAGCATCACCGTTTAAATACATTGTGGTGTGTTGGAATTCTACCCTCCTGAATTCTTCAAAGGAACACGTACAGACTATGTGTTTCTGTTAGTTTCAAACTTTAACAATAATCAATTCGAACAACACTTTGTATTATTTATAAACTTCAAACAATACAACGATTACAAAGCTCTGTAACCTAAAGAATTATAAACTCTAATTCCTAGCTATGAAATTATAAACTCTAATTTCTAGCTACCCAAAGACACAAAAACCCCCAATTTTATATCTTCTAATGTTCTTCAAGTTCTACAACTTGTCGAACAACTCCTACTCACAAAACTCAGATTGTAAACAAGACTCTTGAATACAATCTTACAACTTCTCACTTAACTCGCAACACTCCCCAAGTTAATATCAAAAGTCTTTGAAACCTCTTGATAGTGTTTTGATTTTCTCTCTATGTAAGTGAGCCATTTCATAAGCGAAACTATCGCCCTATTTATAGATCACATCTCCTCAACTCCTTCTTGACTTTGTCATGTCTTCAAATCCTTGTTTAACTCGAAATCCTCCTTCCCGTAGAATTCCTCGTTGCATAGTAAAATACCTTTCTACAAAATTTCCTTAAATAAATAAGAAAGCATACTTTCCTTATTTAAATAAGAAAACATAATTTCCTTAAATAGATTTCTCCTTCAACTTTGTTATTAATGAATCCATGTTGAAATCGTGTATTCATACTAGGCAAATTCGAACGCGTTTGTTACAGTTTCGAGCACAAGTTGACGCGTTTGTTACATGTGCATTGTTACAACCTGTTCCTCGCTATTTTGCCATCTTTCAAAAACAACAAGACTTCTAACAAATGATATCCAACTTGTCCGTCTCAGCAACACGGTCACTCGTGAAGTTGAACCATAGTTTTCTTTTTTTTTTATTTTTTTTAATCATAGATAATGACTTTTTACGACAACAGATGTATGAAATTAGGTAGAAGGAAAATTAAAGAGCGCTTAACACCATTTGAAAGCTAGGTACTACTAGTTTAATTTGAATTTAACCAAAGGGGATTAATTCGGCTCCGAGACTGTCAATTGATTTGGAACATGTTGGGTGCTTTGATGAGAGCCTTGACAAAGCTGAAATGGGGTTGCAAGATCCTTGGGTTTGCGAATGGCTCCTATAGTGGCTCTAAAAAGTCGTGTTCTGCAGTTGGGGAAGCCCCTAACTGCAATGTTTCATATATATCTCGCACAACACATATTTTTCCAACTTCACGAGTGACCGTGTTGCTGAGACTGACAAAAAATAATATAAGAGTGATCATACCAAGAGAATATGCATGCACTTACATATAAAGCGAAAAATCTCCAACAGTGAGAAGATGTTAGAATGAAGTATCAGTGCTTCTTAAACAAGAGGAATCCCAAGCCACCAACTGCTAATGCTAATCATTCTTGTTTGCCGAAACTGTTCTCCTGGTCTCTCGCTGAAAACATCGCGAACTTGACGCTGCCCAGGATCAGTTTTGGATATCTGTACTGAAGAAACCTTACCCCTAGATCAAGAACCAGGTTCTTGATTATTTGCCTAAGAAAAGAGTAAATAAAACAATATACTTTAACTAAAACCTTCCTATCTCAAGGAAGGAAAAACTCAACTCTGTTTTATTACTTTTCTTGCTCAATTACAATTTTCGATTAACTCTAATCGAACTCTTCAAATTCACAAGAAGCCAAACCTACTTCTTGTAAAATTACTCACAAATACTCTCTCTCTCTCCACAAGAAGCCAAACCCACTTCTTGCAAACTCACTCACAAATTCTCTCTGTCTCCACAAGAAGCCAAACCCACTTCTTGTTTACAATCACACAAGCTCACAAACTCACAAAACTCACAAAACTCACAAAGCTCACAAAACTCACAAAGCTCACAAAACTCACAAACGATCTTTGCTGCCTCTCTCTTCTTCTCGCCTTTCTTCACTTTTTCACTCGATTGCAAAGACAAATTTCTTTGACTTGATATCTCTGTTTATATAGATATTTTGCCGCCTCTCTGTAAAGTTGATAACAACTCTGTTTTCTGTGTCCTCCTTTGATATGGAAAGGTTTCCTTTTATTTTGTTGTATAAGGAAAACACCTTTTAGGAAAAGGTTTTGTTAAAACACCTTTTAGGAAAAGGTTTTGTTTTCCTTTTTCATATATAAAGTAAACCATCTTTTTAGGAATAAAGTTTTATCGTATTTATTTATGGAAACATAATACTTTTGTTTTCCTTTTTTCCATAAATAAATCTATGCCTCAATTCTTTTCCTTCACTTCTTGTTTCATAAAACGATAACTCCTTCATTCTTCTTTTACTTTCTGTTTTAATAAATGAACCTGGTTCATGAATGATCAAAGAGTATTTGTCATTATCAAAAGTAATTAGCACAACTTCCATCAAATTCCCCCTTTTTGATGATGACAAATAATACCAGGTTTGAGAAACTGTTTCCCCATTTTGACATATCAAAAAGCCCAAGATAGAGATGACAAAAATATCCACAGCATCAAAAGAGACTACTACAAAAATAAATCTGCGTCGTCTCTTTTATTCTCCTTCTTTCCATAAATGAATCTGCGCCTCTTTTATTCTGTACTTCTGCTTTCATATATAGATTAATGAACCTGGTTCATGAGAGTCGTTTCCTTCCTTCATAAGTAGTGAATCTGGTTCATGAAGTACATAATTTGTTATCATCAAAAGTAATGAAGACGACGTTTATTGGGTTCATCAAATCCCCCCTTTTTGATGATGACAAATAACCATTCGTACATGTACAAATAAAATACATGCTTTTTCCCCCTTTTGACACATCAAAAAGAACAAGTGAACAACAGATACACCAGCAAAAAATAGGTAGGTACTAATATTATGTGTTTGGGATGGAGGTGGTTTTGGGGTGATTACAATGTTGGTTTCCCCCTGAGTGGTTGCCGGTTGCGATGTGAAGATTGGTTCGTCGAGTTTGTTTCTGAAGACCCATCTAGTACCTATTACAGTTCTGCCCTTAACTCCTTTCAATGAGAGAAAATTATGTTGATTTCCGGTAATGTATCTTGAGCATACGCTATCCAAATACCAGTGTTTTGATTTTTCTCTCACCGCGACCTGCCGTTTTATTTAGATAGAGTTAGTTTTGGGTACCCAGATCCACTTGACTGCTTGTTTATTATAAAAAGGGTGAATAAGATTCCTTTTAGCCCATTTAGGAAGAGCTTTGGGTGTAGGAGCAGTTTTAAGGCCATTTTCCCTTTGCACCTTTTCTACAAACATGAAATTTTTCTTATGTGCAGTTTGTTTTCTATCACAAGTAGAAATTTTGTGTCCTGTAAGACCACAGTGAAAGCAGAGACAATCTATATTAGGATTTGTTGTTTCAGAGAATCCTATTCCATATCTTGTGCCAGATTGATTTTTATGTAGACTATCGAGAATTATGGAGGACCTGGTCCATCTCATACTATTCTCTACTTCCAATTTAATCAGGTTAAGTTTTCTTTGCAGATCTTCATTCTTTACAGTGACAACCTTCAGTTCTTTTTCTAAATTTTCTAGTTTCTTTTGCAGAGAATAATTTTGTTGTTCTAGAGTCATGTTTTCTTCTCTTAGAGATGCATAGTCTTCCATGAGTAGTTCCTTTTCATGACTAGTTGATTGATATGTATTTATAAGAGTGTGCAGCAACGATTCTAGTTCCTTTTTTGTGTATAGTTCAAGATTTTCTTTAGTGTGAGAGAGGCTAACATAGTCCTGTTTACCTTCTTCTTCATCATCAGAGTTTGATCCCGCCATTAGTGCGTAGAGAGCATCTTGTGCTTGGCAGTTGCTTTCTTTATTTGGGGTTTCAGTCGTGGCTATTAGCGCAAGAAAGTCATATTTACCTTCTTGCTCTACTGCAAGAAGAGATTGATTCTCTTTCTCATCCTCAGATTCATCTTCAGACATGCCTCCCATTACAGCGAGTGCTTTCTTCATGGATAGATCTGCCTCTTGGTTGGTCATTCTTCTATTATTTGGAACATATCTATCACCCTTTCCCTCTTTTGTCTTGTCTGGATTGTTTTTCTTATATTCCAAGGCCCAAAGTGGACAGAATTTGATGAAGTGATCAGGACTTCCACACTTGTGACATAGTGGTTCCCTAGAGTTATCAGTATTCCTTTGGGGACTCCTCTTTTGAGATGTTTGTCCCCTTTTTAGCAATCTAGAGAACCTCTTGGTCACAAGAGCAATATTTTCATCTTGAAAATCTTCAGATGCAGTGGTTTGATTCTTTTCTTTTCTTTTACTGCTTATCTCTTTCTCTTGGTTCTTCTTCAGTTCATATGTTATTAGATTTCCTATAAGTTAATCCATTGCTAATTTGTCAAGATCGCGCGCTTCAGTAATTGCTTCAACTTTACTTTCCCATGACTCAGGTAAGACACTCAGGAGTTTTCTTACAGCTTTTCCGTTGGGAATTACTTCACCAAGAGAGTAGATCTCATTGATAATTGCTGTAAACCTGGTGTGCATATCTTGAATAGTTTCTCCATCCATCATTCTGAATAATTCATACTGTCTGTTTAAGTTGTCAATTTTAGATTTCTTGACCTGATTAGTTCCTTCATGTGCAGTTTGCAGAGTTTCCCAGATTTCTTTAGCATCTTGACAGGAGGAAATTCTATTGTACTCGTCTGGTCCTATACCACATATCAAGATTTTCTTAGCTTTGGCATTATTTTGTATGGCAAGTTTATCAGCAACATTCCGTTCCTTTCTATCCTTAGGTATCATTGTTTCTCCATCAGGCCCCTTTTTCATAGGAATGGTAGGACCATCCAAGACTACGCTCCAGAGATCGGGATTTTCTCCTATCAGATGATCCATCATGCGATTCTTCCACCATCCATAATATTTTCCATTGAACAGTGGTGGTCGTGTTTGAGAAGCTCCTTCTTGGGGGTAGGTGGTGCTGCCATTTTCTTTTCAAGATGTTAATCTTTTAACGAAAAGATCCTGCTCTGATACCAATTGAAGAAACCTTACCCCTAGATCAAGAACCAGGTTCTTGATTATTTGCCTAAGAAAAGAGTAAATAAAACAATATACTTTAACTAAAACCTTCCTATCTCAAGGAAGGAAAAACTCAACTCTGTTTTATTACTTTTCTTGCTCAATTACAATTTTCGATTAACTCTAATCGAACTCTTCAAATTCACAAGAAGCCAAACCTACTTCTTGTAAAATTACTCACAAATACTCTCTCTCTCTCTCCACAAGAAGCCAAACCCACTTCTTGCAAACTCACTCACAAATTCTCTCTGTCTCCACAAGAAGCCAAACCCACTTCTTGTTTACAATCACACAAGCTCACAAACTCACAAAACTCACAAAACTCACAAAGCTCACAAAACTCACAAACGATCTTTGCTGCCTCTCTCTTCTTCTCGCCTTTCTTCACTTTTTCACTCGATTGCAAAGACAAATTTCTTTGACTTGATATCTCTGTTTATATAGATATTTTGCCGCCTCTCTGTAAAGTTGATAACAACTCTGTTTTCTGTGTCCTCCTTTGATATGGAAAGGTTTCCTTTTATTTTGTTGTATAAGGAAAACACCTTTTAGGAAAAGGTTTTGTTAAAACACCTTTTAGGAAAAGGTTTTGTTTTCCTTTTTCATATATAAAGTAAACCATCTTTTTAGGAATAAAGTTTTATCGTATTTATTTATGGAAACATAATACTTTTGTTTTCCTTTTTTCCATAAATAAATCTATGCCTCAATTCTTTTCCTTCACTTCTTGTTTCATAAAACGATAACTCTTTCATTCTTCTTTTACTTTCTATTTTAATAAATGAACCTGGTTCATGAATGATCAAAGAGTATTTGTCATTATCAAAAGTAATTAGCACAACTTCCATCATGTACTATATCCAAAAAGAATAGCCAACAAGTTCACATTTATAACCACGTGAGTGTATTTCTGCTCGAAAACGTCTTTTCACTATATCATTAACCTCTACCAGCTAGTAGAAATCAACAAGCAGAGACTTGGTGTTAAAAACAAAAGAAAGAGAAACAGAGAACCCTGAGATTAAAATTAATGGAAATTAAATCCACTCTAAGCAATTGGAATCATAAAGACCGGTTCGCGCTAAAGGACATTAGTAATGTAAAATGTTCAATAAAACAATATACAAACTAAAAGACAATGTTGTTAAAGTTCTAAGTTGCTCCAAAAATGTTGTTGCACCCATGTCGGATCCTACAAAATGCACTACTTTTGAAGGAACTGACACACCAGATGAAATTTTTGAAGAGTTTGAGCAACATAGGTTAAAAGTTAAACAAATCATAATTTATGCAGTGACCCAAATAATCCACTTTGCCAGAGCTAGTCCCATATATCTCTTTGTTAAACATCATGTTTTTGTTAATGCGTGTAATCTGCTAGACATGCCGAGTTAATCAACTACATGATTCATATAAGTCTCACAACAGGCTTAACTAAACAATTAATTTTGCTCTTCCATGGTTCAAGTTACTTTGCCTACCAAATTAGTCAAGTGATCAGAGACATTCTGCTGCTAGTTTTGCGACTCCACAAGCGAGCACACCATCACAATTTAGGAGAACTGATTTATCCACTATCGATCTTTTACCACCTTGTAGCTCCTCCAGCATCCACCAATCATATGTGTTAGGAATAAACTCGTAACAGAAATAATATTTACGGTGATAAAAGCAATAAAAGCGGAAAACAACAATACGGTTAATCAACGAGAATAAAAAGAGAAATAATGACACCAAGATTTTACGTGGAAACCCTCCTAAATAAGGGAAAAACCACGACCCGAGAGGAGCAACTGAATATCACTATAGTAAGGATTTTTACACTTGTAGGTCTGAGTAAAACTCCAAAGACCACTACACACTCAAAAGAAATAACCCTCTTTTGATTTTTCCACCTCACTACAATATCGCTCGCACTCTCTATTTTTTCCTCACAGATTATTTTCTTCTGTGATGCTTCACTCTTCTTTTCTCTCCTTTGTAATTTTTCTTGTACATTGAGAATGAAGAATTGTCCTCCCTTTTATAGAGAACAAATACACTACCCTCCAAATGTGCTACAGAAGAAAAAACAATTTTTTTCTTCTTCATAGCTTACCAACTCTTGCCAAACTTTGAAATTGGCAGATAACAATTTTTTCTTCTTCATAGCTTACCAACTCTGCCAAACTTTGAAATTGGCAGAAGACAATTCAAAGTTTGGTACATGAGGATGGACCCCACAATCTCCCCCTCCAGACCCATTCACCTGAAGGAGGTAGCTCTAGGTTTCTAGCTTGAGTGCATGCCGACAAGTTCTTTGCATAGCTCAAACTTGTCTCTTGATACCACCTTGGTCAGCATATCTGAAGGGTTTTCACTAGTAGGGATCTTCATGACCTGCATAGATCCGTCCTCTATCTTTTCACGAATCCAGTGATATCTCACGTCGATATGCTTCGTCCTTGCATGATACATGGTGTTCTTACTCAAGTCTATTGCACTTTGACTGTCACAATAGACGACATACTCCTTCTGATTCAATCCAAGTTCTTGAAGAAATCGTTTCAGCCATATCATCTCTTTGCCAGCTTCAGTAGCTGCAATATACTCTGCCTCAGTTGTAGAGAGTGCGACACACTTCTGTAACTTTGACTGCCATGATATAGATCCCCCCGAAAATGTAAACAAATATCCAGTAGTGGATTTTCTATTATCGAGGTACCTGCCATATCAGCATCTGTATAGCCCTTCAAGATTGGATCAGATCCTTCAAAACACAAGCAGTCTCTTGTGATACCTCTTAGGTACCTGAGTATCCACTTAACTGCCTCCCAATGTTCTTTTCCAGGATTTTCAAGGAATCTGCTAACAACACCAACTGCATGAGCAATATCAGGTCTTGTACACACCATTGCATACATCAAACTCCTCACTGCTGAAGAATAAGGAACTTTGTTCATTCCTTCTTTCTCCTCTTTTGTTGTAGGACACATCTGTTTGCTCAACTTCAGATGACTCGCAAGAGGCGTGCTAACAGATTTAGCACTCTTCATGTTAAAGCGTTCTAGTACACGTTTAATGTACTTCTCTTGAGATAGCCACAACTTTCTTTTTGTTCGTTCTCAAACAATCTTCATCCCTAAAATTTGTTGTGCTGGGCCCAAGTCCTTCATGTCAAATGACTTGGACAAATCTCTCTTCAACCTTGCAATCAACTCTTTGTCTTGTCCTACAATTAACATGTCATCCACATACAACAACAAAATGATAAAATTATTGTCAGAAAATCTTTTGAAGTATACACATGGATCAGAATAGGTCTTTGTGTACGTTTGACTTTTCATGAAAGAGTCAAACTTTTTGTACCATTGCCTTGGTGCCTGTTTCAACCCATAAAGACTCTTATTCAATTTGCACACCATGTGTTTCTTTCCTGATACTTCAAATCCCTCTGGTTGCTCCATATAAATTTCTTCCTCCAAATCTCCGTGAAGAAATGCAGTTTTCACATCCAATTGCTCCACTTCAAGATCTAGACTAGCTGCTAGGCTCAAAATAGTTCGAATAGAAGTCATTTTGACAACAGGTGAAAAACTTTCATCAAAATCAATACCTTTCTTTTGTTCGAAGCCTTTTACAACCAATCGAGCTTTGTACCTGACCAACTTGCCATTTCCATCTTTCTTGAGTTTAAAGACCCACTTACACTTAAGCAGTCTTTTGCCTTTTGGAAGTTCAACTAGCTGGTATGTGCCATTTTTCTGTAGAGATTCCATCTCTTCGTGCATGGCTTTCATCCATTGGCTCTTTTCTGGATGAGACAACACCTCCTTAAGATTTTCTGGCTCCCCTTCATCATTGATGAGGACATACTCTGAGGAAGGGTATTTGGATGACTCTACCCTTTGTCTTTCTGATCTCCGCAGAGCTTGAGATTGTTCTTCTTCTTCTGGGTACTCCATTTGCTCGGTATTATCACCAAGTTGCTCCCCCTGCTCAACAATCTCATCAGGTTGCTCTTCATGCTCAGCAACTTCATCGATCGTACTTTCTGCACTTATGGGATGGTTAGAAGAAGAAGGAATGGTAACAAGATTAGGGACTATACCATTCTTTTTCTTGGCCTTCTCGGATAGATCATCAGCAGTTCCAACTTCACTTTCTCGAAAGATTACATCTCTGCTTCTGATGACCTTCTTCTTTACAAGATCCCATAGTCTGTACCCGAACTCTTCATCTCCATATCCGATGAATATGCAGGGAAATGATTTATCATCTAGCTTGGTTCTCTTCTCCTTCGGTACATGTGCAAAAGCTTTGCAACCGAACACCTTTAGGTGCGAGTAAGACATCTCCTTGTTGGTCCAAACTCTCTCCGGAATGTCAAACTCCAATGGAACTGATGGACTACGATTGATAAGATAGCACGTTGTCCGAACTGCTTCACCCCAGAATGTCTTGGGTAATTTAGCCATTCTGAGCATGCTTCTCACCTTCTCAACAATGGTGCGATTCATTCTCTCAGCTACACCATTGTGTTGTGGGGTTCCAGGAACTGTCTTTTCATGTCTGATTCCATGGTTTGAACAGTACTCTTCAAATTCTCTTGAAGTGTACTCACCTCCATTGTCAGTTTGGAGACGTTTTAACTTCCGACCTGTCTCTCTTTCTACCAAAGCATGAAACTTTTGAAATACTTGAAACACCTGATCTTTGGTTCTCAAGATATAAACCCACAATTTTCGAGAAGCGTCATCAATAAAGGTAACAAAGTATTTATTTCCTCCTATCGATTCTATCTCTATTGGATCACAAACATCAGAATATACCAAATCAAGTATATTCTACTTTCTTTAAGATGATGTCTGAAATGAGACTCTATGTTGTTTACCACATAAGCAGTAGTTACAAGGTTTTATCGTTGTACCTTTGGCAAAAGAGATGAGTCATTTTTTGGAAATAATTTGCAATCCCTTCTCGCTCATATGACCCATTCTTTTATGCCATAAATCTGCAGAATTCTCTTCGTGAGCCGCATTTAATTCACCTTGGCATATTTCTGCATTTGTCCTATACAACGTGCCACGAGCAACTCCTTTTGCAATCACCAATGCCCCTTTGGTGAGTCTCTATTTTTTATTTGCAAAGTAGTTCTCATATCCATCTCGGTCCAAAGCAACTTCCGAGATCAAGTTCATCCGCAAATCAGGTACGTGGCGCACATCTTTCAACACTAATGTGCATCCAACATTTGTCTTTAAGCAAATCTCTCCGATCCCCGCAATCTTTGAGTAACTAGTGTTACCCATTTTCACATTGCCAAAATCACCGGCTACATATCTGAAAAAAAGATCTCTTATCGGTGTGGCATAGTAAGATGTTGCTGTGTCGATCACCCATTCCGACTCTACACCTGCCAAGTGCATGCATTCTTCTTCCTCATTTATGAGGAGAACAACACTGTCATTATTTTGCACCATGGCAGCTGTGTTGTCATCATTCTTCTGGCCGCTGCTTTCCCCTTTGCCCCTTTTTAGATTTGGACAATCTCTTTTGAAGTGTCCTGGTTGATCGCAATTGTAGCAATTTCTGGTCTTCGATTTTGATCGGACTTTGGACTTTTCACGAGCTCCGGATCTACCATAGTTACTTGAGCTCCTTTGGTAACTTCTGCCTCTACTTTCCGTGATGAGAGTTTGTCCGTGATTTTCAGGCCTTTTTCTCATCTTCTCATGAAGCAGAAGGGCTGATGTGACATCCTTCAACTCAATGGAGTCCTTACCATGTAAAATGGTTGTTGCTAAAGTATCGTAGAAAGATGGCAACGAGTTTAGGAGCACTATGGCTTTATCTTCATCCTCGATCTTTACTCCGAGGTTTGCTAGCTGCGTGATTAGTCCATTAAGTACATTTAAATGAGACAGAAAATTTGTACCTTCACCCATATGTAGCGCGTATAACTGTTTCTTTAGGTACAATTTATTTGTCAGCGTTTTGGACATGTATAGATTTTCTAACTTTGTCCAAATGCCACATGCACTCTCTTCGTCGATGATGTTATTAACTACATCATCTGTTAAGTGCAATCTGATTGCACTGGCAGCGTTTTCATCCATTTCTTTCCAATCCCCAAGTTTCATGGATTCGGGCTTTTTGGATTTGCCGCCTAGTGCCTTGTGCAAACCCTGTTGGATGAGCAAGTCTCTCATCCTTCTCTGCCACATTGAGAAACCGCTATCACCGTTGAATTTTTCTACCTCGTACCTTACTCCAGACATTTTTTTATTACTGAGTATAGTACAATAAGCTGCAAAAAATATTTCTGTAAATGAGCAGAACCTGTGCTCTGATACCAATTATTGGGAATAAACTCGTAACAAAAATAATATTTGCGGTGATAAAAGCAATAAAAGCGGAACACAACAATACGGTTCAACGAGAATAAAAAGAGAAATAATGACACCAAGATTTTACGTGGAAACCCTCCTAAATAAGGGAAAAACCACGACCCGAGAGGAGCAACTGAATATCACTATAGTAAGGATTTTTACACTTGTAGGTCTCAGTAAAACTCCAAAGACCACTACACACTCAAAAGAAATAACCCTCTTTTGATTTTTCCACCTCACTACAATATCGCTCGCACTCTCTATTTTTTCCTCACAGATTATTTTCTTCTGTGATGCCTCACTCTTCTTTTCTCTCCTTTGTAATTTTTCTTGTACATTGAGAATGAAGAATTGTCCTCCCTTTTATAGAGAACAAATACACTACCCTCCAAATGTGCTACAAAAGAAAAAACAATTTTTTTCTTCTTCATAGCTTACCAACTCTTGCCAAACTTTGAAATTGGCAGATAACAATTTTTTCTTCTTCATAGCTTACCAACTCTGCCAAACTTTGAAATTGGCAGAAGACAATTCAAAGTTTGGTACATGGGGATGGACCACACAATATGGACCTTCAATGTTTTTGTTTTCGGTAATCAACTTCAAAAGTAGAATACCAAATGCTTAAACATCATCTTTTGAAGTCTCAGTAACATTATCAGCCTCGGGAGCATCAGGTAGAATATTATGAGGGATGTCTCTTATACGAACCAGGGAAGAAAAGTCCACTACTTTTATGTTGAGCTCCTGCAAGCAATGGATGAGCAGAGAGTTCAAATGTCAACAAGGAACGAGATCCATAAGTTTAGACGTTACCTTGTCAATCATTATGGCAGAAGGCTCCATACGACCAATTGCAAATCGCTTCTCATGGAACCAGGTGAAGAGTCTTGCAAGTTGAGTTGCCACCTTCATTCTATCCTCTCATCTAAAGCTTTCCTACAGATGACAAGTAAAAATTAAAGCACACAAAACCTGGTAGCCCTCAACTATAGCAGATGAAGATTTATTTAAGTAGTTTAAATACCAGGAATGACGTGCGACAAATATTGAGTTGGCGTTTCATCATACACAACTGCAAGTATATTTTGAAAACAGAACACCTTTAACTACATCAAACATGGATGTGGATTATCATCTGTCATTATTTCAAGCTCATTCTGCAAATTTTATTAAGTATCTAAGTGGAAAATGCTAAGAGAGAGAAATAGGATCCAATCCAACAAAAAAAGACATATATATATATATATGATTTAACATACACAAACAAAATCTAGATGGATGGACAGAACATGCATTGCAAGCTGTGCCAAAAGAAAATCCCATGTTTTGATAGTAATAACTTCATTGGTTCCGCAACTAAACATTCTCCCATACTTGGTAAATTTAATCAGCATGTATGGCTGAAACTTGTAGGTCATATCTCGATATCCTTAAACAGAGGCGAACCATGATTTGAAGACTTTGGGTGCGTCAATATAAACATAGCTCAAATATGAGCTTTAAGCTAAACTTAAAATAAAAACAATTAAAATGGGTGCTTTAGTTGGATTCAAACCCTAGTATGAAGGGTGACCCATCGGTGTTGGAGTCATATTCCATAGACCCCTGTGTTGAATCCATCCAATTTTTTGGTCAACTTTTGCTATTCAATTGATACAAGTAATTGTTAAAAAGGAATAGTGATAAGAGTTGAAAATAAAGATTTGGTAGTTGACAAATTGGTAAGATTTGCAACCCTTTTTTTGACTTTGCTATATTTACCTATGTCATTAGTGACATAGGCATGATTTTCTCCTTCTATAAATAGAGCATTCTTGCTCATTTGTTGAACACACCATGTTATAGAGAAAAACCATTTTGAGAGCAAAGTGAGGTATTCCATAGATTATACAAGAAAAATAGTCTGTGAAGAAAAATAGAGTGTGAGCGATATTTTAGTAAGGTGGAAACCAAAAGAGTGTTGTTCCTTTTGAGTGTATATTAGTCACTTTGAGTATTGTATTCGTGACTACACAGTGTAAATTACTATAGTGATATCAGTTGCTCCTCTTGGCCCGTGGTTTTTCCCTTATTTAGAAAGGTTTCCACGTAAGATTCTTGGTGTCATTATTTTCCAATTTTATTTCCATTACTTTTACCATATATACTTTTTTATTTATCCGCGTTTTCCCAACAAACTGGTATCAGAGCCAAGGTTTTATCTAAGTATGCTCTGTGGTTGCAACACAGTCTGAACTTCCACATCAGAAAAGATTTACTTTGATTTGCGGTAATAATATTTTTTTAGGGAAAAACGATGTAAGCCAATACAAGTAGAATGATTACTTTGAATGATGTTAATTATGCCATTTGGAAGGGGAAAATGAAAGATCTTCTTTATGTTAAGAATTTTTACAAACCAGTATTTACCACTGTAAAGCCTGATAATGAAACAGATGAAGAGTGAAATCTGTTGCACAGACAGATTTGTGGATTCATTAGGCAATGGGTCGACGATAATGTGTTGAACCATATTTCTGGGGAGACACATGCTCGAACCCTATGGGAGCATCTTGAAAGTTTGTATGCTCGGAAAACTGGCAACCAAAAAATGTTCTTAATAAAGCAGATGTTGAGTTTAAAGTATCATGATGATTCTCCGATGACAGACCATCTGAATAATTTTCAGGGGATCATGAACCAATTATCAGCTATGGACATCAAATTTGATGAAGAAATTCAAGGTTTGCTTCTACTTAGTTTCCTACCAGACTCTTGGGAAGCATTTAGAACTTCATTGTCAAATTTTGCTCCGGATGGTGTAATCTCTATTGATTCCGCCAAAAATAGTGTCTTGAACGAAGAGATGAGAAAAAATACTCAAGGTTCTTCTTCGTCAGATGTCCTGATAACTGACCCTAGGGGAGAAATGAAACTCGTGGTTTTCAGTATGGAGAACAAAATAGGAGCAAATTCAGAGGCAGACTTAAGGATATTGAGTGTTATCATTGTGGTATGAAGGGCACACGAAGAAGTTCTGCAGGAAGTTAAAGAGGGAGAACAAAAATAAAGAGGAAACGAAGAAAGATGGCAA
Organism: Solanum lycopersicoides; assembly: GCA_022817965.1. Classification (NCBI taxonomy): domain Eukaryota; kingdom Viridiplantae; phylum Streptophyta; class Magnoliopsida; order Solanales; family Solanaceae; genus Solanum; species Solanum lycopersicoides. Next base: position 60,429,050 of record CM040628.1, on the reverse strand, counting down.
TGAAAATTGCCTAGCCACCGTCACCACTGAAGATCTTGTTACCGTTCTTGATGCGGATATGATTAACATTACTTGTGATGAGTCAAGATTGGTTGTGGACACTGGTGCCACATCTCATGTGACATCAATGAAGGATTTTTTTCTCTTCCTATAATCCTGGTGATTTTTGGAACCTTGAGTATGGGTAATGAGACTGTTTCTAGGGTGGTTGGTATTGATACAATTTGATTGGAAACTAGTGTTGGAACTAAACTAGTTTTGAACAATGTGAAACATGCTCGTGATGTTCGTCTGCACCTAATTTCTGTTGGTGTTTTAGATGATGAAGGATATGTTAATACCAACCGTGATGGAAAATGGAAGCTCATTAAGGGTTCCTTGGTTGTGGCTCGTGGTAACAAACGTCGTGGTCTATACTAGACTACGGCCTCTTCTTATGTTGATATGGCGAATGCGGTTGAGAGCGATAGCTCTTCAACGTTATGGCACAAGAGACTTAGCCATATCAGCGAGAAATGACTTAATGTTCTAGCCAAGAAGAAATTTTTGTCAAATTTCAAAAGTGCTAAATTAAAAAAGTGTGAGCACTGGCTGGCTCGTAAACAAAATAGAGTTTCCTTTAAGTCCTACCCTCCTTCGAGAAAGACAGAGTTGCTTGAGTTAGTGCACTCTGATTTATGTTGTCCAATAAAGACAAAGACATTAGGTGGTGCACTCTACTTTGTCACTTTCATTGATGATTGCTCGAGAAAACTTTGGGTCTATGTCTTGAAGACTAAAGACCAAGTGTTAGGTGTCTTCAAGCAGTTTCAGGCTTCAGTTAAAAGAGAAACTGGAAAGAAACTGAAATGTATTCGTACTGATAATGGTGGTGAATATTGTGGACCATTTGATTAATACTGCAAGCATCAAGGTATTAGACACCAGAAGACTCCTCCCAAGACTCCTCATTTTAATGGTTTGGCTGAGAGGATGAACATGACCTTGATGGAAAGAGTTAGATGTTTGCTTTCTGAAGAAAAGTTGCCGAAATCATTTTGGGGTGAGGCTTTATTGATCGCTGCACATGTTATTAATCTATCTCCTGCTGTTGCTTTGCAAAGTGATGTACCAAATAGTGTTTGGTATGAAAAGGATGTTTCCTATGACCATTTGAGAGTATTTGGTTGCAAAGCTTTTGTACATGTGTCGAAAGATGAGAGGTCAAAGTTAGATGCCCAGACAAGGCAGTGCATCTTCATTGGATATGACCTTGATGAATTTGGTTACAAGCTATATGATCCAATTGAAAAGAAACTTGTGAGAAGCCATGATATTATTTTCATAGAGAATCAAACAATTGAAGATATTGACAAAGCAGAGAAGGTAGAATCTTCGTTTTGATGGTATAGTTCATCATGATAAAGTTCCTCACACAAGTATGCATGATGTTGCTGGGCTCGATGATCATGGTGATGCCCATAATCATGCATCGGTTCAACATGTTGATGTTGATAATAACAATGATATTGTTATTAATGATCCTGCTGCTCATGAAGATGGGGACGAATCAAATATTCCACTTCGGAGGTCCACAAGACAACAGTTTTCTTCCTCCCGTTATTCACCCAATGAGTATATGTTACTCACTGACTGGGGAGAACCTGAATGTTATGAGGAGGTCATGGAAGATGAGCACAAGGATCAATGGATTGAAGCCATGCAAGATGAGATGAAGTCTCTGCATGAGAACCACACTTATGAGTTGGTAAAATTGCCCAAGGGCATGAGAGATTTGAAAAACAAGTGGTTGTTCAAAGTTAAAGTTGAAGAACACAACTTGAACCCCAGGTATAAAGCTAGATTGGTTGTTATGGGAATTGGTCAAAGAACGGGTATTGACTTTGACGAAATATTTTCTCCTGTTGTGAAAATGTCCTTGATTCACACAGTTCTAGGTTTGGCTGCTAGTCTTAATTTAGAGATTGAGCAGATGGATGTGAAGACGGCTTTCCTTCACGGTGACCTAGAAGAAGAGATTTATATGGAATAACCTGAGGGCTTCAAAGTAGATGGTAAAGAAAATTATGTGTGCAAACTCAAAAAGTATCTTTATGGCCTAAAATAATCTCCCAGACAGTGGTACAAGAAGTTTGAATCTGTTATGGGGGATCAAGGCTATAAGAAGACTTTCTTCAGATCATTGCGTATTTGTACGAAAATTTTCTGACAATGATTTTATCATCCTTTTGTTTTATGTGAATGATATGTTGATTGTGGGTAAGAATACTTCCAAAATTGACGAGCTGAAGAATGAGTTGTGTAGTCTTTTTCTATGAAAGACTTGGGTCATGACAATCAAATTTTGGGCATGAGAATTACTAGTCTCAGAGATGAAAGGAAGATTTATTTGTCACAGAAGAAGTACATTGAACGAGTACTGGAGCGCTTCAATATGAAGAATGTTAAGCCTGTTAAAACACCTTTTGCTGGTCATATGAAGTTGAACAAGAAGATGTATCCTATAACTAGGGAGGAAAAAGAGAGCATGGCCAAAGTTCCATATTCCTCCGTCGTTGGAAGTCTAATGTATGCAATGGTGTGCACTAGACCTGATATTGCTCACACAATTGGTGTTGTCAGTATATTCCTCGACAATCCAGGAAAAGAGCATTGGAAAGTTGTGAAGTGGATACTTAGGTATCTTAGAGGAAGTTCAAATGCTTGTGTTTTGGAGCATCAGATCCAATCTTGAAGGGCTATGCAGATGCTGATATAGAAGGTGACCTTGATAACTGAAAATTCACTACTGGATATTTGCTTACTTTTTCAGGGGGAGCTATATCATGGCAGTCAAAGTTGCAGAAGTGTGTTGCACTATCTACAACTGAAGGTGAGTATATTGCGGCTACTGAAGCAGGCAAGGAGATGATATGGCTAAAGCGATTTCTTCAAGAGCTTGGTTTGAATTAGATGTAGTATATTGTCTTTGTGACAGCCAGAGTGCAATAGACTTGAGCAAGAACTCCATGTACCATACAAGAACAAAACACAGTCAGATATCATTGTATTCGTGAAGAAGTGGAGAGTGAATCATTTCACGTCAAAAAAATCCACACAAGTAAAAATCCTGCAAATATGCTGACCAAGACGATACCGAAAGACAAGTTCGAGTTATGCAAAGAACTTGTAGGTATGAGCTCTCTCTAAAGAAGATGAAGATACCTCCTTCTAGTGAATGAGACTGGAGGGGGAGATTTGTTGAGTCCATTCCATTTTTTGGTCAACTTTTGTTATTCATTTGATACAAGTAATTGTTAAAAAGAAATATTGATAAGAGTTGAAAATAAAGATTTGATAGTTGGCAAATTGGTAAGATTTGCAACCCTTTTTTTGACTTTGCTATATTTACCTATGTCATTAGTGACATAGGCATGATTTTCTCCTTCTATAAATAGAGCATTCTTGCTCATTTGTAGAACACACCAAGTTAGAGAAAAAAACCATTTTGAGAGCAAAGTAAGGTATTCCGTAGACTATACAAGAAAAATAGTCTGTAAAGAAAAATAGAGTGTGAGCGATATTTTAGTAAGATGGAAACCAAAAGAGTGTTGTTCCTTTTGAGTGTATATTAGTCACTTTGAGTATTGTATTCGTGCCTACACAGTGTAAATTACTATAGTGATATCAGTGGCTCCTCTTGGCCCGTGATTTTTACCTTATTTAGAAGGGTTTCCACGTAAAATTCTTGGTGTCATTATTTTTCCATTTTATTTGCATTATTTTTACCATATATACTTTTGTGTTTATCCGCGTTTTCCCAACTCCCTGCACATATTTAAAATCAAATATGCGCAAACAAATAATACTCAACTAACCATGTCATTGTATTAATTTGGAACTTAAAAACACCCCCCAACAAATCGAGGAGGACAACCTACTACCAAAATTATCCGCAATGGAAAAATTAATACATCATTCAGTAACATTTCACTTTCTTTTAGATCAGATTTGTGTTTAAAATGAAAAGAAGGTTGATAATCATAAAACTGAAGTTCTGGTACTGACAATAGTATGCATTACAGTAAACATTAAAAACGCAGCAATCATCAGAAGCAAAACCAATATATTCGAAGAAGAAAAAAGCACAAAAATCAAGAGCTAAGCCTGATTCATTAGGAGAAGAATAAGAGAGAAGATATACCTATACAAGTTCTTCTCCGCCAAACGAGAGAATTGATCCAGAAAGTATTCAACACGGGGTCTATATGTGACCATTTCCCCATATTTATAGTACTCCCTCCGTTTTAAAAAGAATTACCTCCTTTCCTTTTTAGTCTGTTTCAAAAAAGAATGACCTCTTTCTTTTTTGATAACATTTTAAAATCAGCTTTACACGTGACATGTTTAAGGCCACAATATCAAAGGACAATTTTGTACATTTAACCTAACTATAATTTAGGACCACAAGATACAAAATTCCTATTTATACTCTTAAACTCCGTGCCAAGTCAAACCAGATATTCTTTGTGAAACGGAGGGAGTAATAATTTTCTGCTAGTAAGTAGTACGCATCATATACCAATTTCTCCCTCATCTTCTTCAGCCTATTCATCCTTGCTGATATATTAACACCCATATCTTCTCTTGCACATTTTTTCTCCATTGGGATGAAGTTTAGGCGAAATGCAATTCGTCCCCTAATGCCTATATGCTATTACATTGTTTTTTTCTTTAATTTTATTTAAAGGACTAATTTTTTTTATTAACCCATGCGAATTAGAGAAAATTTAAAAAAATTTAAGTAATTGTTATTTAAAATAAAGACTAAGCAAGCTAATTCTGATTCATTTGGTGAAGAATGAGAGATAAAAGATATACCTATAAAAGTCCTCCTCCACCAAATGAGAGCAATGATCTAGAAACGAGTCGACAAGGGGTTTATATCTGGCTATTTTTCCAGATTCATAATAGTTTTCTGCTTGTAAATAGGTATCAAATTTCCCCTCATCTTCTCCAGGCTTTTCACCCTTTCTCTATCTATTGCACTCATAGCTTCTCTGGAGATTTTTGCAGTGAGAGGCATGCCCTGCCAACATGCTACTCCTTTGTTTCTTGAGAAAATTGATTTCAAATCCACTTTAAAATGTAGTTAAAGGTAATTTGAGACTAAATTAATATTTTCAAAACTTTCTAATCTTTTATAAAATATAAAAAGACACTACATTATTCATCTACTTTATTTCTAACTAAATCATTTGAAAATAAGTAAAAGAAAATATGATTATGAAATGAGTGATCTCTATCACTCGGGCAAGGCGAATGTGATGGCGGATGATCTTAGTCGGCTAAGTGTTGCTCGTGTTGAGAATGATTAAAAAGAATTGGTGTGAGATGTTCATAGATTGGCCCAATTGGGTATTCAGTTGGTTGATTCTACTAAATGTGGTGTTGTATATGGTACATAATGGTTCAAAATCATCTTTTGTGATAGATGTGAAGGCCAAGCAAGGTCTTGAGCCGACTTTGATTGAATTGAAAGAAGTAGTGCTTAAAAAGTCTGTAGAAGCTTTATCCCAAGGGGAGATGGTGTACTTTGATATCAAGGTCGTTTGTGTGTTTCCGATGTTGATGATTTGAGGAAGAAGATTCTATTAAAAGCTCATAGTTCTCGATATTTCATTATCTGGGATCCACCAAGATGTATTATGACTTTCGGGAGGTGTATTAGTGAAATAAGATGAATAATGATATGTGGAATTTGTGGTTAAATGTCTAAAATCAACAAGTGAAAGTTGAGAATCAAAAACTAGGAGGTTTGTCTCAAGATATTTGTATTCCTTCTTAGAAGGGGAAGATTTGAACATCGACTATATTGTTGGTTTACCCCGCACCCGACAGCAACATAACACGATCTGGGTTATTGTAGATTGAATGCCAAAATCGGCTCATTTCAGTCCAATTAAGAATTCTTATTCAACAGAGAACTATGCTAAGTTATACTTGAAGAAATGATTAGGTTGTATGAAGTGCCCTTATCCATTATCTCCGACCGTGATACCCAATTTACTTCTGAGTTTAGGATATCTTTTTAAAAGGGTCTTGGTACTCGTGTTAAGCTTAGTACGACCTTTCATCCACAAACTAATGGGAAAACGGAGCGTACTATCTAAACTTTGGAAGATACGTTGAGAGTTTATGTGATTGAATTCAAGGGTAGTTGGGATGATCATTTGTCTTTGATTGAGTTTGCTTATAATAATAACTATTATTTCAGCATTGGCTCCATTTGAGGCTCTGTATGGTAGGAGGTGCAGATTTCCTATTTGTTGATTTGAAGTGGGTGAAGCTGCTTTGATAGGTCCAGAGTTGGTACATAAGGATCGGAGAAAGTTCAGCTTATTAGAGAAAGGTTAATAACAGCTCAAAGTAGGCAAAAGTCCTATGCCGATGTTAGAAGGAGAGACCTTGAGTTTGATGTTCATGATTGGGTCTATTTGAAAATTTCACCCATGGAAGGTGTGAAGAGGTTTGAAAAGAAAAGAAGCTTAGACCCCGTTATGAGAGTCAATATCAGATTTCGAAGCGTTTGGTAAAGTTGTTTATGAACTTGATTTGCCTAATGATTTAGCATCGATACATTATCCGTTTTTTCTGTTCCATTCTCAACCTTTACTTAATGTGATTGCATGCAATTTTTCGTGTTATCTCTTTTTTTTCCATTAGTATAATTTTGTTAGTATTCTAATTTTTAAGTTAAAGTAGAATTCATTATTGGATAAGGTTATGGACTTACATCTTTCTTTTCTTTTAAATCATATTTGTGTATGTTATGTTAAAATTTGACATAAGAGTATTATGTTAAAGTTTTTGTTTTGAATTTAGAACTTGTGTTATATTTCCAATTTTATTTGTTTTAGAAATAATGACTCGATATTTTACAATGCAAATAATTTTTGTAGTTAGACTTGATAGATAATCTTTTTGTCAAACATGCATTTCATGATGTTCATAGAAATTTAGTACTTTTAGTTTTTATGATTAATTTAATTAAAATATACTAAATTAAAAAATATAAACCAATTATTTTATAATATTAGTTAAAAACATATGTTATTATTAATATATTTAAAAGACAATATATATATTAAATATATAATTTAATACTCCATCCGTTTCACAAAGAATGACTTGATTTGACTTGGCACGAATTTTAAGAGTATAAAGAAGACTTTTGTATCTTGTGGTCCTAAATTAAAGTTGGGTTAAATGTACAAAATTGCCCTTTGATCATGTGACCTTAAACATGTCACGTGGAAAACTGATTTTAAAATGTTACCAAAAAAAGAAAGAGATCATTCTTTTTGAAACAGACTAAAAAGGAAAGGAGATCATTCTTTTTGTAACGGAGGGAGTATCATTTATAAATACTCATATATATAAATTTTTAATTTTAAATAATTAGCTTTTATTTCTAAAATTCAATATAGCTAACATTTGTGCAACTAAATCGTACACTTGTAATTACATTATGACAAATAAGCAAGTCAATATAATTACTAAACTACACTATCCTAGTAATTACATCAATTCCAGATGAATTTGAATGGGAATTGAGAAAATGTGGTATTTGAAAAGTACATAGGAGTAAAGTGTCAAGTTTGAAAGTTGAAAGGGTTTTAATATGAAAGGGAAGTTTTGTCCCTTCATGAGTAGAGCTGTAGAGGCAGCTTATCCGTTCGCTAGTTGTGAAGTCCAATACCAACTCAAAGTGTTCTTCTTCTTCGTCTTCAGGTTCCTCTCTGTGCCCTAAATGTGGATATCCCCAAATTGCTCTCAATTTCTTTTTGATAACTCTATAATTGTTTGTATTATCTGATTCCTAGCACCAACTCCCCAATTCTGATTTTTCGGCGTTGGAATTTGTTTATTGAAGTATATTAGATAACAACCACTTTTTTTCTGATTCATTATCCATTCTCCATTTCAGCATGTACATTAAAATTCCATACTTATCTCTCTTATTTGGGAAGTTTTTTTTTTTTTTTTCAATTTTATTTGTTCTTTTAATCTTTGGTTTTGTTTCAAGTCATATTTCGAGGTGTTGGTAAATAAGAATGATCATAGACAATGTACATTAATGCGGTTATCTGTTTGTATTTGAACTATTTAACTTGCTTAGCCTCAATCTTGTTTCCTTTTTCAAATTCTTTTGTCAGAAAAATATATACCTACCAGTTTTGGAGCATATTCCCCGGGTTAACTAGTTCATTAGACGAATCACTCGAATGTTGAGATGGGAAGATGGGAAAAAATGATTTTTTTGATATTCACATAGCAAATGAGAATGGAATCCGATGCATCTGATATTGGAGCTGGTTTATTTGTTCCAACTCATGTATAATGTTGAAAGTATCCCTCAATACTTTGTTTATCTTCTCAACTTCTTCATTGTAATATGTGATGTAACTAGGTTGTTAATTTCCCGTGTTTGATATTTAATTATTTATCTACAAGTCTGTTTTACACATTTGGTGTTTGTGTAGGAAATATGGAGACTTCAAATAGCCACAGTTCTGGCATTATGTGGTTCTTCAAAGATAAGGGATTTGATGATACAAGTATTAATGAAATGTTCCAAAAGTGCAAACGGCTTGAGGGTGTGCAAAGAGAAAAGGCGTCTGAAAACTGGGACTACTTGAGAAGCATAGGCATCCAAGAGAGAAAACTTCCTTCTGTTGTTCGGAAATGTCCCAAAATCCTTACTCTAGGCTTGCATGAGAAACTTTTCCCAATGGTTAACTGTCTTGAAACACTCGGATCAAAACCACAGGAGGTTGCTTCTGCCATAACTAAATTTCCTCACATACTCGCTCACAGTGTGGAAGAAAAGCTCTGTCCACTCCTAGGTTTCTTTGAGGCCCTTGGCGTTACTGAGAAACAACTCGGTAAGATGATACTGATCAACCCAAGGATTATAAGCTACAGCATAGAACATAAGCTTTCACAGATGGTGGAATTCCTTTCCAGTCTTCATCTTGCAAAAGACGGTATGATTGGTAAAGTTCTAGTGAAGCATCCATACATTATGGGTTATAGTGTTGATAACCGGCTGCGTCCTACTTCAGAGTTCTTGAAATCGTTAGGTTTAACAGATATGGATCTCCAGAAAGTGGTAGTTAATTACCCTGAAGTTTTGTGTAGAGATGTGAACAAGATTCTGAAACCTAACCTGTCCTACTTGACATCACGGGGTTTTGGAGTTGGACAAATAGCAGCTGTCGTCACCTGTTATCCTCCTGTTCTGATAAAGAGTGTTAGCAACTCTTTAGAGCCAAGGATTAAGTTTCTGATAGACGTCATGGGGAGGGGACTTGATGAAGTTGTTGATTATCCGGACTACTTTAGGCATAGTTTGAAGAGACGATTGCAGTTGAGGCAAAAACTTCTAATGCAGAAGAACATAAGCTGTACACTGAGTGAAATGCTGGACTGTAATCAGAAGAAATTCCTATTCAAGTTTGGTCTAGTTCAGTGAATGTATGACCATTGTGCTTCGCCTTCCTTTCTCTCGTAGAGTATATATCTCGAGATTCAACTTGTATCAATCTTAAAGACCTTTAGGCTATAGGAATGAGTTGTCTTTTTCCACCTTTTGCGGTCATTTGGTCTTCTGAGAAACTATTTTTGGTAAATCACTCATTTGTTACTTCTGCAATTGTTGGTTTTATTCTGTTTAATGTTTTTCTTGTAGTGCTTAATGAAAACAAAAGGACAACAGGTAATTAGGGGATATGAAAAATGGATTATTCAGTTTTGTACTTTCCTTTACATTTGATTTTTCCTGTCTTTCTTAAGGGTCATGTTTATGTATTATCCCTAAAAAATCATTACATACATTTGGAGGGTTGAATGGAAACTACATTACAACCTCTGTAAATTAATACTCAGTATTTTTGATAAACTTTGTATGATAATATTTTTCTTCGATTCCGACTTGAACCAATGAAAAAAGTCACTTATTTCAATAAGATAATATATTTTTGGAAGATCTCTATATAAATATATGGTCCTTTGATATTATAAATTGATATTTCTTTAAAATTACAAAACTATGTAAGATAACTTAGTGAAATATGATTCTAGTATTTTTTGTTTTTCGTTTAAAATTTAAATACAGTAGAAGCTCATCTCTAATTTTTCTTATTGCATTCAAAAGTGTCGATGTTGTCTTCTCAAACTGCATCAAAAATTGTGAAGAGTTTTAGAAGCGATAAATATTTCCTTATGTGTAACTAGTTTCGAAGGTATTTTATCCTCATCAACATCATCAACATTGTTTATTCTATCACTGTAATACATTGAATATTCTTAATAAACATACAATGAATAATATTGATTATTAAGATACATTGAACATTACAATGATTTATTAATTACAATGAATCATTTATTTGAGAAAAAACATTACAATAAATTATACATCATACATTGTACTTTATGTATAAAAACCTGGTGGCCCCCGAGGAGTTAGACTTGATGATGACACTTCCCAGTTCCAGAGCCCCTGATTTGTTTTCTTAGCCCCTCTTGGGTATGCACTTTTTGGACCATCTTCTCAATCATCCTATTTACTAGGTTCTTGATCATAACCTAATCGTTCTAACACATTAACAATCCCCCCATTACACCCCAAGCATTCCAACTAACCGCTCCCGTCGTACCCTTAATACCCAGTGCATTACTCGATCATGGTCACATAGTACACTACAACAAACTTCCTTACCACTAAACCCAATCTCTTTCCCCAAAGTGAAACCCACCTAAGCATATTTCATCACATATGCTATCTCTAGTTCTCTTTCACATTTACAACACACGAACAACCCTCGCTATCCATCACTCGTCCCTTAAACCCTTTGCCTTTCCTCTATACCCCACAAGTTCGCTGAATGCAAGGACAATCAAATATAAATCGTCATAACATATACCCACTAAGTGCAATATATATAAGTCAACCTAATCATATCATCACATGCATATATAGAACATATACAATAACATCGACATGAAGAACATCAACACATTTCACATTCCTCAAGCTATACAATTATATCAAGTAGTTGGTACTCTCATGGAGACCAAACCCAAACTGTTAGCATACCGGAACGTGGTACCCGATCCCATAGTTTTGCCGAAATGTGGAAATTCAATCATATCTTTATGCTAGAACGTGGAAATTCGATCCCGTTAGTTATGTCAGAACGTGGCAATCCGATACATCAACACACCACAATCATAAACACAAGTATACTCACAAGTCATACAACCAAGAAGTGATTCATGGCATATAGTCATTCGTCTGTCCAATTTACAACAAGTATGATCAATAATGCAACATTCATATACATACAAGTATGATAATGAAGCAAGAACATACATACATCACACAATCATAGAATCACAACCATCACCTACAACGGGTTACTCGTCACACATATCATGCAAACCCTAGTTCAACCATGCTCAGCCTAGTTCATCTCCTAAGGTTTCTTTCTAAGGTTTGAATCATAGATCATTCGGTGCACAAAGGCCTATACATAATCCTTCCATCGATTTACATATATTACGTAGTGAGTGATACTCTCAAATTACACTTTCCTAAAGAAGTATAAGCGGTCGTATCAAGTAAAGAACCCAAATGTTAGGTTGGGGTCGATCCCACGAGGAACATGGTTTAGACTTAACTTTAATCTACGATTACTTCTATTTTAATCAAGTCCTTTCCAAAAACAAACAATAAAAAGGGGGGTTTTGTGTGACAAAATTCTTTAATTAATTCTAAGTAAACAAGTAACAAGTTCAAATATTTGATGTTTATCAAGTGACGAGAGAAACTAGGGTGTAAGTGTTCCCCATTAGGTTCATAACGCAGTAACCCTAACTATAACAACTCTTTCCTAGTATCTTTCATGCAAAGTGATAAGTTATATATCCCTATGTAACAACACTTAAAATGAATAAGATAAATGCTTAAGGTGTCAAGAATGCTCGCGATTAGACCAAGGTTCACACAGATTGATACGCGTAGAACCAGACCTCAGAACCCTTACTACGGCCAAGCCAACTAACTTGGGGAGTTAGTTGAGCTTGGAAAGGTTGGAACCAACCATGTAGGGCTCTCAAAAACGAAGATTTAATCGAAGGAGTCTTTACCGGACTTAAAAAGAAGAAATCTTAAGTTTTGAGGGTCCAGGGGTAAATGGTCTTTTCCAGACCAAGGGTAATATTGTAATTACCCTAAGGAATTAATTAATTAATTGATTAATTTAATAAAAGAGCCGGTTAGGGTTGGGTCGACCCGAAACAGCCCGTTTCGTGGTGGTCACTCCACCCGAGTTCGAGCCCCAATGGAAGCAACAAATTGGTGATTTAATTATTGTTTAAAATCTGATTTTTTGTAAGGGCTTTATGGTCAGTTCACTAAACTAATTAAATCAGATTTTATTAACTTAATTAAACCCTATTTGACTAAGTCTTGAATTAGACTCCTAAACCTATGGTAACACTCTCCTATCACGCTTATCTCTCATCACACGTTCAAACTACACTATTTTCTCTCTGCCAATTAACGTGAAGAACAAAAACTATAACAAAAGTTCTTCACACTTAAATAACTCACGAAAAAATCTAAGAAAGCAAGCTAATCAAAAACGTTAAGGCAAAGAGAAGTTGTCCGTCGAGTGGTGTGGACGTTGAGGAGGCTTGGACTGATTTTGGAGAGGGTTTTGGGCAGCAAATTCAACGTTTGAACATCAATTAAGGTATGAGTTTCTTCTCTCTTGGTACCTTTCCCAAGAGACCCCTTAAGATTCAGTTATTCAGTCCGAAAACTAGGGTTGTTTTCCCCGTTGCATGTCCCTGTCACTAGCTCCCAATGATTCGTAGGTTGGGTTTGTTTGCTGGTAGATTTAGGTATGTGTGATGTTTTTGTGCTGAATGTGAATATGTTTAGGTACGTGAAATCACGAAAATGACAACCTATGTGTGATCGAATTTATGCGCAAGTGTGTTCAAGTATGTTACTGTGACAAGGGTCTCGACTTGATGCTCAAAATTTGATAAGTTTGTAGTTGTTATTTTAAGTGCATAAATCTATAAAAACATTGTGATGTTCATTTAAGGAAATGTGGCTGATTTAATAACAATCTTTTAGCCAAACAAACCTATGAAAGATGCACCTAAAAATGTGTTAAAATGGTATGTGAATACACCCTATGAATCAAGTGAAAGTGTGATGAATATGAGTTAGAAAATGACTAAATTTTCCAGTAATATACAATCTTGGGTTAGACTAAAAGTTGATGAATGAAATCTGGAAATTTAGTAAATGTTAAAGGGGTGAGGCCACCAGGATTCGAACCTGTGACCTCACCCGTGTAGCTACTGTAATTCGCGAAAAAAGGAAATGAAAAATAGGGCTGGGGGGAATCGAAATCGGCTACTGGTTGGGTAAGAAGAGAACAAATAATTTAAGTAAATAAACGGGAGGCGTGGTAATCGAACCCACGACCTCCAGGCAGCGAGTGAAAGAAGAGAAAATAAAGAAAAGAAAATGTGAGGCGTGGGAATCGAACCCACGACCTCAAGGCTGGAAAGGAGCAGGCGAATTAAATAAGAAAATGAGGTGAGGCTGTGGGGGCTCAATCCCACAATCTCACTGCCAAAAACGCCTAACTTAATAGTTTTAATTAAAAATAAAAATATGAGGCTGTGGGGGTTCGAACCCACAACATCACAGCCTTAGCGAATTTAAGATTTAAATAAGGAGGCTGTGGGGATTCGAACCCACAACCTCACAATGCCCAGCGAAAAATAAAGAATAAACTAAAAGAGGCTGTGGGGGTTTGATCCCACAACCTCTTGGTTTAGGCGAAATTGGGCAACAAGATGATAATGAAAAATAAAAAGGGGTTGTGGGGGTTCGAACCCACAAACCTTCGGCCAAATTAAGAGGAAAACCAAGTAGAAAACTAAAGATACAATGTTAATGTTGGGGTTCAATCTAGAGTCCCAATGTCATGGAGATTAAAAATAAAATCAATGAAAAATGTAAATGTTATCCAAGTTATTCGAACTTGGGTTTCCTTGCCCAAACTTCCGTATTGATACATAAGTCATACGTGAACAAAATATCCAAGAATAATGCCACCTACTTAGATCAAAATCAAGATCTTGGCATATATACAAGATACATAAGTCTTGTACTACGTAATCTTAGGAATGTATGAATCACTTAACGAATTATGAATGAAGCCTCATGGCTTGTGTGTATAGACTCATAAGTCTAGCATACGTTTTAAAGAAGTGAACCTAAAATGTATGTAATGAAAGGATGTAACCCTAGAAGGGTTAAGTATGAGTGTAAAATACACTAAATGGCCTAGTGCATTGGCATACGATGAAATAATTATTATGTAATGAAATGACGAAACCCTAAAAAGGTTAAGTAAGAGTGTGAAATACACAAATGGCCAAATATATTGGCATATGATGAAATGAACATTCACGTAAAATGGGGTGAGTAATTATGAAGAGTAAATGTGCTAATGTTAATGAATGTGGTGACAACATGATATGAGGCTAATGTAAAAGATGAGAACAATCTCAAATGAGCCTAAGTAAATATTACCAAAACGTACTCACCTATGAGAGTGTAAAGTTAATGAAGAGACCAGTCTCTATGAACACTCTAATGAAAGTATTGAGATTAACACACTTAATACTAATGATGAGATGAGAAATCATCTATTGAGCTATGATGTCCTCATACTAGAAGCCAGCTTCCATGACGTATGAGTTGAATGTAATGGAACTTTATACTGAGCACCGATAGACTAACTATGGGCGGTGATGCCTTCTTTCGGGATGGGCGGAGGTTTACGTAAATCTCATGAGATGAGACTGTACGGCTTTCCGGGTATGGATCTCCTTATATCTCCTGGTCTTCGAACCTATACTGCCAATATAGGGATCTGGCAGGGTTAAATTCCCATGTACGCTAGCATGTTTTGGGTTACTTTGGCCGGTGATTCCACTTCTTTTCAGTGTGGGGGAGACACTGGATTTCATGATGCTCACATGATCTATGTCGGTTAAAGTTAAAGTTCCCAATGAATGAATGAGGCCAACCTCAAATGAAGCACATAATGAAATGAATGATACCAAAGGTGTTAGGATGGGATAATCAAGAGGTGAGCTAGACTCAGGTAATGACACTAGGTTATTCTTGATCATTGCACAGCAAACCCGATGAAAGTCTTAAACTACACCCTAGGTATAACTGGTGTTTACACTGGCCTATGAACGAAATGAAATGAAGTATGTATGAATGAAAGAAGCAGACTCTGTGTTTGCTAATGAAGACTCCCTAGTTGAGGTCCCTTATGTTGAGCCCTCATTTTGGAAAGTCTTAATGTCAAGTCCATGATTCCAAGGTCTCATGGCATATGAATGAGTGTTATAAAAGATGTTATGTGCTGTATTCTATATGATATGTGCTATGTGTAAGATGTTCTGTGCTGTGTGCAATATGATAATTATGATGATGCATGTTACTCTCATGGCATGACTTTCCTAATCCAAATTTGGAAAGCTCATTGACTTTCCTAATCCAAATTTGGAAAGCTCACTGACTTTCCTAATCCCAATTTGGCAAGTTCACTGACTTGACTTCCCATCATCATGTTGTTAGGAAAGAGCTATCCTTTCTCATGCATGTCCTTGGTGTGTGCTTGCATATACTCATACTTAGTACAAGTGTGTACTAACCCTATACAACTCTACAATTTTAGGTGCAGGCACAGGTGGACGCTAGAGCTAAAGGTTGACGCTGAAGTTATCCGGACGTCGAGCATTCATCCGGACTTGGTAGGCCCTCATGCTTTCGAGGATGCTACCATTTATATTCTAGCTTAGTTTTAGAGTTGAGCTAGTGGAGCATGTTCCACTAGCGTTTCTTTCCTGTTTTATTCAGACATTGTATTGGTGTTATTTTGGCAAGTACATCTTTATTACTATATTATGCTATTTCTTTCATTTGATGATCTTAATATTAGATGGTTGATGGTGAACACTTATGTATTAATGAGAATGTTTAATAAGTAAGTTAAGAAACAAAAAGTTTCAAATTTTCCGCTAAAATTTACCTAGATGATGTAAGAATGACGTAAGTAGGCTTGTCTGCGACCTCTGAGAGGTCAACGACGCCGGTATCGTCTGGGGTCTAGACTCCGGTCGTGACAAAGTTGGTATGAGAGCACTAGGTTAAATTCCGAGAATAATGAGTTCACATCAACCACATTGAGTAGTTTCTAAGTCATGGTAGTGAAGTGCACCACTATCCTGAATTAGAGACTGCATAATGCGTAGGAAAATTTCCCTTCTTCTGATCTTATCGTGCTTTTCCTAATGTCTGATTTCTTGGTGTTATGAGCGTGTCTAACATCAATTCTTATTGTTTTCAGAGAATGAATACTAGGAGGAACGTTGGTCAGAAGAGAGGAGGAGCAGCTGCTGGGAACAATCAGGTTCCACCCCAGGCTCCAGCTGAAGGAGTGCATATGCCAGTTAACCCAGCTGGGTTGACTGATGCTGAGGTGAGGGCATCTCTGGCCCAGATGGCACAGGTCATTACTATGCAGGCCCATGCTATGACTGCCCAGGTCAACCGGCAGGATGTTCAGAGGGAGAACCCACCGGTTCGTAGCATGGCTGACAGTCTGAGAGACTTCACGAGGATGAATCCTCCTATTTTCACAGGGTCTAGGACTTCAGAGGACCCCCAGGAGTTTGTGGACGAGGTGCATAAGATTTTGGTGGCTATGGGGGCCACAGATATTGAGAAGGTTGAGCTGGCTTCCTATCAGCTCAAGGATGTTGCACAGACTTGGTGTAAGATGTGGCAGGATAGCCGAGCTTTGGGCGGAGTTCCAGTCACTTGGGAGCTGTTTAAGACAGCCTTTCTGGAGAGATTCTTTCCCATAGAAATGATTGAGGCCAAGGTTGAGGAGTTCATCAACCTTAAGCAGTGATCTATGACAGTCAGGGAGTATTCCCTGAAGTTTGTTAAGCTATACAGGTATGCTACTTTCCTTAGTATCTAACAGCAAGGATAAGGTGAGTACTGAAGTTTGTTAAATTATCCAGGTATGCTACTTCCCTTGTGTCTAACATCAGGGATGAGATGAGCAGGTTCCTCACATGAATCAATGGAGATCTGGAGGAGGAGTGTCGGTCTGCGATGCTCCATGATAATATGGACCTCTCCAGGTTGATGGTGCATGTCCAACAAGTAGAGGACATCCGCAAAAAGAGGGGTATTCGTGATGCTAGGAGGCCTAAGCCTCAAGATCAGGCAGGTCCCAGCCATGGAGGCCACAGAAACAATTTTGGCATCCGTGAGCAGCCCAGGTTCAAGAAGGGGCAACAGAGTTCTGTGAACTCTAATTTTCAGAGGAGTACAACACCTAGAGGAGGCAGACCTGAGCCCAAGAAGGTCAATGGAGGTGAGATGCAGCGTCCTAAAAAGAATTGTGCTAAGTGTGGCCGTTCTCACAGTGGAGAGTTCAGACAGGGCACTAATGCCTGCTTCGGTTGCGGTAAGAGTGGCCACATGGTTAGAGACTGCCCATAGAACAGAGGTAAGGATGGAGGTAATGCTCTGCCTAGGCCTAATCCACAGGGTGCAGCAGCAGCCGAGCCTCCTAAGAGGAACAGGTTCTATGCCCTGAAGGGCACAGAGGAGCAGGAGAAGTCCGCTGATGTGGTCAAAGGTATGCTGCAAGTATTCTCAACTTCTGTTTATGCTTTACTTGATCCAGGGTCTACGCTTTCCTTTGTAACTCCTTTGCTTGCTCTCACTTTTGAGATATTTCCTGAAGTTCTGCATGATCCTATAGTCGTTAGTACACCTTTAGGAGAAAATGTAAGAACTGATAGAGTATACAAGGATTGCCCAATAGTGATAAGTGGTAAGACTATGTGTGCAGACTTGGTTGAGTTACCCGTGCATGATTTTGATGTTATTCTTGGCATGGACTGGCTTCACAGTTGTTATGCTTGCTTGGACTGTCGTAGTTGTGTGGTGAGAATTACACTGTTTACTGTGATGCATCTAGGGTTGGTTTGGGTTGTGTTTTTATGCAGGTTGGTAAGGTGATAGCCTATGCGTCCAGACAACTCAAGGTTCATGAGAAGAATTATCTCACTCATGACCTGGAGTTGGCAGCTGTGGTGTTTGCACTGAAGCTGTGGAGGCACTACTTGTATGGAGTGTATGTGGATGTATTCACCGACCACAAGAGTCTCCAGTACGTGTTCACACAGAGAGAGTTGAATCTACGTCAGCGGAGATGGTTGGAGCTGTTGAAGGATTATGACATGAATGTTCACTACCATCCAGGTAAGGCTAATGTTGTGGATGATGCTTTGAGCAGGATGAGCATGGGAAGTACAGCCCACGTTGAGGATGAGAAGAAGGAGTTGGTGAAATATATACACAGACTGGCTAGACTAGGTGTGCGATTGATTGACTCTACAAGTGAGGGTGTTTCATTTCATCCTAGTTCTGAATCATCCTTGGTAGTTGAAGTCAAGCAGGGTCAGCATCTAGATCCTGTGTTGATGAAGCTGAAGGACTCAGTGCTGATGAAGATGAATGAGTCTTTCGCTTTGGGAGGTGATGGCATACTTAGGTATCAAGACAGGATGTGTGTACCATATGTGGATGATTTGCGGACCAGGATTGTTGCAGAGGCCCATGGTTCCAGATATTCCATACATCCAGGTTCCACCAAGATGTATCATGATCTTAAGCAGATTTATTGATGGGATGTCATGAAGAAGGACATTGCAGAATATGTGGCCAAGTGTCCTAATTGTGAGCAGGTTAAGGCAGAGCATCTTAAGCCTGGCGGTCTGACTCAGATTATTGAGGTTCCGACTTAGAAGTGGGAGGCCATTAATATGGACTTCGTGGTTGGTCTTCCGAGGACTAGGAGGCATCATGACTCCATATGGGTTATTGTGGACATATTGACTAAGTCTGCCCACTTTATCCCTGTGAAGTCTACTTACAGAGCCGAGGATTATGCGAGACTCTATATTGATGAGACTGTGAGATGGCACGGGATTCCTTTGTCTATCATTTCAGATAGAGGAGCTCAGTTTACTTCACATTTCTGGAGATCTTTCCAGAAGAGCTTGGGCACGCACGTAAAGCTTAGCACTGCCTTTCATCCTCAGACAGATGGGCAGGCAGAGCGCACCATTCATACATTGGAGGACATGTTGAGAGCGTGTGTGATTGACTTCAGAGGTAGTTGGGATGACCATCTTCCTTTGATAGAGTTCTCGTATAATAATAGCTATCACTCTCGCATTGGGATGGCACCATTTGAGGCACTGTATGGTAGGAGGTGTAGATCTCCAGTTGGGTGGTTCGAGGTTGGAGAGTCATCCATTTTGGGTCCAGAGATCATTCATGAGGCCGTAGAGAAGGTCAGAGTGATTAGGGACAGGTTGTCTACTGCTTACAGTCGACAGAAGTCATATGCAGATAATAGAAAATGGCCCTTAGAGTTTGATGTTGGTGACCAGGTTTACTTGAAGATATCACCTATGAAAGGGGTGATGAGATTTGGTAGAAAAGGAAAGATGAGTCCGAGGTATGTTGGCCCATATGAGATCCTACAGCGTGTGGGTAAGGTGGCCTATGAGTTAGCACTGCCTGCGGAGCTAGCTTCTGTTCATCCAGTCTTTCATGTCTCCATGTTGAAGAAGTGCCTAGGTGATCCAGCATCGATTCTACCTGTTGAAGGTTTGGGGGTTGATGAAGACTTGTCTTATGAGGAGGTACCTATTGAGATCTTAGACAGACAAGTCAAGCGGCTGAGGAACAAGGAGATTGACACAATGAAGGTACTGTGGAGAAATCATCTTGTTGAGGGTGCTACGTGGGAGGCTGAGGCCGACATGAGATCCCGCTACCCTTATCTTTTCAGCTCTTGAGGTTAGACTTCCTACTCTTAAGTCTATGTTTCCTTATCTCTTCGTATTTTGTTGCTATTGCTTGACTGTGCATAATGATTATGTTATGATCTGACTGGCATTACGATATGTAGTGGTAGTGTCATTCAGGGACGAATGTTCCTAAGGGGGGGCTAATGTAACAACCCTAAAAATGAATAAGATAAATGCTTAAGGTGTCAAGAATGCTCGCGATTAGACCAAGGTTCACACGGATTGATACGCGTACAACCAGACTTCAGAACCCTTACTACGGCCAACCCAACTAACTTGGGGAGTTAGTTGAGCTTGGAAAGGTTGGAACCAACCATGTAGGGCTCTCGAAAACGAAGATTTAATCGAAGGAGTCTTTACCAGACTTAAAAAGAAGAAATCTTAAGTTTTGAGGGTCCAGGGGTAAATGGTCTTTTCCAGGCCAAGGGTAATATTGTAATTACCCTAAGGAATTGATTAATTTATTAATTTAATAAAAGAGCCGGTTAGGGCTGGGTCGACCCGAAACAACCCGTTTCTTGGTGGTCACTCCACCCGAGTTCGAGCCCCAATGGAAGCAACAAATTGGTGATTTAATTATTGTTTGAAATCTGATTTTTTGTAAGGGCATTATGGTCAGTTCACTAAACTAATTAAATCAGATTTTATTAACTTAATTAAACCCTATTTGACTAAGTCTTGAATTAGACTCCTAAACCTATGGTAACACTCTCCTATCACGCTTATCTCTCATCACACGTTCAAACTACACTATTTTCTCTCTGCCAATTAACGTGAAGAACAAAAACTATAACAAAAGTTCTTCACACTTAAATAACTCACGAAAAAATCTAAGAAAGCAAGCTAATAAAAAACGTTAAGGCAAAGAGAAGTTGTCCGTCGAGTGGTGTGGACGTTGAGGAGGCTTGGACTGATTTTGGAGAGGGTTTTGGGCAGCAAATTCAACGTTTGAACATCAATTAAGGTATGGGTTTCTTATCTCTTGGTCCCTTTCCCAAGAGACCCCTTAAGATTCAGTTATTCAGTATGAAAACTAGGGTTGTTTTCTCCGTTGTATGTCCCTGTCACTAGCTCCCAATGATTCGTAGGTTGGGTTTGTTTGCTGGTAGATTTAGGTATGTGTAATGTTTTTGTGCTGAATGTGAATATGTTTAGGTACGTGAAATCACGAAAATGACAACCTATGTGTGATCGAATTTATGTGCAAGTGTGTTCAAATATGTTACTGTGACAAGGGTCTCGACTAGATGCTCAAACTTTGATAAGTTTGTAGTTGTTATTTTAAGTGCATAAATCTATAAAAAAATCGTGATGTTCATTTAAGGAAATGTGGCTGATTTAATAACAATCTTTTATCCAAACAAACCTATGAAAGATGCGCCTAAAAATGTGTTAAAATAGTATGTGAATACACCCTATGAATCAAGTGAAAGTGTGATGAATATGCGTTAGAAAATGACTAAATTTTCCAGTAATATACAATCTTGGGTTAGACTAAAAGTTGATGAATGAAATCTGGAAATTTAGTAAATGTTAAAGGGGTGAGGCCACCAGGATCGAACCTGTGACCTCACCCGTGTAGCTATTGTAATTCGCGAAAAAAAGGAAATGAAAAATAGGGCTGGGGGAATCGAAATCGGCNGAGTGTGAAATACACAAATGGCCAAATATATTGGCATATGATGAAATGAAATTCACGTAAAATGGGGTGAGTAATTATGAAGAGTAAATGTGCTAATGTTAATGAATGTGGTGACAACATGATATGAGGCTAATCTAAAAGATGAGAACAATCTCAAATGAGCCTAAGTAAATGTTACCAAAACATACTCACCTATGAGAGTGTAAAGTTAATGAAGAGACCAGTCTCTATGAACACTCTAATGAAAGTATTGAGATTAACACACTTAATACTAATGATGAGATGAGAAATCATCTATTGAGCTATGATGTCCTCATACTAGAATCCAGCTTCCATGACGTATGAGTTGAATGTAATGGAACTTTATACTGAGCACCGATAGACTAGCTATGGGCGGTAATGCCTTCTTTTGGGAACGGCGTAGGTTCACGTAACTCTCATGAGATGAGACTGTCCGGCTTGCCGGGTGTGGGTCTCCTTATATCTCCTGGTCTTCGAACCTATACTGCCAATATAGGGATCTGGCGGGGTTAAATTCCCATGTACGCTAGCATGTTTTGGGTTACTTTGGCCGGTGATTCCACCTCTTTTCAGTGTGGGGGAGACACTGGATTTCATGATGCTCACATGATCTATGTCGGTTAAAGTTAAAGTTCCCAATGAATGAATGAGGCCAGCCTTAAATGAAGCACATAATCAAAATGAATGATACCAAAGGTGTTAGGATGGGATAATCAAGAGGTGAGCTAGACTCAGGTAATGACACTAGGTTATTCTTGATCATTGCACAGCAAACCCGATGAAAGTCTTAAACTACACCCTAGGTATAACTGGTGTTTACACTAGCCTATGAACGAAATGAAATGAAGTATGTATGAATGAATGAAGCAGACTCTGTGTTTGCTAATGAAGACTCCCTAGTTGAGGTCCCATATGTTGAGCCCTCATTTTGGAAAGTCTAAATGTCAAGTCCATGATTCCAAGGTCTCATGGCATATGAATGAGTGTTATAAAAGATGTTATGTGCTGTATTCTATATGATGTGTGCTATGTGTAAGATGTTCTGTGCTGTGTGCAATATGATAATTATGATGATGCATGTTACTCTCATGGCATGACTTTCCTAATCCAAATTTGGAAAGCTCATTGACTTTCCTAATCCAAATTTGGAAAGCTCACTGACTTTCCTAATCCCAATTTGGCAAGTCCACTGACTTGACTTCCCATCATCATGTTGTTAGGAAAGAGCTATCCTTTCTCATGCATGTCCTTGGTGTGTGCTTTCATATACCCATACTTAGTATAAGTGTGTACTAACCCTATACAACTCTACAATTTTAGGTGCAAGCACAGGTGGACGCTAGAGCTACAGGTTGACGCTGAAGTTATCCGGACGTCGAGCATTCATCCGGACTTGGTAGGCCCTCATGCTTTCGAGGATGCTGCCATTTATATTCTAGCTTAGTTTTAGAGTTGAGCTAGTGGAGCATGTTCCACTAGCGTTTCTTTCCTATTTTATTCAGACATTGTATTGGTGCAATTTTGGCAAGTACATCTTTATTACTATATTATGCTATTTCTTTCATTTGATGATCTTAATATTAGATGGTTGATGGTGAACACTTATGTATTAATGAGAATGTTTAATAAGTAAGTTAAGAAATAAAAAGTTTCAAATTTTCCGCTAAAATTTACCTAGATGACGTAAGAATGACGTAAGTAGGCTTGTCTGCGACCTCTGAGAGGTCAACGATGCCGGTATCGTCTGGGGTCTAGACTCCGGTCGTGACAAAGTTGGTATGAGAGCACTAGGTTAAATTCCGAGAATAATGAGTTCACATCAACCACATTGAGTAGTTTCTAAGTCATGGTAGTGAAGTGCACCACTATCCTGAATTAGAGACTGCATAATGCGTAGGAAAATTTCCCTTCTTCTGATCTTATCGTGCTTTTCCTAATGTCTGATTTCTTGGTGTTATGAGCGTGTCTAACATCAATTCTTATTGTTTTCAGAGAATGAATACTAGGAGGAACGTTGGTCAAAAGAGAGGAGGAGCAGCTGCTGGGAACAATCAGGTTCCACCCCAGGCTCCAGCTGAAGGAGTGCATATGCCAGTTAACCCAGCTGGGTTGACTGATGCTGAGGTGAGGGCATCTCTGGCCCAGATGGCACAGGCCATTACTATGCAGGCCCAGGCTATGACTGCCCAGGTCAACCGGCAGGATGTTCAGAGGGAGAACCCACCGGTTCGTAGCATGGCTGACAGTCTGAGAGACTTCACGAGGATGAATCTTCTTACTTTCACAGGGTCTAGAACTTCAGAGGACCCCCAGGAGTTTTTGGATGAGGTGCATAAGATTTTGGTAGCTATGGGGGCCACAGATACTGAGAAGGCCGAGCTGTCTTCCTATCAGCTCAAGGATGTTGCACAGACTTGGTGCAAGATATGGCAGGATAGCCGAGCTTTGGGCGGAGTTCCAGTCACTTGGGAGCTGTTTAAGATAGCCTTTCTGGAGAGATTCTTTCCCAGAGAAATGAGGGAGGCCAAGGTTGAGGAGTTCATCAACCTTAAGCAGTGATCTATGACAGTCAGGGAGTATTTCCTGAAGTTTGTTAAGCTATACAGGTATGCTACTTTCCTTAGTTTCTAACAGCAAGGATAAGGTGAGTACTGAAGTTTGTTAAATTATCCAGGTATGCTACTTCCCTTGTGTCTAACATCAGGGATGAGATGAGCAGGTTCTTCACATGAATCAATGGAGATCTGGAGGAGGAGTGTCGGTTTGCGATGCTCCATGATAATATGGACATCTCCAGGTTGATGGTGCATGTCCAACAAGTAGAGGACAGCCGCAAAAAGAGGGGTATTCGTGATGCTAGGAGGCCTAAGCCTCAAGATCAGGCAGGTCCCATCCATGGAGGCCACATAAACAATTTTGGCGTCCGTGAGCAGCCTAGGTTCAATAAGGGGCAACAGAGTTCTGTGAACTCTAATTTTCAGAGGAGTACAACACCTAGAGGAGGCAGACCTGAGCCCAAGAAGGTCAATGGAGGTGAGATGCAGCATCCTAAAAAGAATTGTGCTAAGTGTGGCCGTTCTCACAGTGGAGAGTTCAGACAGGGCACTAATGCCTGCTTCGGTTGCGGTAAGAGTGGGCACATGGTTAGAGACTGCCCAAAGAACAGAGGTCAGGATGGAGGTAATGCTCAGCCTAGGCCTAATCCACAGGGTGCAGCAGCAGCCGAGCCTCCTAAGAGGAACAGGTTCTATGCCCTGAAGGGCAGAGAGGAGCAGGAGAAGTCCGCTGATGTGGTCAAAGGTATGCTGCAAGTATTCTCAACTTCTGTTTATGCTTTACTTGATCCAGGGTCTACGCTTTCATTTGTAACTCCTTTGCTTGCTCTCACTTTTGAGATATTTCCTGAAGTTCTGCATGATGTCATAGTGGTTAGTACACCTTTAGGAGAAAATGTAAGAACTGATAGAGTATACAAGGATTGCCCAATAGTGATAAGTGGTAAGGTTATATGTTCAGACTTGGTTGAGTTACCCATGCATGATTTTGATGTTATTCTTAGCATGGACTGGCTTCATAGTTGTTATGCTTGCTTGAACTGTCGTAGTAGTGTGGTGAGAATTACACTGTTTACTGTGATGCATCTAGGGTTGGTTTGGGTTGTGTTCTTATGCAGGTTGGTAAGGTGATAGCGTATGCGTCCAGACAGCTCAAGGTTCATGAGAAGAATTATCCCACTCATGACCTGGAGTTGGCAGCTGTGGTGTTTGCACTGAAGCTGTGGAGGCACTACTTGTATGGAGTGTATGTGGATGTATTCACCGACCACAAGAGTCTCCAGTACGTGTTCACACAGAGAGAGTTGAATCTACGTCAGCGGAGATGGTTGGAGCTGTTGAAGGATTATGACATGAATGTTCACTACCATCCAGGTAAGGCTAATGTTGTGGCTGATACTTTGAGCTGGATGAGCATGGGAAGTACAGCCACGTTAAGGATGAGAAGAAGGAGTTGGTGAAATATGTACACAGACTGGCCAGACTGGGTGTGCGATTGGTTGATTCTACTAGTGGGGGTGTTTCAGTTCATCCTAGTTCTGAATCATCCTTGGTAGTTGATGGAGCTGAAGGACTCAGTGCTGATGAAGATGAATGAGTCTTTCGCTTTGGGAGGTGATGGCATACTTAGGTATCAAGACAGGCTGTGTGTACCATATGTGGATGATTTGCGGACCAGGATTGTTGCAGAGGCCCATGGTTCCAGATATTCCATACATCCAGGTTCCACCAAGATGTATCATGATCTTAAGCAGATTTATTGATGGGATGGCATGAAGAAGGACATTGCAGAATATGTGGCCAAGTGTCCTAATTGTCAGCAGGTTAAGGCAGAGCATCTTAAGCCTGGCGGTCTAACTCAGATTATTGAGGTTCCGACTTAGAAGTGGGAGGCCATTAATATGGACTTCGTGCTTGGTCTTCCGAGGACTAGGAGGCATCATGAATCCATATGGGTTATTGTGGACATATTGACTAAGTCTGCCCACTTTATCCCTGTGAAGTCTACTTACAGAGCCGAGGATTATGCGAGACTCTATATTGATGAGACTGTGAGATGGCACGGGATTCCTTTGTCTATCATTTCAGATAGAGGAGCTCAGTTTACTTCACATTTCTGGAGATCTTTCCAGAAGAGCTTGGGCACGCAGGTAAAGCTTAGCACTGCCTTTCATCCTCATACAGATGGGCAGGCAGAGCGCACCATTCATACATTGGAGGACATGTTGAGAGAGTGTGTGATTGACTTCAGAGGTAGTTGGGATGACCATCTTCCTTTGATAGAGTTCTCGTATAATAATAGCTATCACTCCCGCATTGGGATGGCACCATTTGAGGCACTGTATGGTAGGAGGTGTAGATCTCCAGTTGGGTGGTTCGAGGTTGGAGAGTCATCCATTTTGGGTCCAGAGATCATTCATGAGGCCTTAGAGAAGGTCAGAGTGATTAGGGACAGGTTGTCTACTGCTTACAGTCGACAAAAGTTATACGCAGATAACAGAAAATGGACCTTAGAGTTTGATGTTGGTGACCAGGTTTACTTGAAGATATCACCTATGAAAGGGGTGATGAGATTTGGTAGAAAAGGGAAGCTGAGTCCGAGGTATGTTGGGCCATATGAGATCCTACAGCGTGTGGGTAAGGTGGCCTATGAGTTAGCACTGCCTGCGGAGCTAGCTTCTGTTCATCCAGTCTTTCATGTCTCCATGTTGAAGACGTGCCTAGGTGATCCAGCATCGATTCTACCTGTTGAAGGTTTGGGGGTTGATGAAGACTTGTCTTATGAGGAAGTACCTATTGAGATCTTAGACAGACAGGTGAAGCGGTTGAGGAACAAGGAGATTGACACAATAAAGGTACTGTGGAGAAATCATCTTGTTGAGGGTGCTACGTGGGAGGCTGAGGCCGACATGAGATCCCGATACCCTCATCTTTTCAGCTCTTGAGGTTAGACTTCCTACTCTTAAGTCTATGTTTCCTTATCTCTTCGCATTTTGTTGCTATTGCTTGACTGTGCATAATGATTATGTTATGATCTGACTGGCATTACGATATGTAGTGGTAGTGTCATTCAGGGACGAATGTTCCTAAGGGGGGGATAATGTAACAACCCTAAAAATGAATAAGATAAATGCTTAAGGTGTCAAGAATGCTCGCGATTAGACCAAGGTTCACACGGATTGATACGCGTATAACCAGACTTCAGAACCCTTACTACGACCAAGCCAACTAACTTGGGGAGTTAGTTTAGCTTGGAAAGGTTGGAACCAACCATGTAGGGCTCTCGAAAACGAAGATTTAATCGAAGGAGTCTTTACCGGACTTAAAAAGAAGAAATCTTAAGTTTTGAGGGTCCAGGGGTAAAATGGTCTTTTCCAGGTGAAGGGTAATATTTTAATTACCCTAAGGAATTAATTAATTTATTAATTTAATAAAACAGTCGGTTAGGGTTGGGTCGACCCAAAACATCCCATTTCGTGGTGGTCACTCCACCCGAGTTCGAGCCCCAATGGAAGCAACAAATTGGTGATTTAATTATTGTTTAAAATCTGATTTTTTGTAAGGGCTTTATGGTCAGTTCACTAAACTAATTAAATCAGATTTTATTAACTTAATTAAACCCTATTTGACTAAGTCTTGAATTAGACTCCTAAACCTATGGTAACACTCTCCTATCACGCTTATCTCTCATCACACGTTCAAACTACACTATTTTCTTTCTGCCAATTAACGTAAAGAACAAAAACTATAACAAAAGTTCTTCACACTTAAATAACTCACGAAAAAATCTAAGAAAGCAAGCTAATAAAAAACGTTAAGGCAAAGAGAAGTTGTCCGTCGAGTGGTGTGGACGTTGAGGAGGCTTGGACTGATTTTGGAGAGGGTTTTGGTCAGCAAATTCAACGTTTGAACATCAATTAAGGTATGGGTTTCTTCTCTCTTGGTCCCTTTCCCAAGAGACCCCTTAAGATTCAGTTATTCAGTCCGAAAACTAGGGTTGTTTTCTCCGTTGCATGTCCCTGTCACTAGCTCCCAATGATTCGTAGGTTGGGTTTGTTTGCTGGTAGATTTAGGTATGTGTGATGTTTTTGTGCTGAATGTGAATATGTTTAGGTACGTGAAATCACGAAAATGACAACCTATGTGTGATCGAATTTATGTGCAAGTGTGTTCAAGTATGTTACTGTGACAAGGGTCTCGACTTGATGCTCAAAATTTGATAAGTTTGTAGTTGTTATTTTAAGTGCATAAATCTATAAAAAAAATCATGATGTTCATTTAAGGAAATGTGGCTGATTTAATAACAATCTTTTAGCCAAACAAACCTATGAAAGATGCGCCTAAAAATGTGTTAAAATGGTATGTGAATACACCCTATGAATCAAGTGAAAGTGTGATGAATATGAGTTAGAAAATGACTAAATTTTCCAGTAATATACAATCTTGGGTTAGACTAAAAGTTGATGAGTGAAATCTGGAAATTTAGTAAATGTTAAAGGGGTGAGGCCACCAGGATTCGAACCTGTGACCTCACCCGTGTAGCTACTGTAATCACAAAAAAAGGAAATGAAAAATAGGGCTGGGGGGAATCGAAATTGGCTACTGGTTGGGTAAGAAGAGAACAAATAATTTAAGTAAATAAATGGGAGGCGTGGGAATCGAACCCACGACCTCCAGGCACCGAGTGAAAGAAGAGAAAATACAGAAAAGAAAATGTGAGGCGTGGGAATCGAACCCACGACCTCAAGGCTGGAAAGGAGCAGGCGAATTAAATAAGAAAATGAGGTGAGGCTGTGGGGGCTCGATCCCACAATCTCACTGCCAAAAACGCCTAACTTAATAGTTTTAATTAAAAATAAAAATATGAGGTTGTGGGGGTTCGAACCCACAACCTCACAGCCTTAGCGAATTTAAGATTTAAATAAGGAGGCTGTAGGGGTTCGAACCTACAACCTCCTAATGCCCAGCGAAAAATAAAGAATAAACTAAAAGAGGCTGTGGGGGTTTGATCCCACAACCTCTTGGTTTAGGCGAAATTGGCCAACGAGATGATAATGAAAAATAAAAAGGGGTTGTGGGGGTTCGAACCCACAACCCTTCGGCCAAATTAAGAGGAAAACCAAGTAGAAAACTAAAGATACAATGTTAATGTTGGGGTTCAATCTAGAGTCCCAATGTCATGGAGATTAAAAATAAAATCAATGAAAAATGTAAATGTTATCCAAGTTATTCGAACTTGGGTTTCCTTGCCCAAACTTCCGTATTGATACATAAGTCATACGTGAACAAAATATCCAAGAATAATGCCACCTACTTAGAGCAAAATCAAGATCTTGGCATATATACAAGATACATAAGTCTTGTACTACGTAATCTTAGGAATGTATGAATCACTTAACGAATTATGAATGAAGCCTCATGGCTTGTGTGTATAGACTCATAAGTCTAGCATACGTTTTAAAGAAGTGAACCTAAAATGTATGTAATGAAAGGATGTAACCCTAGAAGGGTTAAGTATGAGTGTAAAATACACTAAATGGCCTAGTGCATTGGCATACGATGAAATAATTATTATGTAATGAAATGACGAAACCCTAAAGGTTAAGTAAGAGTGTGAAATACACAAATGGCCAAATATATTGGCATATGATGAAATGAACATTCACGTAAAATGGGGTGAGTAATTATGAAGAGTAAATGTGCTAATGTTAATGAATGTGGTGACAACATGATATGAGGCTAATGTAAAAGATGAGAACAATCTCAAATGAGCCTAAGTAAATATTACCAAAACGTACTCACCTATGAGAGTGTAAAGTTAATGAAGAGACCAGTCTCTATGAACACTCTAATGAAAGTATTGAGATTAACACACTTAATACTAATGATGACATGAGAAATCATCTATTGAGCTATGATGTCCTCATACTAGAAGCCAGCTTCCATGACGTATGAGTTGAATGTAATGGAACTTTATACTGAGCACTGATAGACTAGCTATGGGCGGTGATGCCTTCTTTCGGGAACGGCGGAGGTTCACGTAACTCTCATGAGATGAGACTGTCCGGCTTTCCGGGTATGGGTATCCTTATATCTCCTGGTATTCGAACCTATACTGCCAACTTAGGGATCTGGCGGTGTTAAATTCCCATGTACTCTAGCATGTTTTGGGTTACTTTGGCCGGCGATTCCACCTCTTTTCAGTGTGGGGGAGACACTGGATTTCATGATGCTCACATGATCTATGTCGGTTAAAGTTAAAGTTCCCAATGAATGAATGAGGCCAGCCTCAAATGAAGCACATAATGAAATGAATGATACCAAAGGTGTTAGGATGGGATAATCAAGAGGTGAGCTAGACTCAGGTAATGACACTAGGTTATTATTGATCATTGTACAACAAACCCGATGAAAGTCTTAAACTACACCCTAGGTATAACTGGTGTTTACACTGGCCTATGAACGACATGAAATGAAGTATGTATGAATGAATGAAGCAGACTCTGTGTTTGCTAATGAAGACTCCTTAGTTGAGGTCCCATATGTTGAGCCCTCATTTTGGAAAGTCTTAATGTCAAGTCCATGATTCCAAGATCTCATGGCATATGAATGAATGTTATAAAAGATGTTATGTGTTGTATTCTATATGATATGTGCTATGTGTAAGATGTTATGTGCTGTGTGCAACATGATAATTATGATGATGCATGTTACTCTCATGGCATGACTTTCCTAATTCAAATTTGGAAAGCTCATTGACTTTCCTAATCCAAATTTGGAAAGCTCATTGACTTTCCTAATCCAAATTTGGAAAGTTCACTGACTTTCCTAATCCCAATTTGGCAAGTCCACTGACTTGACTTCCCATCATCATGTTGTTAGGAAAGAGCTATCCTTTCTCATGCATGTCCTTGGTGTGTGCTTGCATATACCCATACTTTGTACAAGTGTGTACTAACCCTATACAACTCTACAATTTTAGGTGCAGTCACAAGTGGACGCTAGAGCTACAGGTTGACGCTAGAGCTACAGGTTGACGCTGTAGTTATCCGGACGTCGAGCATTCATCCGGACTTGGTAGGCCCTCATGCTTTCGAGGATGTTGCCATTTATATTCTAGCTTAGTTTTAGAGTTGAGCTAGTGGAGCATGTTCCACTAGCGTTTCTTTCCTGTTTTATTCAGACATTGTATTGGTGCCATTTTAGCAAGTACATCTTTATTACTATATTATGCTATTTCTTTCATTTGATGATCTTAATATTAGATGGTTGATGGTGAACACTTATGTATTAATGAGAATGTTTAATAAGTAAGTTAAGAAACAAAAAGTTTCAAATTTTCCGCTAAAATTTACTTAGATGACGTAAGAATGACGTAAGTAGGCTTGTTTGCGACCTTTGAGAGGTCAACGATGCCGGTCTCGTCTGGGGTCTAGACTCCGGTCGTGCCACCCTAATTCTTTGGTCCGGCAATTAGTGAATTTCACTCCGCACCTTGGTCTGGCTACGTGTGTATACTTTACTAAACCTTACCTTTTACCTCATATTAAGCATCATATTCGATTTATGGCTTAGTTATTACTTCGCACCAATCGACACTAGCCTATTAGATAGTGTATACTAAATCTACGTTGATAATTCTTTTCTTATTATCTACCTCCTTGGTCCGGCAAGTAGCAATAAGGCGAGTTCTAACGCGTGCACTCGTTAAAAAGACTTCTAAACGAAAGAATTATCAATACATGCAAGAAACTATTCGAGAATTATTATTTTAGCTAGTTTTACTTTGTTAATTACCCATGGTTCCCACAACCCTAGTTATGGATTTAGTTACCCATGTTAACAATCACACAATTCATATTGATTAGACAAGAATTCATGTACTTACTTTGATGAGATTGAAGAAAATCCAGAAAATTACTTGAATAAATCAAAGTCTTGCAAAAACGATTCCGGAAAGTAGAATATTTCCCAAAATCTCAAGTTCAACACTTAGAATAATAAAACTGAAAAATACCAAAGAGTCTAACCCCCAAAATGAGGTTTTTACAAGTATTTATAATAATGAAGTCATAACATAAAAAGGAATTCTATTTAAAGAAAATCTGCCCAAAAACGCGTCTGAGTTGACGACCGGACCGACGGACCTCGAGGCCACGACGAACCGTCGAGGCCTCCCATCGTTCCACACTTAGGTTCTTTATCAGCTTCTTTCTTCTCCCACTCACTGTTACCATCGACGGACAAGGATGATGGTCCATTGAGTGCACGACAGTCCGTCGATGGCTTCCGTTTCTCCACACTTAGAATATTTTCAATACGGGTACTGGGGCTACTTACACTTAGCAATGACGGATGTGTAGGGCGGTCCTTCGTGGAGATGACGGTCTGTCGATAGCTTCCGTAGACCCACACTTGGTCAGAATTCCCCGATCTTCCTTCAACAACATTTTTTTCAGACGACGGTTGCCCCCTACGGACCATCGAGGGGTCGACGGACCGTCGATGGATCCGTAGGTCGTATCTTCTGCAATTTCAGCATAGTTCTTTCGCGTTTTCATTCTGGACAGTTTTCCTGCAAACAAAGAGAAAATAGGCTTCACACCTCATTTATACTTGTTGCCATAGGCTTGCCCTTATTTTCACTGCTTTAAGTTCAACATATTAGACTCTTAGGATCACGATAGGACTTTATTAGCTTGTAACGTAGGATCAGGGTCAGGTAGCGTACATTTGGATGCATTTTAGTGACTTGTTGCCCTCCTTGTCATAACGGCTAAGCGTCCTACCTTTTCGTCGTTTGTTCCGCCCTATTCTTGATTTTCTTATATTCTTTTGCCTTGCTTTTCTCCTTTTGTGTAAGTGATTCTTCTTTTATATATATATATATATATATATATATATATATATATATATATATATATATATATATATATATATATATTTTTTTTTTATTTTTACTTTCAAATTTTGCAATTTTTCACTTGA
Organism: Solanum lycopersicoides; assembly: GCA_022817965.1. NCBI lineage: Eukaryota > Viridiplantae > Streptophyta > Magnoliopsida > Solanales > Solanaceae > Solanum > Solanum lycopersicoides. Next base: position 60,395,783 of record CM040628.1, on the reverse strand, counting down.
TTTCAGCTTTGCTTGAGTCACTTTTCTTTTTTTCTCTCTCTCTTTATTCTTTCAACCCCACTTTCCGGACCATTCCTCATAATAGCCACCCTCAACTCATGGCTTTGCCATGAGTCAAGGTACACAATACCCAAGGTTGGTTCAGGGTCACGACAAGGTTGTTTTCTTCATTACCCACCCTCAACTTCTGCTTTTGGCGTAAGCTGAGGTGCACATGTCCAAGGAGAGACCAGGGCTAACACATTGTTCCCAGAAGATAAGTTGGTGTAGGAAAAAAAAGTTCATTTTGAAGCTCAAATCATTTGGATCAAGAAGGGATTAATTTCATTCGGTTTTCTTTTATCTAGGCTAAAGATTGACTATTTTGAACAAGAGCCTATGTGACACGACTGGAATCTAGACCCCAGACGAGACCGGCTTCGTTGACCTCTCAGAGGTCGCAGACAAGCCTACTAACGTTATTCTTACTTCACTTAGGTTAATTTTAGCGGAAAATTTGAAACTTTTTGTTTCTTAACATACTTGTTAAACATTCTTATCATTTCATAATTGTTCACCATCAACCATCTAACATTAAGAGATAAGCAACTGAAAGAAATAGTTCAATAAGTAATAAGTGTATAATTGCCAAAATGGCACCAATACAAAGTCTGAATAAAAACAGGAAAGAAACGCTAGTGGAACATGCTCCACTAGCTCAGCTCTAAAACTAAGCTAGAATATAAAACAATAGCATCCTCGAAAAGCATGATGACCTACCAACTCCGGATGAATGTTGGACGTTCGGATAACTGCAACAATGATCCTGTAGCTCTATCGTCCACCTGTGCCTGCACCTAAAATAGTATAGTTGTATAGGGTTAGTACACACTTGTACTAAGTATGGGTATACGCAAGCACACACCAAGGACATGCATGAGAAAGAATAGCTCTTCCCTAACAACATGATTTTTGGAATTCAAATAAGTGGACTTGCCAAATTGAGATTAGGAAAGTTTCCAAATTTGGATTAGGAAAGTCAATGAGCTTTCCAAATTTGGATTAGGAAATTCAGTGATCTTTCCAGATTTGGATAGGAAAGTTATGCCATGAGAATAACATACATCATCATACTTTTCACATTGCACACACCACATAACATTTACACATAGCACATATCATATAGCATATAACACATTTTTGCATGTAGCACATAACTTCTTAATATCATTCATTCATATGCCATGAAACCTTGGAATCATGGACTTAACATTAAGACATCCCAGAAATGAGGGCTTAACAGATGGGACCTCAACTAGGGAGTCTTCATTAGCAAACACAGAGTCTGCTTAATTCATTCATACGTACTCCATTTCATTTCATTCATAGGCCAGTGTAACCACCAGCTATACCTAGGATGTAGTTTAAGACTTTCATTAGGTTCGTTGTGAAATGACCAAGAATGACCTAATGTCATTACTTGAATCTAACTCACCTTTTGATTATCCTATCCTAACACCTTTGGTATCATTCATTTCATTATGTGCATCATTTGAGGCAGGCCTCATTCATTTATTGGGAACTTTAACTTTAACCGACATAGATCATGTGAGCATCATGAAATTCAGTGTCTCCCCCACACCGAAAAGAGGTGGAATCACCGGCCAAGGTGACCCAAAAACATGCTAGCGTACATGGGAATTTAACCCCGCCAGATCCCTATATTGGCAGTATAGGTTCGAAGACTAGGAGATGTAAGGAGACACATACCCGGCAAGTTGGACAGTCTCATCTCATAAGAGTTACGTGAACCTCCGCCCTTCCCGAAAGAAGGCATCACCGCTCATAGCTAGTCTATCGGTGCTCAGTATAAAGTTCCATTACATTCATCTCATTCGTCATGGAAGTTGGCTTCTAGTATGAGGACATCATAGCTCATTAGATGATTTCTCATCTCATCATTAGTATTAAGTGTGTTAAGCTCAATACTTTCATTAGAGTGTTCATAGAGACTGGTCTCTTCATTATCTTACACTCTCATAGGTGAGTACGTTTTGGTAACATTTACATAGGCTCATTTGAGATTGCTCTCATCTTTTACATTAGCCTCATATCATGTTGTCACCACATTCATTAACATTAGCACATTTGCTCTTCATAATTACTCACCCCTTTTTACGTGAATGTTCACTTCATCATATGCCAATGCACTTGGCCATTTAGTGTGTTTCACACTTTTACTTAACCCTTCTATGGTTTCATCATTTCATTTTTCATTTCATCATTTCATTGTTCATTTCGTCATTTCATTGTTCATTTCGTCATATCATTGTTCATTTCATCACATCATTGTTTATTTCATCATTTCATTGTTCATTTCATCATTTCATTTCATTGTTCACTTATTCATTTCATTGTTCATTTCATCATTTCATTGTTCATTTCATCATTTCATTGTTCATTTCATCATATGCCAATGCACTTGGCCATTTAGTGTATTTACACTCATACTTAACCCTTCTAGGGTTTCATCATTTCATTACATACATCTTAGGATCACTTACTTTTAAACGTATGTTAGACTTATGTGTCCATAAATACAAGCCATGAGGCTTCATTCATATATCGTCTAAGTGATTCATATCTTACTAAGATTATGTGATACAAGACTTATGCATCTTGTATGTATGCCAAGATCTCGATTTCGATCTAAGTAGGTGGCATTATTCTTGAACATTTAATTCACGTATGACTTATGTATCAATACGGAATTTGGGCAAGGGAACCCTATTTCGAATCCCTTGGACAACACTTAATCTTATTTTAAACTTGATAATTGCATTTTTCAGATTTGGGAGACCCTAGTTCGATTCCCATCAACCCCATAACATTTCCTTTCTTTTTTTCCTCTCCTTTTTCGTTTAAGTCAAGGGGGTTGTGGGTTCAATCCCCCACAAGCTCATTATTTTTATTTTAATTTATCTCTTAACTTTCTCACCTATCCAAGAGGTTGTGGGTTCAATCCCCACTCTCCACATTTATTTTCTCCTTTATTTTTCTCCTAACTCTCTCATCCATTCAAGAGGTTGTGGGTTCAATCCCCACTCACCACATCTATTTTTCCTTTCATTTTTCTCACGAAATTTTTATGAAATTTTCATTTAGTGAGGTCGTGGGTTCAATCCCAAATGACCTCACATTTTAAAAAAATTTTTAAACCAAGCTCATTTTCTTAAAAATTGGCCGAGACTACAATTTCCAGCAGGCTGGAAATTTAGTCTCTTCCAATCTATTTTTGTCTTAATCTTTTGTTGATTTTTTTGTAGCTTTAATGTAATGATGTCTTGGATTCAATCCTTAGTAATTTCACTTATTTTACATTCATTTTTCATTGCATTTTGTACCACTTTGTTTGGCCGAACCCAACCTACCAAATGCTGGAAATTTGTTCACTATTTTCAGCTTCTTTTTACCATCATTCATACGCTAATTCTTAAGGCATTTCGTGGACAATTTGGTGCATCTTTAAGTGTAATATTTTTATGATTATATTCAGTTAAGAATTACCATTACACCCAGCAACATTACACCACTTTTACACCTCATGATTTACACATACATTCGCACATAAAGTTCAACCATAAAAACAAATCATTTTTTTCACATACTTTCGGTTGACATAACTTAACATGCTTACAATTCTAAACACATAATCATGAACACATTATCACGAAAATCACACTTAATACTTAAACTACCAGCAAACATACCCAACCTACGATTCATTGGGAGCTAGTGACAGGGACATGCAACGGGAACAATCCTAGTTTTTGGATTAGAATTTACTGAATCTTAAGGGGTCTCTTGGGAAAGGGACCAAGACAGAAGAAAACCCATAACTTTTATGTAGTTCAAACCTTTACTTGCTGCCCAAAACTTTCTCCAAAAATCACGTCCAAATCCCCTCAACTTCAACACCAATTCGACGGAATAATCCTCCCTCTTGCGTAATGTTTTTGATTAGTTGTTTGTTTGTAATTTTCGTTGTGAGTTCTTCAAGTGTAAAGAACTTTGGTTTACCTACTGTTTTTGAAGTTATTTTGGCAGAGAAAAACGTGAATGAGAGAATAGGAGAGTTTGAGCGTAAGAGTTGAGAGATAGACGTGAGGGAGTGGGAGTCATATTAGGCTTAGGAGTCTACTTTAGGACTTAGTCAAATAAGGTTTAGTTAATTATTAAAAATCTGATTTTTATTTTTATTTTAAATAATCTAATGAATAATAATTATTAATTAATTACATTAATTCAATAGCTTAAATAAAAATCACATAAATTCATTGCTTCCACCTAGGTTCGAACCCGGGTGGAGCAAGACTTAACTTCAAGAGCTCCATTTCGTCTCTCTCTCCACAATTTGCCTCTCCACCTTATTAAATAATTAATGAAATATATATTTAGGGTAATTACGATATTACCCTTAGCCTGGTAAAAGACCATTTTACCCCTAGACCCTCAAAACTTAAGATTTCCTCTCTTTAAGTCCGGTAAAAACTCCTTCGAGTAAATCTTCGTATTCGAGAGCCCTACATGGTTGGTCCCAACCTTTCCTAGCTCAACTAACTCCCAAAGTTAGTTGGCTTGGTTGTACCAAGGGTTTCGAGGTCTGGTTCTACGCGCATCAATCCGTGTGAACCCTGGTCTAATCGTAGGCATTCTTGACACCTTAAACATTTCTTATCTTCTTCATTTTTTTAGGGTTGTTACACTATGATCCTTTCCTAATTGTCTATTACAGATTACTTTTAACAGGACTAACCGGACAAGTTCTAGCTCAGTACCAACGGTGGTCTATTCAACTTTATCACACTCACTTAACACATCATTACCCTACTAGATTATCAGACACTTAGTTCGAGCTTAAGATTAAGGGTCATGCAGGGGTGTATCTCTATGTCATGCTTAGAGCCACATATTCATCATTCACTATGCCTAATCATGCAAGCATTTTCTTTAAATCAGGATATCATTTTATTTAGCCATCATGCTTCAGATTTCATTTCTATACTATGTACAAAAGATACCAACATGCCGGTTCAACAATAAAATAACTAGTCTCTTGGGGAAAAAGAACACAGGCAAGAAAATCCCAAGAGAGGATTGTGAGTTGGGCTACTCAGAATTCATCCTAGCACTCACTTTCCATTTACCCCACCCCCAACAAAAAGAAATGCAATTGTCCCTAATGCATAAAAGTATATAAAATGGGGTGGTAGGTGAAGCAAACCTGAGGCGCAAAGCGCCGACGATCAACATGCTGGCGGGTCCGGTTTCTCGAAACCCGCTCCCTCTGTAGTAGGGACACCATCAGTGGTGTCCTCAGCAATAACATCACCATCAGTAGTGCTCCTCTCAGCCTCAACAATTCTGGAGCTAGACGCCCCAGAATCCACTTCTAGAACCTTCAACTGGCGGGCCTCCTCATTAATCAGCGAGGCTCTCCTCGCGGCCTCCAACTTAGTGCGCTCTTTCTTCCGTGCCCAAGACTCATCCTCATCTCTAACTCGGTGCCTCCTGGCACGATCTCGTGGGAGAGGTGGTGGCACAGTAGTGGTGGCAAACAGGGCGGTCAACACCGTGTCCTCAGCAGGCTCTGCAGAAGGGGCCTCAGACTCAGGCACGCGAGCCTCCAGTATGGTATCCAAGTCTGCTCTTAGACTCTCCACAGCAGCCTGGAGAGTCGTCAAATCCACTGTAGGGGCTGGCCGGGCGAGAACCCGCAACTTAAATGCATCCAAGAGCTGGTGGACCTCCATGATCTGCCGCTCAATATGCTGGCCATCTTCCTCTCTATCCGCTCCTCCACCTCAGCAATGAACTTCTGCATCCAAGGCTGGATGTGATGCAAAAGTGTGGCCATTTTGGCCTCTAATTTCTGGACCCTAGAAAGCGGGACCAGTGTAGCAGATGGAGTCGAGCGGGAGGAGCTCGGAGTGGTTCTAGCATCCGGGATAGACTCAACCGGGGTGGTGTCGTTAGGCTCGGATGTAGTCGGATTAGCCGCTTGGGCTTGCTCTACCGTGGCCGCCAGGTTCTCACCGAGCGGCTGCACCTCTGGACGGGGCCCTCTGTGGGAAGCCAACTCATTTGCCTCATCCGGAATGAGGCCAATATACACTGTGCCGGGTGGGGTCTTGATCATATCAATGTGCCATACGGGCACTCCTGCAGACCTGCACAACTCAAAGACCATGCACGGGAAAGGGTAAGTAGTAATGGACCTAAAGGCCCTCTCATGCATCACCGCTTGCAACAGCCACGCGAAGTCCACCTCGAACCCCGCAACCATGGCAGCCATCAGCACTGCACAATCCCAAGTGACAATGTTATCAGCAGCAGTTGGGGAAAGGTAGTGTCGGAGCAGTAGCCATAAGAATTTGGCCGGGAAGGTGAGGTTGGCCTTCTTGATGCTCCCCTTGGGATCTAGCACCCAATCAGCAACCTCACCATCCACTGAGAGGTTCTGTGCTATCCACCGCTTGGTGGTCTCTCTCACATCTGGCTCACGCTGGAATCGGCCATCCTTGATCAACTTGCACCGATAGTCAAACTCGGCGGTGAGGGGGGTCCTGGTGGTATCAACATCCGCATCATAGATAAACCTGCGAATGGCCTGCAAAGAAATATCAACCCGCTTGCCGCGGACTCGGACGTACTCCAAAGGTGCATGTTTGGCTGGGTTGGCCCGCCTGTCCAACTGAGATCGGAGAGTCGCCACATAGGAGGCGTAGAACTCTCGCACCATTTATTCTCTATAGCGGCCCACATTTCGAGCCGTCCACTCCAGCCGATGTCTGGTGAATATAGCATGGATGGCCGGCATACTGGAAGACTCTCAGTGAGAACCCGCCTCTCGAGTGTCAAGGTCCGGGTCATGACCCCCTTGTCATTGGGCACCTTGGCATCAGCATATACCTGATATTGACCCTCGACACACCGCCAGTTGGGATGATCAGCAACCGGAGCAGGGACGACAGTCTGCGGTGCTGGAGTAGAATCAACACTATGAGCCTCATTAGACGCGGCAGGCTCCTCCTCAGACCTAGAAGCCTCCACAGAGCCGGGCGCTTCCTCAGAACCGTAAGCCTCCTCGGAGCCAGACGCTCTCTCAGAATGTGCAGCCGTCCCAGAAGGTATGCCGGTCAGTATGCGCTCTTCATCAGACTGGGAGTTAGTGACTCCACTGGGCGCCACCTTCGTGGGCGTGGCTCTGGTGATGCGGGCAGCACGGGCAGGAGTGAGGGTGCCTGGTGGCACGTACTCCGGGTCACGCTCATCGTCTGAGCCTATGATCATCCGGTTTGATGGGGCGACAGACTTAGAACGCCCTCTCGATTAGACATGGTCCTGCTTGGGTGCCATATATACCTGTAAAGAGAAGTTATTAGTACCACTACAAGCCTGTAACACATTCAAAAGCATCAAACACAAGAGTAAAACATAGAATGGAATGGCAGTGCAGAAGTGCAGCACTGCCTGACGGACCCATCGACGGTCCATCGAAGAGACAACGGTCTGTCATGGGGGTCCGTCGAGACACTTAGACTATTTTGTTTTGAATACATCAGAAACAAAGGTTCTGATAGTGTCGACGGTTGTGCAGGACAGACCGTCAAAGGGACGACGGTCCGTCAGTGGGGTCCGTCGATGGAAACTTATAATATTTTTTTAGAACATCAGAACCTTTGGTTCTGAAAGTGTCGACGGTTGTGCAGGACGGACCGTCGAAGGGACGACGGTCCATCAGAGGGGTCCGTCGACAGACACTTAGAATAGTGTTTTAGAACATCAGAAACAAAGGTTTTGACAGCATCGACGGTTGTGCAGGACGGACTGTCGAAGGGACGACGGTCAGTCAGAGGGGTCCGTCGACAGACACTTAGAATATGTTTTTAGAACATCAGAAACAAAGGTTCTGACAGCGTCGACGGTTGTACAGGATGGACCGTCGAAAGGACGACAGTACGTCAGTGGGGTCTGTCGACGGACACTTGGACAAGGGATGTTGGGGTTGACGGACCCCAACGACGGTCCGTCGAGGGACCGATGGTCCATCGATGGGGTCTCGTTCTGTCTTTCAGGGACAGAATTTTGCAGCCATTTTGGTTCCCCCACGTACTAATTTAGAGCATCCTTGGAAATCTTAAGTGTCCCTAACATTTAACCCAGCATTTTATCATTCCTAGGGTATGGATTTTCATAGTTTGAACATTCGATTCTACAGCCTATCAAAAGCCTAGGTCAGAAACACAACTTGCAAACACAACACATTTTAAACAAGACACCTCCATTCCTTTCAATTGCAGTGTTCTAAGGGACTTATGACTTCAGGTGTAAGTTTTTAGCATGAAAAGAGGTCCCCAATTCAAGCCCCACAAGGTAAGACATCAAGTTATCATGAACATTAACGATAGTTAATCTAGCAGATTAGAAGAACATACCTGGAAACTGTAGTAGAGGACAAAGGGAGTATGAAAACTTTTAGTTGAACAACAGCAACACCAACCACAAACACCGACCAGCAAAGAGACTAAAGAAGAATGAAAGATTTGGGGAGAGAATGGAGTTTGTAGAAGTGGGGGAAATGTGGGAATCTGATGATGGAATGGGAGTTAATGGGTGAGGAAGTGGGGGAAAATGAGATGAAATAGGGAGGGAAACGGTTATGGGGGGTATGTGAAGAATAGGGTAACTGAAAATTTTAAAAACTTTTAATATGTAGCCGGACGGGTCGGGTCGGGTTGGTGGGTGAGGGATCGACGATTCCCCGTCGACGGACCGTAAGTCGGTCGACGGTGACCCCTCCGTCGACAGTGCCCTAACTTAGAAAAATTTCAAGAACATACCTTCGTACGACGGATCCTACCGACGGTTCGTTGGAGGGACGACGGTCCGTCGATGGGTGCACCAGACCATTTTCTGCAGATTCTGGTGATTTGGTCCCTGCATATTTAACACCCATTAAGCTAATCTTTTTGTGTTTTCTGGACACTTTTTGGACACGGACCCTATTCTACGCTCTAGCCAACACTTCTAAAGAAAAATAAAAGAACATTCAGATGTGACATAAGTAATAAAAGCAAAAATAATGCAACTATGCCTAGAATATCACGAAAAACCTATAGTTGGCTAGAGGATAATATTGGGTTGCCTCCCAATAAGCGCTTGATTTAACGTTGCGGCACGACGGAGGACTCTTGATTACTCAGACTTCATCAAGATGGCATTCCTCGATCACTTCATTCGCCGTCTCAGCATGCCCTAGATAGATTTTGATTCGCTGCCCGTTCGCTTTGAACCTTACACCCTCCTTGTTCTCCAACTCAACCGCACCATGAGGGAATAATTGGGTGATCAAATAGGGACCAATCCATTTGGACTTGAGTTTGCCTAGAAACAAGCGCAACCTAGAATTGAACAAAAGCACCAAATCCCCAACCAAAAAATTGCGCTTCTCAATCTTTTGGTCATGGTACTTCTTCATCTTTTATTTGTAGAGGAATGAACTTTCATATGCCTTCAAGCGAAATTCATCAAGCTCATTTAACCCGTTTAACCTCTGTTCCACAGCCTCATTCCAATCCATTTTCAACTTCTTCATTGCCCACATGACCTTGTGCTGTAATTCAACCGGTAAGTGACAAGCCTTCCCATATACAAGTTGGTATGGAGACATACCAATGGGAGTCTTGTATGATGTCCGGTAGGCCCGAAGAGCATCATCAAGCCTCCTTGACCAATCCGTTCTACTAGCATTCACCATTTTCGCCAAAATCTGCTTAATCTCCCTGTTTGACACCTCAACTTGCCCACTAGTTTGAGGATGGTAAGGAGTGGACACATTATGGCGAACCCCATATTTTTCCAATAATACCTTAAACAGCTTGTTGCAAAAGTGGGATCCCCCATCACTAATAATAGCCCTTGGGGTGCCAAATCTAGAAAATATGTTCTTTTTCAAGAACGCGGTGACACTCTTCCCTTCATTATTCGCAAGTGCGATTGCTTCTACCCATTTTGACACATAATCGACTGCCACAAGAATGAATTTCATCCCATGAGAACTCACAAAAGAGCCCATAAATTCAATGCCCCATACATCAAACAATTCAATCACAAGAATGAGATTTAACGGGAGCTCTTGCTTTCTCGAAATGCCACCATCTCTTTGACATCTTCACATGCCTTGGCGAACTCATGAGCATCTTGGTGGATGGTTGGCCAATAGTAGACACATTACAAGATCTTGTGAGCAGTCCGGATACCACTATGATGCCACATACAGGCAAAGAGTGGCATGCCTCCAAAACACTCAACATCTCAACTTCCGGCACACAACTCCGAATAAGCCCATCGGCACAACTCCTATATAAGTATGGATCATCCGAAAAGAACTTTTTCACATCATGCATGAACTTTTTCCTTTAATGAAAGGACAAGTCCGGTGGGACGATATCACTAACCAGATAATTCGCAAAATCTGCGAACCATGGAATTAAGTCTTGGGAGGCAGCCAGTACATGCTCATCAGGGAAAGTATCATCAATTTCAGCCTTTTCACCTAACTCCCTCATTGCTTCATCTTCTAATCGGGACAAGTGATCAACAACTTGATTTTCGGTCCTTTTTCTATCTTTCACCTCAAAGTCAAATTCTTGCAATAGTAATACCCAACGAATCAACCTCGGTTTTGCATCCTTCTTTGCCATCAAATATCTCAAAGCAGAATGATCGGTATGCACTATAACCCTCGTGCCAAGCAAATAGGAGCGAAATTTCTCGAAAGCAAAGACTACTACAAGAAGCTCTTGTTCAGTCACGGTGTAGTTCTTTTGGGCTTCATTCAGGGCTTTACTAGCATAATAAATGGGATGAAGGATTTTGTCCCTTCTTTGTCCCAATAACACACCAAGAGCAACCCCACTCGCATCACACATCACCTCAAATGGCTTGCTCCAATCCGGAGAAATGATGATAGGTGCAGACACCAACTTTTCCTTCAACTCACCAAATGCCTTAAGATAGGATTCATCAAAATAAAACTTACACTCTTTCTCAAGCAACTTGCACAAAGGATGTGCAGTCTTTGAAAAATCCTTGATGAACCTCCGGTAAAAGCCTGCATGCCCAAGAAAACTTCTCACACTTTTTACAGAGATAGGTGGAGGAAGTCTCTCTATCACCTCAACTTTAGCTCGACCAACCTCTATACCCTTCTCTGAAATGCGATGACCCAATACAATATCTTCTTTCACCATGAAGTAACATTTTTCCCAATTTAGCACAAGGTTGCAATCTTCACACCTATTAAGAACCTCGGACAAATGACTCAAACACCGCTCAAAGGAGTCACCAACCACTGAAAAATCATCCATAAACACCTCAATAGTGTCCTCCACCATATCGGAGAATATCGACATCATACATCTCTGAAACGTGGCCGGTGCATTACATAACCCAAACGGCATTCTCTTGAACGCAAAGGTCCCATAAGGACAAGTAAAGGTGGTTTTGTCTTGATCTTCCGGTGCAACAGAAATCTGATTATAACCTGAATAACCATCAAGAAAACAGTACCACCCCTTTCCTGCAAGTTTATCCAACATATGATCCATGAAGGGCATAGGAAAATGGTTCTTTTCGGTCCATGCATTTAATTTCTATAATCCATACACACCCTCCATCCAGTCATCGGTCTTATCGGGACAAGCTCATTTTTCTCATTAGGGACCACAGTCATTCCCCCTTTCTTAGGTACCACTGAACAGGGCATACCCAACTACTATCGGCGATTGGATATATCACTCAAGTATCCAACCACTTAATAATTTCCTTCTTTACCACCTCTTGCATAGGTGTATTTAAACGTCTCTGGTGCTCAATACTTGGCCTATGATCGAGCATGAGTTGGATTTTATGTGAATAAATCTCAGGAGGAATCCCAATAATATCCGCAATAGTCCACCCAATAGCTCTTTTGAACCTTTTTAACATCTCCACTAAACTCTCAACTTGATGCACATTCAAATTTGATGCAATAATTACCGACAAAGTGTCACCTTTTCCCAAAAATGCATACCTTAGATGAGGTGGTAGAGCCTTAAGTTCTACTTTTGAAGCCTTCTCTATAGATGGTTTAGCGGGTGGAGACTCGCGATGCTTTATATCTAACTCCAACTTCTTTGGTTTAAACCGAACATCACCTCGATCAAGTGCCGCAACCAATGATCCATAATCTTCAATGCAATCACTATCAAAATTCATGATCACTGCCGCTAGTGCTTCTACACCCAGACGCTCTTCTATTTGTACCTCAGATGACTTTTCAACCCTGTAAGATATGACAGATACCGATTGGAGCTCACTACTCTGTCTCATGGACCTACAAATGTTGAAAGTCACTTCTTCATTGTTCAACCGAAATTTCATTTGCCCTTTCTCCATATCAACCAAGGCTCTACCCGTAGCAAGGAATGGTCTCCCAAGAATAATAGGTACCTCAAAATCGACCACAAAATCCAGAATCACAAAATCGGCCGGAAATATGAATGACTCCACCTTTACTAGCACATCGTGGAGTATCCCAATAGGCCTCTTCACCGTTCGATCGGCCATCTCTAGCCGAATCGCGGTGGGCTTTGGTCACCCAAACCTAACTTCTTGTAAATAGAGAGAGGCATGAGATTTATGCTTGCCCCAAGATCACATAATGCTTTCGCAAAGTGTAATAACCCGATTGTACATGGAATAGTGAAGGCACCCGGATCTTCTTTCTTTTGCACTAACGACCTTGTAGCAATAGCACTACAATGTTGCATTCTATAATCATCCTCAAAACTGACCTATCTTTTCTTATTGACCATATCTTTCATGAACTTGGCATAACCGGGCATTTGTTCAAGAGCTTCTATCAAAGGGACATTGATGGAAAGCTGTTTGAGCATAGTGAGAAAACACCAGTATTTACCATCCTCGATCTTTTTCACTAATCTCTGTGGAAATGGAGGTGGTGGTCTTGTAATGGTAGTCACCATTTGGTGCTTCTCTGCTTCTTTTCTTGCTTCATTTACCAACTCACCATTAGCTTCAACTACTTCATCTTCTTTTCTCATCTTATTTTCTACGCCAGACGGCATAGGTGGATCTATGGTTTGCTTACCACCTCGAGTAGTGACTGCCATACAATGTCCATCATTCTTCGGATTTTGAACAGTGTTGCTAGGAAGAGTATCCGGCTGACGAGGGTTTACAATAGACGCCAATTGGGCCATTTGCATCTCAAGATTCTTGATGGAGACTGCATGTGCATCCACGTTTTGCCCAATGTTAGCCAAATCACCTCTCAATTCCTTGGCGTGCTCATCACTTGCGTCAAACCTCCTCCTCATCTTTTGAAACATGTCTTCAACTCGCGCCATACTACCTCCACCATCCCTAGGAGCAACTTACCGATTTTGAGGTGGAACATAGGGCCCACTTCGATCATTTCTATTTCCATAGTTACTCCGATTGAAGTTGTTGTCGCGGTTGTAGTTTCCTTCACGAACGTAGTGACCCTCTTGGTTGTAATTCCCATAGTTCCGACCTTGATTTCCTTGACCTTGGCGCCAATTTTCCGGATTGGAGCCTTGGGCGTTCGGTTGGAAACCCCCCGTCTGCTCATTCACTGCATAAGAATCTTCCTCATAGTAACACTCATCTATCGACGGTGGTGGCTTAGTCAAATAATTCACCGCATTCACTTTCTTCGAACCCCCAGTGACATGTTTCAACACTAACCCAAGCTCAGTTCTCATTTGAGCAATTTCTTCACGAATATCATCTGCGGTTGGGTTGTGTGTAGATTGCACTGAAAAAGTGTTTCTCCCAGTATCTGACTTCCTAGTGCTCCAAGCTTTATTATTTCGGGAGATTTTTTTTTAACTTCTCAGCGATCTCTGCATAAGTACACTCCCATAAGAACCTCCCGCAATCGTATCTAACACCGCTTTATTATTATCATCTTGCCCTCGATAGAAATACTCTTTCAGCGACTCATCATCAATACGGTGATTTGGGACACTTCTCAAGAAAGAGGTGAACCGATCCCAAGAACTGCTTACTGACTCTCCTAGTAGTGCCACAAAGTTGTTCACCCTATCTTTGTGGTTGAGCTTCTTTGAAACCGGATAGTAACGAGCTAAAAACACATCCCTCAATTGGTTCCATGTATAGATTGAGTTATAGGGAAGCTCAGTAAACCATATAGCAGCCTCTCCTGTTAGTGAGAGAGGAAAAACTCTTAGCCCAATGACGTACATGTCCAAGTCAGGCCTCCCTACACAGCTCTTACACACCGACCTCAGTTTGGCGATGTGAGCATGTGGATCCTCAGATGGTAGCCCAGAAAATAGACCTCTAGCTGTGAGCATCTGCATTAAGCTAATAGTTACCACGAAAGTATGACCATGTGGTAGAGGAGGTAAGACAAGTGGCCCATCAAAGTCAGTGATGTTAACATTTCCCCTATAGTATTCTTGAGGGTGTGGAGCAGGAGGTTGCCTCCTCTGATTACCTTCACCCGGATTATCAACCATCACTTGATTATGAGCCTCAACTGGCGGGGGAGGTGGAGGATTGATATTTTCCTCGATATAAGCAGGATTGTTTTGAATGTTCATTCTGCGAAGTGTACGGTTTAGTTTTGAATCAAGAGGAAGTATTGGTTCTCCTCGACTCCGTGTACCTAGCATACACTAAAGCTAGACCTGCGAGAAACAAAAAGAAAAAGAAAAAGTAAAATCAGGAAATTATTGACTAAAACTCGGTAATGTGCTTTAAAGTTAATCTAAAAGCCACTTTCCACGGCAGCGGCGCCAAAATTTGATACGCTCAAATAACACTTCCCTAAAGAAGTATAAGCGGTCGTATCAAGTAAAGAACCCAAATATTAGGTTGGGGTCGATCCCACGAGGAAAATGGTTTAGACTTAACTTTAATCTATGATTACTTCTATTTTAAGTCCTTTCCAAAAACAAACAATAAAAAAAGGGGTTTTGTGTGACAAAATTCTTTAATTAATTCTAAGTAAACAAGTAACAAGTTTGAATATTTGATGTTTATCAAGTGACGAGAGAAACTAGGGTGTAAGTGTTCCCCATTAGGTTCATAATGCAGTAACCCTAACTATAACAACTCTTTCCTAGTATCTTGCATGCAAAGTGATAAGTTATATATCCCTAATTCCTTGGTCCGGCAATTAGTGAATTTCACTCCGCACCTTGGTCCGGCTACGTGTGTATACTTTACTAAACCTTACCTTTTACCTCATATTAAGCATCATAATCGATGCATGGCTTAGTTATTACTTCGCACCAATCGACACTAGCCTATTAGATAGTGTATACTACGTTGATAATTCTTTTATTATTATCTACCTCCTTGGTCCGACAAGTAGCAACAAGGCGAGTTCTAACGCGTGCACTCGTTAAAAATACTTCTAAATGAATGAATTATCAATTCATGCAAGAAACTATTCGAGAATTGTTATTTTAGCTAGTTTTACTTTGTTAATTACCCATGGTTCCCACAACCCTAGTTATGGATTTAGTTACCCATGTTAACAATCACACAATTCATATTGATTAGACAAGAATTCGTGTACTTACTTTGATGAGATTGAAGAAAATCCAGAAAATTACTTGAATAAATCAAAGTCTTGCAAAAACGATTCCGGAAAGTAGAATATTTCCCAAAATCTCAAGTTCAACACTTAGAATAATAAAACTGAAAAATACCAAAGAGTCTAACCCCAAAAATGAGGTTTTTACAAGTATTTATAATAATGAAGTCCTAACATAAAAAGGAAATCTATTTAAGGAAAATCTTCCCAAAAACGCGTCTGAGTTGACGACCGGACCGACGGACCGTCGAGGCCTCCCGTCGTTCCACACTTAGGTTCTTTATCAGCTGCTTTCTTCTCCCACTCACTGTTACCATCGACGGACAAGGATGACGGTCCGTTGAGTGCACGACGGTCCATCGATGGCTTCCGTTTCTCCACACTTAGAATCTTTTTAATACGGGTAATGGGGCTACTTTCTGTTAGCAATGACGGATGTGCAGGACGGTTCATCGTGGAGATGACGGTCCGTCGATAGCTTCCGTAGCCCCACACTTGTTTAGAATTCCCCGATCTTCTTTCAGCAGCATTTTCTTCAGACGAAGGTTGCCACCTACGGACCGTCGAGGGGTCGACGAACCGTCGATGGCTCCGTAGGTCGTATCTTCTGTAATTTCAGCACAGTTCTTTCGCATTTTCATTCTGGACAGATTTCCTGCAAATAAAGAGAAAAATACATTAAAACTACTACAAAAATGCCTTAGACACACACTGAACTTAAGGGAAAAGCATTGAAAGTACCATAAAACCACGGTACATCATTGAGCACAAATTCAAACTACTATTCACAAAACCTAGCCTACCTGGACACCAAGCAGTTGTAAGAGTTTTTGAATTTGATTTTGGTTTTTCCGGCTTCGTGACGGTGAATTTGGCCAAGAATCCGCAAGATATCACATTCCTCACGCTAGAAATCTCCTTATCCTTCCTTCCCAAGCTTAGAGCATGTAACACCCTATATCCAAAACAAACCAGAAATCAGTTTTTTAGAAAATTGCAAGTGCAATCTACGGTCACCATCTACGGACCGTAGTCTGATCTACGATCCGTACGCTAGGTCCGTGGTTCACCACTGTAGCCCCTCCCAAACACAACTCAGAAAAATTAGCTAAGTCTTGACCCAAACCTATGGTACGTGAGTCAGACCACGGTCCATGGATCAAGACTCCTGTTACCCAACCTCTTACATGAATTATGGATGAACAGCACGGACAGTCGTTTAATCTACGGTCCGTAGGTCTGACCGTAAGTGAAGTTAGTAGTTAATTAGGAGAAATTGCTGATATGATAAGCTTCAAATGCTCATAACTCTTAGCACAAAATGAATTAGGTGTCCTATGACCTATGATATGATAGATAATTTAATCCTCTTTCTAGGGCCACCGAGTTAGCTAAAATCAAACCTTTGAGTAAAACGTTATGCCCATTTTAGTGAAGGCTTATTGAGCAAACTCAAACAACGGACCGTCAGTCCATGTCGTCGATTGGTCCGACAATAATAAGTTCAGGGTCTTTTGGTCTTTTCCTAATTCGTTTAACCCCTAAGATACGTCGTTTAAGACCTAAATCATTAGATTTTAGTCAGTTTAAGCCTAGAAACATAACAAGAACTTACCTAAGTCAAAATAATAAATCAAAACTTAGAAAATTAGAAGCAAGAGAGGAGAAAAAGGTCAAGAACCCTAGTTCAAGAACGCAACAAGGTTCCACCAGTTCCAGTCTCGAAATCTAAAGATTTCTCCGTGGATTTCATCACAAGGTATGTGGGATTTCACTAGTGGGTTCTTTTCACCCATTGGGTCCCTAGTTTTCAGTCAGATTCTTGATTCCCTTATCATGATAAGACCTAGGGTTTCTAGAACTTCAACAAAATATTATAAATTAGTTAGTTATATGTTCCAAATCAAATTACCATGTTAATACTCAGATTATCGCATAAATTTCAGAACCCTAGCTGTGTATTTCTTTAATTCTTGAATTACACATGCTAGGTCAGATATTTCGGTTACTTCAGATATACATGCCTCAGTTATTAATGCATAATTATCAGATTAATTGTTGAATTCTCGATGTGCATGTTCAGTTTTGAGCTATCCAGTATTTACAGAAATTCAGTCATAATATGTTAATCACTTAATTCATTGGGAGTAGCATAATACCGTTTGGACTAGGGTTTAGCGTACCTAAATAGTCCAAGGCATCAATTTAGTGATCATGCCAACATGCCTTTATACCTCTGGCAGTGTATATTGGGTCCTTTCGATTGGGCGTATACATCGGACTCCACATTTAGCTCATGTAGTTTTATTATCGGTTATAAGTAGCTCCAACAGCTTAGTCATACTCTCTTGCATTGACCATATTCACATTCTAGTTAGTATTTAGTCTCAGCATGTTATAAATTTGGTCATTGCATTTCAGTTAGCTCAGAATTCAGTATATCATGTTCAGAATATTATACTTGCTTTTGTGTTTTTTCAGTTATGTTTTATTTCAAATTTACTCTATCCTACATGCTCATTACCTTTAAGTACTGACGCATACGTGCGCTACATCTTCTTGTGATGTAGGTCAGGTTCTCAGCATCCAGATCACGCTTAGATCGATTCCCAATCTCCAGTTCAGCAGATTCAGTGGTGAGTTTTCATTCTCCGAGGACAATAGTCATGAGTTTCTTTTGAGTATTTAGTCCTTTAGTTTCAGTTTTTGCTAGACTTAGTTGGGGCCTGTCCCAGCATTTCTAGTCAATTAGAGGCTATTTTCAGACATAGTTAGTTTCAGCTTAGTAATGAATTAATAACTTATTTGAATTAAACTCATCAATTTTCATATATCTCAGTTTTAGCATATGGGTGTTCCCCATATTTTCATTTTAATTATTATTTAGCTTTCGCATCAGTTTATTATCTTTAGTATGCTCACGATCAAGCCAGCAGGGTTAGCTTGGGATCACTTGTGGTCTTAGGACCCATGTCCGCATCTCGGGGGTAGCTCGGGGCGTGACAGAGCAATTTTTCTAAGGTTTGTAGGGTATTTTACGACTTATTTAGATAATTTAGGAAGATGGACAAAAGATGATTAATCGTAATTTATGTTCTGCCTCACCTATCCCACCTTGGTACCACCGACCTAGCGGCATCTGGCCTACTATGGCGGGACAAGGGCCCAGATTTTTCTCGGATTTTTCTTTTCATAAATAACAACGATTTGGATCTTTACAACTAAGTCTAACTTTATGATATATTTCTCTTCCCTAACCAACTAATTGAATACCTATACATCCTCTCATACAATGCCTAAATGAAGTCATCACAATACTCTAGTGACAATTATTGTTGTATGTACACTTAGCTAACCACAAAACTATTCCCAATAACCACCAAAGTTGATCGTACATATGTCTGCAATATGTTATCAAGGACTTTGACACAAAAACCAGAACGAATCGTTTCTCA
This sequence comes from Solanum lycopersicoides, assembly GCA_022817965.1. Taxonomy (NCBI): domain Eukaryota; kingdom Viridiplantae; phylum Streptophyta; class Magnoliopsida; order Solanales; family Solanaceae; genus Solanum; species Solanum lycopersicoides. The sequence goes on along the minus strand of CM040628.1, from coordinate 60,376,631 downwards.
CATAACCATGAATAAGTCCTAAATCAAAACTCACCACAATTAGAGGTGAACCTGAACCAACCAACACACAATCATTATACATAAAAAATCATAGTTCTTATCAACATCTCCATCTCAAAAACTAATTTCCCAGGAGTTTATAAAAGTTTGGTCTTTAGAAATAAGACACTCATTGAGGTATATGCTTACAAACCCTCCAACAACAACACTGAAATGCTAGATTTTAGCTATTTTGATTGTAGATCACCCTTAAGAACAGTAGAATTGGACCCAATTGTCACACCCGGATTCTGGAATCCGAATACGACTGACGTCATTAACCTCTCAGAGGTCGCAGACAAGCCTCTTCTTATCTTTCATCACAATCATACAGTTAAATTTGCGGAAAATTTTAAACTTTTTAATACTTATCGAAGTATACATAGACTTCATATAGTACTGCATAAGAGTGATATTCTAATAGCTCAAACTAAACAACCATCTATTAAATATTAAACAATTAAAATAAATGATCGTAATAATAATAATAATAGTTTGCCAATTGGCCTTATCAAAAATGCTTGAAAAAATATTTGAAATGAAACGCTAGGGACAGTAGTCACTAGCTATATCTAATGTACTAAGCTAGAATAATAAATTGTAGCGTCCTCGAACTCAGGAGGACCTATCAAAGTCTGGAGATCGCCAATCCAAACCGCTTCGTCGAACTTCAACCTTCTTTAGAACCTGCGCCTATAAAAATAGTAATAATATATGGGGGTATTACACACTTGTACTAAGTATGGGTGTATGCACATAAACACATAAGGACTATGCATGAACAAGGAAAGCTCTTCCTAAAGCAACATGTCATTTCTGGAAAGTTAAGTTACTTTCTTTCTTAATTCGTTAATCGTGAATTATGATATGTATATGACACGTTCTCATGCAATTAAGGCACAAAACTCATTTTCTATATGATCACAAGACCTTGGAATCATGAACATAATTTTAGAACAACTTAAACGAAAGTTTATTATTTTGCTCCCTAGGCCGAGAGCTACTTATCTCATACTTAGATTATTTTCAGTCTTTTTGTTCTCTCTGTTGTGTAGTTCAATGATCTCCTTTGATCTTATGTTTTACTTACAAGTGCAATGATTCATTGTAGTCCCATACCTACAATGAATCGAGCAAGCAACTCACAAGACTAAGGAAATAATTTGGCTACATTACTTACAAGCTAGATGTCTTTACTCATGTTGAATGTGGATAAATATATTATAAGCCAATCTTTATTGGCTATGCCTATTAATTGATTGTTAACCTAATGTAATAATCTTTGGGGCATAATCCATACTCCATTATTGGCTCAAGCCACTAACTTGTTAAGACCCTATTCTTATAAAACACTAGTGATTGATGTTCTTAAGCTCTTACTTTACTTAATTCACTGTGAACTTATGATTCTACTTCTTTGCTCGGTTGTTCTCTTTGAACATGCTACTTTATTCTTTCTTACTCTCTTAAAGAATTCTTTTAGCATTAACGGAAGTAGATCATGCGAGCTAACATGAAATCCAGTGTCTCCCCCACACCAAAAAGAGGTGATTCACCGGTTAAGGTGAACCAAGTTCTGTGTCTACCCCACACCGAAAAGGGGGGTTCACCGGCTAAGGTAATACGGTGTCTGTGTCTTCCCCACACCAAAAAAAAGGGTTCACGGCTGAAGTGAACCGGATACTTTCCTGAGGTATACCGGACATAGATCATGTGAGCTAAACATGAAATCCAGTGTCTTCCCCACACCGAAAAGAGGTGGAATCACCGGCCAAAGTGAAACCTACTGCTAGCCCTCTTAGGCCAGTAGCCCTATGCTGGCGAAACATAGTTCAAAGACTAGGAGACATACGGAGACCCTGGTCCACCTGGGTGGTGATCTCATCTAATGAGGCTTACATGTGCTGGCACAAGCTCATTGCTAGTCTATCAGTGCTAAGCTCAGATTTATTTTATTTTATTATCTTTTTAGAGTTGACTCAAACATTATGGAAGCTTGCTTATAGTTATGAGGTTTACTTAACTCTATGGATGACTGGTCATCCATCTCTTTACATGATGAAAATGAACTTAAGTCTTTACATTATCATCTTGGTGCTAGTGAGACTTGTCTCACGGACTCTAGCACCCTCTTATGTGAGTATTTTTGACATAATCGATTAAGTGTATTAGAGACTTGTCTGAATTCTTTTAATACTCTATATTAGGTTAATTTCATAACTTAAGCTTTTAGTTATTTCATTACTCACCTTTACTTGTTCACGTTACTTGTTAGTCTTGTATCATTCTTTTGATAATTATAACCTCTTATACAATGCTATTACATTCACAAGTTTATGTGGATAGGGTATGTTGGGACTTATCCCATTGATTGGGATACCCTATGTTATGAGTTCATTGGTGTAGAGATTAGAATGACTTTTTGGAGTTAATATGATTGGACATAGTTTTGTTAGCCAATTTGTTGGCATAAATCACAATTTCACTAAATACTTATCATAATGTTAACACTAGCTATACCAATTGTTCATAAACACATTATAGTAATATTAACATGTTAAACAAGCCAATATTTTAACCTTTGATTAATCTATAAAACAATTCAATGAACAACTCATAACAATTTCATCTTCTCGAACACAAGTAGGCATTACAACAATCAACATCTCATGTAAATAACACCCTAAGTATGTGGATCTATCATGTAGGTTTCATTCGACATACTAAACATAACATAATGATCATTTAACACAACATACAAATAACATGCATCGAGAATTACACTATAGCTACTACAAGAATCGAAAATCGGGAGAACTAGGGAGATGAACATGCGATTCGTTGGGAACAACCCTAGTTTCGATATTCTTGAAATTAAAACGTTTGAAAAGCCTCTTGGAGAAAGAATTCCAGGAGAGAAAACCCACACTTTACTGTAGAATTAAATCTACGAAGATCACCTTGCACTTTGCACGAAAACCTTGAAGAATGCTTGCTATCGTCTTGGGTTCTCTTACGTTCTTCACTTAATTTTTAATTGTAGCATTTTTATGATGAATAACGTGAGTCTAAGTCTTTAAGAACTGAATGTTAAGTAATTCAAATTATACTATATAACTTAACTAAAATAACTTAATTAGCTAATTACCAAAACGCCCCTCCTAAATTGACTAGAATTAGAAGAACACTTGACTTAACTGAAATTTGGAAATTGCTAAGTGGTTTCGGTTTTGTCCAAATAAATAAATTAATTAAGTTGCTAATTTAATTAATTAAGTAGCCTAGGATAATTATTAAAGTACCTCTAGGTTGTTAGGACAATAACCAACCCGTTGGACCATCCTAGGTTGTACTAGGTTGTCTCTTACTTGACTTAACCGAAATCTGGAAATTGCTTAGTGGTTTTGGTTTTTTTTATTTAAATTAATTAATTAAGTTGCTTATTTAATTAATTAAGTAACCTAGGGTAATTACTAAATTACCCCTAAGTTGTTAGGACCATAACCAACCCTTTGGACCATCCTAGGTTAGGTATTAGGTTGTCTCTTAGTTAGTTACACGGTTTGGTGTCACCCGATTAGGTCTTAGGTTGTCGGGTCCATTAGTTACCTATTTTTGGTTTGTCCTAGGTTGGTTAGTTAGTTAGGTCAGTTTGTTAGAGTCTAGGACCGGTTAGGGAGCTTGGCCCTACGTGGATGGACCCGTACGTGCGCCTGTCCCCAACCGCTCTAACAGAATCGGTTAGAGTGGTCCCTTGGCCGGTTGCACATGTGTTGCGTGCACTTTCCTAACTAACTATTCTGGAAGGTTCATTTGGAGTGTTTACTTATTGTCCCAAGGATCCTCACTATGTCCTTGGGCACTGCTTAATCTACATGATCATTTTAAATGGTTATGTTCTATGGTACTAGGTTTGACACTTGGATGCCTAGTACCTAATGTGTATATTGGGCATATATGAAGAATATAGTTATTTTAGTTTAGGGTCTTCATTGCAGGTACAATTTCTAAACAAGCTTGGATTATATTATGCTTAGTTAGGTATATATAGAAATTGGCTAACACCCCTTAGCCAATTTTCTATACTATGCCCAATATTTCTCAATATTGGGCATTGGGATGCCTATGTACCCCCAATACGCATTCTTAAAGACCTACTAGGATCTTCACTAGACATGTAATTTTCTGGAATGTTACACCAATGATCCCCACATTCAATCACATGTAATCGTTACATACTATGATGTTAAGATAAAAATTAAGATCGTCGGACAACTATAAATATGCATGCTAACTCTTCTATAAATTCCATAAGTAAGGTGGTACATGTAGAACTACTGAAATACTTTAACAACTCTAAGACAACACCAGCTATGTCCTTTAAAATAACCAACACTTTTGAAAGAAAACCTTTCTTAGGCTTAACAATTCACAATAATAAACTTACAACTCAACCTAGGTGTAGGTCCTCTCAAATGCTCGATACCAGATAAAATTAATCATTTCTCACCTTGCCAATGCATACCTTGAAAAATACATCATTAATTTGAATTGTAATTTCCACCGTATAACACAATCTCTTTCTCTATCAACATTAGCTTGTACAATCAATCTCGGTCTTGCCCGAAAAGGCATAAAACTGAGCTCTGTCATCTTGATATACAATAAATTTACCCCCCCCCTTCCCCTCTCCCCCAAAGAAAATAATCAATAAAACTTATTAGTATTATAGTAAAAACATCAAATCATCATGAATAAAAATAGTATTGCTTTTAAATAGCTAAATGTTATAAATCCATTGAACTAAGTGAATGATCCATTTATTCATGAAGTTATCCTTATTATGGATATGTATTCCCAATATTTATCCTTATCTTGGATATGTATGTTCCCAAGGTGACATGAACCTTTATGGGATAATGATGTATCTATTAATTTGACATTCATCAAAGTGACCTTTGAGGTGATTTCTCTACTTATAAATAGAGATATCATTCTCAATGTATGACACACTTGAATAGAAGAAACATCTTCTTTCTTCCATCTTACTTCTCTTGTCTTCTTCTCTCTATATTATATTATGAGTTTGATTTTATAACACGTTATCAACACGAATATCTATGTTAATATCAAGGTTCTTGATATTTGGACAACTAGCATAGTTTGTACACCCTTGTTTCTTATTAAAATTTTTATCATAAAAAAAGAGGAAAAGATGGCGAAGTCGACACACTCAACGACAAAGTTGGATTGTTTCAAGATGCTTCCAATTTGTTTAACATATTCTGGCTGCATTAGGTATTGGTAATTTGATATAAGTGGTATTTACTTTTTATTCACCTTGATATTATCTAATTATTTATGGTATAAATTTGTCAATCCTTAAAAAAGAGGAATCTTGTAATTTGACTGAGTAGCACGTGGTTATTGGGATTGATTTAAAGTTTATAATAAATAACAACATCACTATTAGAAGTGATATTATTTTAAAGGGATTATGGGAAAGTCCTATAATGCTTTGGCCTATCATGTCATTGGTTGAGTATAAGAATGTGGATTTAAGTCCCATCACATCAAAAGGGCAAGACATCAGGTTAAGTCCAGATGCACATAATGGAAAATGCTTGAGGATAAGACGATAAATTCAAGTTTTATTGCACCAAAAGGGTAAGATATCAATTTGAGTTTTGATGCACCGTGATGATAATGTATTGGGTTCAAGTGCCATAAAATTATGGCGTAACGCACCTTATATGGGTAAGACATTGAGTTTGAGTCAATGCACCATAGTTATAATGAAATGATGACTAAGGCAAAATAATATATTTTTGATTAATAGTTTTGAAATTCATCTAATTGAATTTACTCCATCCCCTAAAGCGAATATGGTAGCAGTAATGATAGGTTTTGAAATATGCCCAATTGCGCCATTCTATAGTAAGAATGTGGTAGTAGCGAATTATAAGTATGAAAGACGACAAGTGATTAAATGTATGAATAGGGGCGCACAGGGACAAATTATAATAGTCATGTAATTATAAAAGGGAAGAATAATATGAGTTCTTCAAATAGTCTTTCAAACTGTGAAAAATAATTTTATCATCAAAATGACATGAAAGGTCATTGGACACACGGTTATCGTGCGACCTACTTTGATAAGTTTTATAAATTCTCCATCAAAATAAAAGAATATAAAGCGGTGGTACACTTTATCTTTCAAAGTGATGTTGAGGTGGGTCATGTAAATATGTCAAATATAAAGGTATGACATGTAAATATGTCAAATATAAAGGTATGACATGTATAAATGGTTATGGTCAACTCATGAGGAGATTGTGACTTGTAATAAGCATGCGAATGTTTGCCAATTCTTGAAAATGAAAGTGTCAAAATATGAATAAGAACATATTCATGTATGGTTGAAAAATATGCCACAACTCACCTCTACGGGAGGTTTGAGAAATAAATAAATTTCATTTGGTAGGAATGGTCAATGGTCGTGTATATTATGGTATGTTTATTGTTAACTACCGAGAGGGCAAAAGAAAGAAATAACTATTGCCTATAAAGGTTATGACCATGACCAAATTAAAATTAGTTTGTGGCAATACAAATTTGTCATCGGTTGTGTACGTATGATACGATAAAAGTAAAACAAGAAACATGTCTTGCTCGTAATAATTTTTACCATGACAATAATAATATAATTTTCTCCTTGAAGGAGATGTTCACCATATGGATGGTGCATGGAATATGTAATAATACACAAAATTAATTGCAAGCTCAAACAAGTTGTGTTATTACCAAAGGAATAATATTGGGGTTTTAGTAAGTCACAAAAGAAACTTTTTAAGTTTTGGATGAATTGAGAATCAATATTGAGACTATAAATTATAAAAAGATTTGTTATCTTCAGATTCTACAACCGAAGTGGGTTATAAATATTTATGTAAAATATTATCCATTTTTTCCTCTTATTTGTTGCACACTAACATGAACATGCTGATGAAATCACATGCAAAAGTAAACTATAAGTGTATTGGGACAAAGATCAGTTGGCATGACCGGTTGACCATTCTTGTTTAAATGTGATGCAAATGCATTTGAGAATTCATGTGGATTATATGATCAAGAAATAAAGGATTCTTCAAGAATTCTCCTTTGTTTCAATTCTCTTGATAAAATTATCATTGTACGAACTAAGGGAAGGATTGTATTCCCTGAAATTATTTGGAACATATAAAAAGGTGAATATGGGCTCATTTACCTGCCATGTGGATCATTTGCAACTATATGATAGATACATCTATGCACTGGTCACATGTGCTTTGTTGTCAACTTACAAATTTATGTTTGTAAGGTTGTTTGCTCGATTGTTAAATTAAGAGCACAGTTCCAACTATGAAATTACACTGATAATGCTGGTTGGTTTAACAGAAATTGTATGCGTCCAATTATAGCTAAACCATAGGTATGAGAACAAAACTCCCAAATAAGATATGGTATGAGATAAATTTATTTAACATGTAGAAACACATGTATTCATCAATCCAACTAGGTTTCCCCATCATAATTTGTTCAGAGTCAGAAACCAAATAATTTTCATCTAAAGTTTGAACGTGCGATTATAATTTTAATTGCTTCACCACGCACAAAAATGAATTTCAAAATAAGGTTGGGATGAATGTGAGATTTCCTAACATTAGGGGGAGAGCTGATTGACCGCTAAAAAATTATTTACGAGGTTAATTATGAATAAACTAGATCCTCGTTAAAAGAAAATGGGAACTTGAAGTTCAAGGAATAATTCTTTTGCATAATGTTGTAAATCTATTGCCAGATGAATTTACTGACCCTATGTTATAATTCAGCTGCAAATGCTCTAAAGAGAAGTCCTTGAAGGACAAAATCTATGATATGTCTGAAACGTCATAGACCGATTGGTTCCAAATGTAAAATTTCTTGAAGAAGGAGAAGAGCAAATGATTAATATGGTCATGATAATGAGGCAAGTGATATAAGAGAGCACCACGACATAACACTTCATAAAACCTTGAAAAAGGTTTAGGTACCTGAAAATGATGAAAAATGAAAAGATCACGATAAGGTATTTCATGTTGGAATCGATATCAAATAACCGTCGACGGTATCTTTGATATGAAGTAAAGCTAAATGATATAAATTGTGACGAGGATCTTGAATTCAGATCTGTCATATAGAGTGGACAAATAAATGGTTGACAAGTAAAATGCATAAGTCAAATATATTTATGTTTCACTAAGAAAGATGTTTTAGACTGCTAGTCCATAAATCAAGGTATAATGTCAATGGGGTACAAATAAATTATTATGCTATAGTATAACCGTAAGATATCAAGTACGACTTATGCCTCGAGGCATAACGGTTTTCTGTAGAAGTCCTGACATTATTGGAGATGTTTCTCCTATGGTGGATACAATGAGATTTTCTTTGATCTGACAGCATATTAAAAACTTGAATGCATATAATGAATAATTTCCATGCCTAGCTAGACAACGAAGGTTATATGAAAAATACTTGGAGTAATCAAGGTGTATGAAACATATAAAAGTTTGGAAGAGACTTTTTTGATAAAGCTTCAAGAATCGTTGTATGGATTGAAATAATCAAGGAAGGAAAGGGTACAAAAATATGACCCTAATTGTCCTTGCATTTTTATGGAAAAGTCAGGATCTGAATTTGTTATAATAGTTGTGTATGTTGATGACTTGAACATCATTAGCACTCTTAAAGTGATTTCAATAGCTGTTGAGTATTTGAAAAGGTGAAAATGTCTTGGTAAGATAGAATTTTGTCTTGACCTACAGATTGATGATTTGACGAATGAAATATTTGTCGAAAAGTCAACATACACAGAAATATTTTGATGCAATTTTATATGGATAAATCACATTCATTGAGTACCGCAATGATTATGAGATCGTTTGAAATAAATGATGATTCCTTTTGATCTAAAGAGAAGGATAAAGATCTTCTTGGTGATGAAACTCCATGTCTTAGTGCAATGAGGGCACTAATGCATCTTTCTAACAATACTCGACCAGATATCTGTTTTACAGTGAGTTTACATGCAAGTTCTTCCCTAACAAAATATCATTGAAATGTGTTAAGCACCTACTTGAATATCTTTGAAGGATTATATACATAAGTTTATTCTATTTCGAGGAATCCAAGTTAGAACTGATTGGTTACGCAGATGCAGAATATTCATCTGATCCGCATAAATCTCGATCTCAAGCACGCTATTTGTTTGCATGTGGAGACACAATAATATTTTGGCGATCAATGAAGCAAATATTGCTAATCAATTCTTCAAACCATGCAGAAATAAAAGCTTTCCATAAAGCAAGTCGAGAGTGCATCTGGTTGAGATCAATGACACACCATATTGCGGAAATATGTCTTTTTTCTTTGAAAAAGAATTAATCAACCACAATATACAAAGATAATCAACTGCAAATAAAAGTGCCCACAAGATGATTGTTGCTATGAACAAGCTGAATGAGCAATTTACTTGCAGTAATGAGGTCACGAATATAATGATTGTCAAGAATGTATTTTTCACACCCCGAGCCTACACCCTGGACGTGGCGGACACTCAAATACCATTGCTGGCCTCGAGTGGACCCTTGGACTTACTTACTTACTCAGCGGAAGACTTAAACACAAGAGATAACTGAAGAAATAACTTAAAAGTAATACTTAAGCAAAGTGGAAACTCAAGTCCTAATCGTTTACATGTGAAATGAAAAGACTAAAGAAACTAACACTATCTGTCAATGGAGCCTTTAAAATAAAGAGGAATGTTGGGACATAATTCCCAATCATCCTAACAACTGAAAACTAAAAACAATAACTTGAATGATAAAGATGTCCTACGGAATGAAGGGAGGCTCACCAACTGACTCTGAACTGCTCACTGGATCAATGATACACCGAATGCTGATCCTTGTTACTTGTGTCTGCATCAAGATACAATACATGACAACTGGCATTAATACATTGAATGTACGAGTATGCGAGTTGAAAAGCTAAAGCAAGTTAAGCTCGAAGAGAGTAAAAAGAAACACTTACCTTGACTCTGCTCAACTAATGAATAACATAACTCAATATAACTAACTCATTTTATTATATAAAAGTTTAAAGACACGTGCAATATAAAAAAAGTTGTTTCAAATATGTTTTTCAACTCTGTGTATGCAAAGATACAATTAACTCTGAGATGTATGTAAAAATACAAAATAAACTGATGTAAACTCATAATCTTAATAAAATACATATCATGCTTCATTTCAAAGTCTACTTGTGTAATGCATGAATAAAGTTCTATACCCCCATTCATACTAAGCAGAACCTCTTGAAGAACCATGCAATTATTGCTGTGGGAGTTTCTCTAACCGACAACCATAATTTATACTATATTTCAATTGAATTAACTTCAAACTTTTAGATCAGTTATTTTCTATTCAACTATATTACATACTTGTACATTCAATGAATTGATATATTTCCTTTATTTTGTAGCAATGAGAAGGAAGAAATCTAATCAAATCAAAAGGATCCTTACATTAAGACTATTTCAATATAGAACTCATAATTACATACATTACGATGATCAAATTCATGAATCTTTTAATTATCTATTTGAATTAATGTGTTATGATATATTGATTGAATTTTACTTTTTATAAATATATTACACTAGATAGTATGTGTAGTGGCCTTTTTTTTAACAATAAAAATATTAACCATTTATCAATATGGATAAGTACAAGTAAAGTGGTCAACTACTTTACTGGTCAATATAAAATAACATTATTTATCATATATAGATATAAATACACGTGATACTCCATAAGAACTTAATTTATTTTAAAATAGATGTTGCACTTTAAGCTACTTGATATGAGTTCCATTGTCTTATTAAATAATTTTTTACTGCTTGTGCTTTCAACACCTACTTTGAATATTACAAATGATAAATTACCACATGCCCCCTCCGATTTAATTTATTCATCTATTTTTTTCTTGGCAGATAATTAATGATAATAAAGAAGATTTTTTAATCTGGTAATCTTAAATTGAAGATATTTAAAATGCATCAAGGTTCTCTTTATTCTTATGTTCTTAAACATGGAAAACGAAAATTAAAAACTAAGAGTTACCAACAAGGAAAAAAGACATTCCTCTTTAGAAGGACAAAAAAACAAGAAAAGAAATTGAAACGAAGTAAGTACTTAATAAACACATTCCATTCTATGATAAACATATTGAAAGATAAATTCAAATCAAAATATAGTATAAACGTAATCATGAATATTACAAACTTAACACTATAAGTATCAAATTAGTGATTGAATTTTAATTAAAGCAAGAAAATTCTATTTATTGGATCCCGATGGCCCTTCATCAGAATCAGACAAAGAATGATTTATAACTCTTAGAGGATCAAATGCACTTCCAATGGTTTGATATGGAAATTCATAACCAAGCTCCCTTTTTATTCTCACTACTCTTTCAATTTCTTTATCTGCAGATTTCAAGGCCTAGCACAAATTTTTAAGGTCAAAGGAACTGAGTTTTTCAATTGGAGGTTCTTTCCTCGATGCTTGAAGTGTTTATCCAATTTTTTTTTCTTTTTCTAGTGAAATCTTCTGTCTGTTTAGATTCCTATTTGATCTCATCAATACTTACATTTTGATGAGCAATAACGCTAGGGGTAGGAGCATCACTATCAGTCGGAGGTTTTTTACCAAAAAATCTATTCATAATAGACCCACATGAATATGATTTATTGCTAGTAGAAAAAACTATAACAGCAACATCAGTACCACACAAATTTAAAGTAGAGAGCTTAGTTACCTTTTTAAAGACTCCATCACATTGTTTTGAGAATGTTACTTATAAATTGCTTTGATTTTGCATCCTCTCCATTTCAACTATTCTTCGTCCATTAGGTCTTATCATGGAAAAGTTTTTATTTTTAGAATGTAAGAAAATGTGATGTTGTGTTTCTCTTCTAAAGAGTAATTTATAGAGATAAAATCATCAAAGTATTTGTTGAAAACGATCTCAAATGACAAAAAAGTAAAAATATTCATGATGTTTCCTTATTTCGTAGATTTTGTAACATCTCATAATTTTGAATAGCTAGGAATAATCTCCGAAACTAAAAATATTCATTTTTGGAAAGAAAGGGAAAAATCTGAAATATTGCCTAAGTTAAGAAAGTGAGTTTTGACCATTTTCAGATGACCATTACTCCTAGCTCAAGATGAGTTAGAGGTAATTCTTGATATTGTTAGGACTACCTTGGAAAGATCTTACGAACGCAGTTGAGTTTGCACATTTTGATCTCGTATGAGGGAGATATGCCTATCGGAAGTTGGGCTGTTGAAGTAAGGAAAGTCCCAATCCAGATTTAAGGAAGGACATACTAGTATTTTCACCAATTAATTTTCTATTTCATTTTAGGGGTTTATATGGGGTAAAAACAAGCTTGAGTTCAGATTGAAAAATTAAACTTTACGATTAGGGTTTGGAGAAGAGAGAAGAGTAGAACGAAAGGGAGAAATGGCAAGAATTCGCCAAGAACACCAAGTTTGCGAGTGGAATTCGTCGGGGTGATCCCTATCAAAGGTATGTGAGATCTTTTCGTGTTGGGTTAGTTCACCCACACACCAACTTGATTAAATTCAGCGATTTTGAGTAGGTTGAATGATAAAAAGTGAAGTTCTTGAATAACATTATTGAATTCTTGTTGGTTGAGTTATTACATGACTAGTGTTGATTTGATTCGCGTTTACAGGTTGTTTTTCGAGTCAAATCTATTGGGTATTGAGGGTAATAATGATCTTAAGTGTTTGGGGAAAGAACCATGGAAGTTTACAGGGTTTAGAGATTAAAACCCGAGGAGAAAAGTTGAAATGCCTGTCCGTAGGGCCTTACGGCGCCGCGCCTCCCATAGCCCCACAAGACAATCTCTGCCCGTAGGGCCTTAGGGTGCCGCGCTAGCCAGAGCGCCCCATCTTGGACTCTGAAGTTTGGGGCCTGGCGCCCCACGCCTCTCAGAGAACCAAGGACGCCAATTTACCCCATTCATTTCCCTACTCTTTCGTACTAGATTCTAAGTGATGCACCCATGTTTTTTAGTTATTAAAAAACTCTAAGTTTCATCTAAACATCATGAAATCATCCATAAACATGAGATAGTGAACCTTGAATCCATAATCCAATTCAAGAAAAGCTAAGATTAAAGTCAAAGAAGTTAGAGTTAAGTCTAGAAGTTAAGAAGTAAGTCAAAGCAAAGTTTCTTAAAGTTTCAAGAGTCTTTCATAAACGTTTTAACTTTGTTTTTAGACTCAAGTTTCATGTTAAGTAAAGAGTAAAGAGTAAAGAGTTGAAGTCTTTCCTTCAAAGAAATATAAGGGAACTAAGTATTCACTAAGAGTTGATTTAACACTCAAGTTTCAAGCTAAGTAAAAAGTAAAAAGTAAAAAGTTGTGTTCATTTCTCAAAAGTTATAAGGGAAATAAATATTCCATAAGAGTCTGTAATTGTTTTCACATTTAATTTAAGGGGAAACTAATATTTCCAAAAGAGTTTTGAGCAAGAAAAGGGAACATTGATTCCACGAGAGCTTTCTAAAGCTAAATATTGAGCAATTATCTCAACCCAAAGAAGGAAGTTGTTTTTAAAAGCATGAGGTAAAGCATATTTTGGGAGTAGTATTAAGCACTGATATGGTGATGAGAGTTCTTATTAACTTAAGTCTCCATGAAAACCATGTAGCCATTATGGGTATTAACGGTTCATACTTTTTAGATGATCACGTAAGTTAAGCTAGTGAATCCACTAAGTTAAGTAGTTATATGCGATAACAAAGTATAGGACAAATCTGGCAGCTTGGGAAAGACGTTGTATCAACACTTAGACTCATATTGGTGGTTGTCGATTAGAGAATCTCCAATAGAAATTATATTACTTCATATATAAGTAAAATTGAGTTGGTTATCGCATTTCATTTAACGAACTAAGTGTTTACATTGTTTTATAAGCTTTTGATATATTGCATATTTCTTGTTGCTTTATATTAAGTTAAGTTATTCATGAGTTATTTTTATAGGATATTGTGGGGTCTGTTCCAACATCCTTCTTAGTATTATAGAGGCTTCATAGATAGTCAGCCAACTTAGTTTTGAGTTTCTTCTTTGTATTGCAGATGTGTTGCTATGAGACTTAAGTGTCATTTTGGCCAAGTTATTTAATTCAAGTTATTTTATGAGAATGTTTGCTTGTAATGAGTTAAGTCTTACGTTGAATTAAGAAGTTAGTCTAAGGGTTTTCTCAAAGCCAGCAATGGTCATTGAGTGTTGACCATGTACAGGGTGTAGGATCGGGCGTGACAAAATTTGTATCAGAGCACAAAGTTCAAGAGTCCTAGGGAGTCTATGAAGTTATGTATGTAGATTCCTAGTTATCGGTGTGAAGCGCCACATCTTAATAAGAAGGCTGCAGCATTTAGGAATTTATCACTTCTTTCATATTCTTTTTTGTGCGTTAGAGTTTATCTCTAAAAGTCTCTCTCTAATTTGTGTTTTCACGTGTTTCAGATAACTATGACTCCACGAAGAGCAGCAAGAGTTGGTCTATCTAGGAGGAATGTAGAGGAACCAAAGTTGTCTAATGCACCTGAAGTGCAACCTCAAGGGTAAGTTACGAACGTTGAGTTTCGTGAGGCTATTAGGATGTTAAGTGAAGCGGTGACTAACCAAGTCAAGCAACAACGAATAGATCGACAAGACGAGGCTGACACTTCAAGGATTCGTGAGTTCTTGAAGATTAACCCTCTAAGTTTTACCAGTTCGAGCACTAGTGAGGATCACGAGAATTTTGTGCAGGGGTTGAAGAAGGTCTTTAATGTGATGCATGTCATTGAAGCTGAAAGGGTTGAGCTAGCTGCATACTAATTGAAAAATGTGGCTAAGACTTGGTTCGATCAGTGGAAGGAGAGCAGAGATGAGGATGCACCACATCCGAGTTGGGCTTATTTTGAAGAGGCTTTCTTGGGGCGTTTCTTTCTGGAGAATTGAAAGAGGCTAGGGTACAAGAGTTCCTTACTCTGAAACAGGTCTCTTTGAGTGTGCATGAGTATGACTTGAAGTTCACCTAGATGTCCTGCTATGCTCCTGAAATGGTTGAAGACATGAGGAGAAGAATAAGCTTATTTGTCAATGGCTTGGGTCATGCATCAAGCAAAGAGGGCAGGGCTGCGATGCTGATAGGAGACATGGACAAATATAGGTTGATGGTCTATGTGCAGTAGGTCAAAGAGGAGAAGCTAAGGGACGGAGAAGATCATTGGAGCAAGAAAGCTAAAAATGGGAATGAGTCTGGGTAACAGAAATGTGGTATGAATCGACCACAATTTCAGAAACAAAAGGGGCATGCACCATCATCTTCTAGTGCTCCTGTACCCAGAAACAAAGGTGAGCATCATGGACATATTTTGTAGAATTTCAAAGCTAGACCAACACAATCTCAAGGAAGTGTAGCACATTAAGGTAGGTTGGCTCCTGCATGTGCTAAGTGTGGTAGAGTCCACCCAGGTAAATGTTGTGATGGCAAGACAAGTTTCTTTAACTATGGTCAAGAGGATCACTTAATGAGTAAGTTCCCTAAGAATAGGCAGGGTAGTGGAAATCCGGGAAACAGAGCCCAATCTTCATCAATTGCTCCACCAGACAGGGCTACACCTAAAAGAGCCACTTCTGGTACTGGCGGAGGGGCAAACCTCCTCTATGCAATCACTAGCTGCCAAGCACAAGAGAACTCTCCAGATTGTTTCAATGGCATGATCAAAGTCTTTACTTTTGATGTTTATGCTTTGCTAGACCCAAGAGCAAGTTTGTCTTTTGTAACTCCTTAAGTTGCAAATAAGTTTGAGATTCTTCTTGAGAAAGTTTGTAAACCTTTATGTGTTTCTACACATGTTGGGGAGTCTATTCTAGCGGAATGAGTCTATTGTGATTGTCCTATTTTCATCAATCACAAGAACACCATGGCTGACCTAGTGGAGTTAGACATGGTAGATTTTGGTATCATTCTAGATGTGGACTGACTTCATGCCTGGTATGCATCAATAGATTGTAGAACTCGAGTTGTCAAGTTTCAGATTCCTAATGATCCAGTTATAGAGTAGAGTAGTAGTTAGCAGTGCCTAACGATCATTTCATTTCGTACCTTAATGCGAGAATGTCAATTTCAAAGGGTTGTATCTATCATTTAGTCTGAGTTAATGACTCAAGTGCTGAGCTATCTTCCCTTCAATCAGTTTCTATAGTAAAGGAGTTTAAAGAAGTCTTTCCTGATGATCTACCTGGAGTTCCTTCTGATAGAGAAATAGAATTCGACATAGACATCATTCTAGGTACTCGTCCTATATTTATTCCTCCGTATAGAATGGCACCAACATAGTTGAAAGATCTGTATAAAGGTTTCATTAAGCCAAGTGTCTCACCTTGGGGCACTCTGATCTTGTTTGTAAGAAAGAAAAATGGTTCCCTTAGGATGTGTATAGACTACCGTCAACTTAATAAGGTTACCATCAAGAATAAGTATCCTCTTCCAAGAATAGATGTTCTATTCGATCAACTTCAGGGTGCCACCTGTTTTATGAAAATAGACCTCGGATCTGGCTACCATCAGTTGAAAGTCAGGGAATGTGACATTCCGAAGACGGCTTTTATAACATATGGGCATTATGAGTTTTTGGTAATGCCCTTTGGTTTGACCAATGTGCCTACAACATTCATCGATCTTATGAATAGAGTCTTCAAAGCTTATCTAGACATGTTTGTTATCGTTTTCATTGATGACATACTAATCTATTCAAGGAATGAAGAAAATCATGATAGTCACCTCAGAATATTCCTTCAAACTTTGAAATATAAGGAGTTATATGCTAAGTTTTCAAAGTGTGAGATTTGGCTTAAATCGATGGCATTCTTGGGCCACATAGTTTCCGGTGATGGGATTAGAGTTGATACCCAAAAGATAGAAGAAGTTCAGAGTTGGCCTAGACCCACGTCTCTAACTGATATAAGGTGTTTATTGGGTTTGAATGACTACTATAAAAGGTTTGTTGAGGGGTTTTCATCTATTTCGTCAAGTTAAATTTCAATGGTCTGAAGCTTGTGAGAAAAGCTTTCAGAAGTTAAAGAAGAGGTTGACTACTGCCCCAGTCTTGACCTTACTAGAGGCTACTCAAGGTTTTGTGGTGTATTATGATACATCTAGAGTTTGGTTGGGCTGTGTGTTAATGCAGAATGACAAGGTTATAGCTTATGCCTCAAGATAGTTAAAGGTTCATGAGAAGAATTATCTAACCCATGACTTAGAGTTGGCAGCGGTAGTTTTTGCCTTGAAAATGTGGCGTCACTTCTTGTATGGATTTCACGTTGACATATTCACTGAACACAAGAGCCTACAATATGTGTTCACCCAGAAAGAGCTCAATCTTAGACAGAGGAGGTGGTTAGAATTACTCAAGGATTATGACATCAGTATTATTTACCACCCATGTAAGGCTAATGTAGTTGATAATGCTTTAAGCAGGTTATCCATGGGCAGTACCACCTATGTTGAGGAAGAAAAGAGGGAGTTAGGCAAAGATGTGCACATACTTGCACACCTGGGAATCAGACTTATGGATTCCAAAGAAAGAGGGATAATGGTGTGAAATGGGACTGAATCATCACTAGTGTCAGAGGTGAAAGAAAAACAATACCAAGACCCCATTTTTCTTGATTTTAAGGCGAGTGTTCATAAATAAAAAATATTAGCTTTTGAACAAGGGGAATATGGTGTGCTGAAGTATCAAGGTAGATTGTGTGTACCTAGGGTGGATGAACTCCACGAGAGAATCATGGAGAAAACTCATAGCTCCAAATATTCCATTCATCTGGGTTCTACAAATCTGTACCACGATTTAAGAGAGGTATATTAGTGGCAATGTATGAAGAAGGGCATTGCTGAGTTTGTTGTGAAGTGCCCGAATTGCCAGCAAGTGAAAGTAGAACAACAAAAGCCTAGAGGATTTGCTCAGAATATAGAACTTCTGGAATGGAAGTGGGAGATTATTAATATGGACTTCATCACAGGCTTGCCAAGGTCTCGCAAGAAGCATGATTCTATTTGGGTGATTGTCGATAGAATGACAAAATCAACCCACTTTTTGCCGATAAATACCACTAATTCGGCAGAGGATTATGCGAAGTTATACATTAAGGAGGTAGTGATACTTCATAGAGTCCTGGTTGTGATCATTTTAGTTAGAGGTTCATAATTTACTGCACAACTCTGGAAATCTTTTTAGAAAGGTTTGGGTTTAATGGTGAACTTAAACACTGCTTTTCATCCTCAGACGGATAGGAAAGAGGAGCGTACTATCCACACCTTAGAAGATATTTTGAGGGATTGTGTGATTTATTTCAAGGGGAATTGGGATGATAACCTACCTCTCATTGAGTTCGCTTACAACAAAAAATACCATTCGAGCATCCAAATGGCTCCATACGAAGATTTTTACGGGAGAAGATGCAGATCTCTTATTGGGTGGTTCAAAGATTATGAAGCAGGGTTGATAAAACCAGATCTAGTTGACCAAGCCATGGAGAAAGTGAAGGTGATTCAAGATACACTGAGAATGGCACATAGTGGTAAAAAATCCTACACATATGTTAGGAGAAGGCCGTTGGAGTTTGAAGTGGATGATTGGGTATACTAGAAGATTTCACCCATGAAGGGTGTTATGAGGTTTGGTAAGAAGGGGAAACTTAGTCCTCGGTATATTGTACCTTATCACATAGCTAAAAGGATTGGCAATGTAGATTATGAGTTAGAGCTGCCACAAGAGTTAGCAGTAGTTCATCCAGTATTTCATATCTCTATGTTGAAAATATGCATGGGCATTGATTATACCAACTGAAAATATTGGGATTAATGATACCTTATCCTATAATTAGATTCCGGTTCGGATTTTAGATCACCAAGTTTGCAAATTGAGAACAAAGGAGGTTGCATCAGTCAAGGTCCTTTGGAGGAACCAATTTGTTGAAGAAACGACTTGGAAAGCTGAAGAGGATATGAAGAAGAGGTTATACACATCTCTTTGAATCCAGAGAGAATGCAGGTCAAGGTACTACTTCTCTTCTTAGTACTTTATAAACTATGAGTAAGATTTTGGTTACTTGTTTTTGTTTGTTGAGCGTTGAACTTGATGTTATAATCCTTAGCTTAGCGAAAGAAATCTCATTCAAGGACGAATGTTCCCAAGGGGGAGATATTGTAACATCTAATAATTGAAATATCTAGGAATAAGATAAGAAACTAAAAATATTCATTTTTGGAAATAAAGGGAAAATTTGAAAAATTGCCTACGTTAAGAAAGTGAGTTTTGGTCATTTTCAAAAGGTCATAGCTCCTAACTCAGGATGAGTCAGAAGTAGTTCTTGATCTGGTTGTAAGCCCTTGGAGAGGTATTTCCAATGCCGCTGAGTTTGTGCATTTTTTTTATCTTTTATGAGTAAGATATGCCTATCGGAAGTTGGACTATTGAAGTAAGGGAAGTCCCAATCCGGATTTAAGGAAGGGCAAACTAGTATTTTCATCAATTAATTTCCAATTCCATTTTAGGGGTTTATTTGGGGTAAAAACATGTTTGAGTTCATATTGGAAAATTAAACTTTACGCTTAGGGCTTGGAGAAGAGAGAAGAGAAGAAGGAAATGGAGAAAATGCAAGAAATCGCCAAGAACACCAAGGTTTGCGAGTGGAATTCGTCGGGGGTGATCCCTATCAAGGTATGTGAGATCTTTTCGTGTTGGGTTAATTCACCCACATATCAACTTATTTAAATTCATCAATTTTGAGTAGGTTGAATGATAAAAAGTGAAGTTCTTGAATAACATTGTTGAATTTTTGTTGGTTGAGTTGTTACATGACTAGTGTTGATTTGACTCGTGTTACAGGTTGTTTTTCGAGTCAAATCTATTGGGTATTGAGGGTAGTAATTATCCTAAGTGTTTGGGGAAAGAACCATGGAAATTTAGAGGGCTTAGAGATGAAAATCGGAAGAGAAAATTCAAAACGCTTGTCTGTAGGGCCCTGGGGTACCGCACCTCCCATAGCCCAACATGACAATCTCTATCCATAGGGCCTTGGTGCTCCGCACCAGACCCAGTGCCCCAGCTTGGCCTCTGAAGTTTGGGACCTGGCACCCATGCCTCTCAGAGCGCCAAAGACGCCTGTTTACCCCATTCATTCCCCACTATTTCATACTAGTTCCTAAGTGATGTACCCACGTTTCTTAGTTTAGTCCAACACTCTAAGGTACATATAAACATCATGAATTATCCATAAACATGAGATCATGAACCTTGAATCCATAATCAAATTCAAGAAAAGTTAATATCAAAGTCAAAGAAGTTAAGTCTAGAAGTTAAGAAGTAAGTCAAAAAGCAAAGTTTCCTAAAGTTTCAAGAGTCTTTAATAAACATTTTAACTTTGTTTTAAGTTTCAAGTTTCAAGTTAAGTAAAGATTAAAGAGTTGAAGTCTTTCCTTCAAATAAATATAATGGAATTAAGTATTCCCTAAGAGTTGATTAAGACTCAAGTTTCAAGATAAGTAAAGAGTAAAAAGTTGAGTTCATTTCTCAAAAGTTATAAGGGAGCTAAGTATTCCCTAATAGTCTATAAATGTTTTCACATTTAAGTTAAGGGGAAACTAAGATTTCCAAAAGAGTTTTGAGCAAGAAAAGGGAACATTGATTCCAAGAGAGCTTTCTAAAGCTAAGTATTGAGCAATTATCTCAACCCGAAGAAGGAATTTGTTTTTAAAAAGATGACCTAAAGTATATTTTGTAAGTAGGTCACCGATGTGGGGATGAGAGTTCATATTAACTCAAGTCTCCATGAAAACCATGTAGCCATCATGAGTATTAACGGGTCATACTTTTTAGATGATCATGTAAGTTAAGTTAGTGGATCCACTAAGTTAAGTAGTTCTATGCGAAGACAAAATATAAGACAGTTTTGGCAGCATGGGCATGACGTTGTATCACCACTTAGGCTTATAATGGTGGTTGTTGGTTAAAGAATCTCCCACAAAAGTTATATTACTTCATATATAAGTAAAGTTGAGTTTGTTATTGCATTTTCTGTAATGAACTAAGTGTTTATATTGTGTTATAAGCTTTTGATATATTGCATATGTCTTGTTGCTTTATATAAAGTCAAGTTATTCATGAGTTAAGCAGAGTTAATGTAAGTGTCCTTATTACTCCTTTCAAGCTTAAGTTGTAGTTAGCATTCCAACCCGCATACTCGTACATTTAATGTACTGATGCCAGTTGTTCTGCATAATATCATGATGCAGACGCATGTAACCAGGATAAGCATCATCCAACGTCTCGTTGATCTAACTAAGCACTTGTAGTTAGTAGTGAGCCTCCTTACATTCCGGAGGACACTATTGATTTGAGTCTTTCTTTTTATAGGATGTTGTGGGTTCTGTCCCAATATCTAACTTTGTATAATAGAGGCTTGATAGACAGTCAGACAATCTAGTTTTGAGTCTTTTCTTTGTGTTGCAGATGTTTTGCTATGAGACTTCAGTGTCATTTTGGCCAAGTTATTTAATTCAAGTTATTTTCTGAGAATGTTTTCTTGTATTGAGTTAAGTCTCCTGCTGAGGTAAGGAAGCCAGCCAAGGGTCCGCACAAGTCCAACAATGGTCATTGAGTGTCGGCCACGTCCAGGGTGTAGGCTTGGGGCGTAATAGATTTGAATTTATATTAATTAAATTTTTGTTTTTGGTTCATTGTATTGTTAGTCAAAGTGTACAAATAGTAATTACAAATGACATATTTTTTAGTTAGATTATGTCATTGTATTATTAAAAAAAAATTATAGTGTCATTTTTTTATAACATATTTTAGTAAGTTAATATGTAAATTGATGATAATTTCTGAGGTAAATATTTTTTATTGTGTCTTTATATTTTCTAAAATTGCTCTTGTTCAATTATGTATATTTCCTAATAAAGTCATGCTTAATAAAGACAATCCACTATTATGAACAATATGAAAATACATGTTATCTAACTCATATTTAACATACAAAAAGTTTTAAGCACCTCTATTTACAATTTTAAGTTAGTTATGTGTGTTCTAGAGCGTTGCTAGACTCGTAAAATATACTTGTAACTTATGACAAGTTAAAGAATATAGTAGTATAAAATCCTAATGCAATTTAACTTGTATAAACTACTTAAGAATATTCTCGAGCACTTTATAATTCATTTTAAATTCTTAATATGATATAATGAATTTTGTGTCTTTTTTTTTATCATCCAACCATATGATACTTGGACATTATATGATGCATTATGAAATAATTCATAATAACCATCCAAAAGAGTATAAATTTAAATTTTTGTATGTACTTCAGTTTCATAATATCATCTATCTAACTTTGCGACTTTAAATCACTTTAGTGAAACTCAACCATATCCCTTATTCATTATTTTTTGTCATTTATTTGTGTAGGTTAATAACTTTTTTCAGTGATGCTTCTTCTTTTTATCTGTAGATATCTATATGTTGAATAATTTCTATTACTTTCATAACATATTTCTTTGATTAATAATTTCTACACGTAAAACGAATAAATACACAAAACTTGACACATCAAAAAATCTAGAGAGAGTTTTACTTGAGCAGTTACCTCTTTAAGATGCCCTTTGTAACAACTCATAATTCGTAATAGCCAAGAATTAGCTAAGAAACTAAAATTTCTCACTTTTGGAAAGAATAGGAAAATATGGAAAATTTCCTAAGTTTAAAAAAGTGAATTTTGGTCATTTTACACAATCATAACTTCTAGCTCATGATGAGTTAGAGTCAGTTCCTTATACGGTTGGAAATCCCATGGAAAGATCTTTCCAATGGCGCCAAGTTTGCATGATTTCGATATCGTATGAGGGAGATACGCCTTTCAGAAGTTGGGTTGTTGTAGTGAGGAAAGTCCAATTCTGGATTTTAGTTAGGGAAACCTTGTCTTTTCACCCAACTTTTTCCTAATTAGTTTTAAAGGTTTATTAGGGGTAAAACTAAGTCTTAAGTTAGTTTTAGAAAATTAGAATTGTCACGCCCCGAGCTACCCCCAAGACGCGGACACGGGACCTAGGACCAGAAGTGATCCCAAGCTAACCGTGCTAACATGATCATGAGCATACTAAAGAATATAAACTGATGCGGAAGCTAAGTCATAATTTATGATGAAAAGATGGGGAATACCCATATGCTAAAACTGAGGTAATAGGAAAACTGATGAGTTTAATACAAAGAAGTTATTAACTCAATACTAAGCTAAAACTAACTATGTCTGAAAATAGCCTCTACATTGACTAGAAATGCTGGGACAGGCCCCAGCTAAGTCTAGTAAAAACTGAAACTAAAAGACTAAATAATGAAAAGAAACTCATGACTATTGTCCTCGGAGAATGAGGACAAATAACTGAATCTGCTGAACTGGAGATCGGAAATCGATCTAAGCGCGATCTGGATGCTGAGAACCTGAGCCTACATCACGAGAAGATGTAGCGCACGTATGCATTAGTACTTGAAGGTACTGAGCATATAAGATAGAGTAAAGCTGAAATAAAACATAACTTAACAAGCATAAAAGCAAGTATAGTAATCTAAACATGATATACTAAATACTAAGGTAACTGAATGCAATGACCAATTTATACAACGCTGAAACTGAATACTGAATATACTGATAAATGGTCAATGCAATAGAGTCTGACTGAACTGTGGAGATACTAATAACCGATAATAAAACCACATGAGCTAAATGTGGAGTCCGATGTATACGCCCCATCGAGAGGACCCAATATACCCCGCTATAGTATAAAGGCATGCTGACGTGATCACTAAACTGATGCCCACAGAGGGGACTTACAACCTACTTGGATAGTAGTTCTGGGACTATTTGGGTGCGCTGAACCCTAGTCCAACTCGGTATTATGCTACTCCCAATGAATTAAGTGATTAAGACATTATGACTGAATTTCTGTATTATACTGGATAGCTCAAAAGTGAACATGCAAACTTAGAGTGCAATAATTAATCTAATAATTATGTATTAATAACTGAGGCATGTATATCTGAAGTAACTGAAATATCTAACCTAGCATGTGTAATTCAAGAACTAAAGAAATACACAGGTAGCTAGAGTTCTGAAATTCATGCGATAAACTGAATAATAACTTTACAATCTGATTTGGAACATATAACTAATTAATTCATGAAGTTCTGTTGAAGTTCTAGAAGCCCTAGGTTTAATCATGATATTGGAATAAAGAATCTGACTGAAAACTAGGGATCTAATGGGTGAAAGGAACCCATTAGTGAAATTCCACATACCTGGTGATGAAATCCACGGAGAAATATTTAGATTTCAGGGCTGGAACTGCTGGAACCTTGTCGCGTTCTTGAACTAGGGTTTTTGACCTTTTTCTCCTTTCTTGCATATAATTTTTTAACTTTTGATTTACGATTTTGACGTAGGTAAGTTCTTGTTATGTTTCTAGGCTTAAAATGACTAAAATATGATGATTTAGGGTCAAAACGATGTATATTAGGGTTTAAACGAAGTGGGAAAAGAACAACAGACCCCTGAGTTAGTTGTTGTCGGACCAAAAGACGACCTAGACTGACGGGTCGTCGTTCAATGGATTGTCCGTCATTTGGGTCCATAGGTTGGGTCTGTTCGACATGCCTTTACTAAAACGGGCATAACATTTTACTCAGAGGTCTGATTTTTGCAAGGTCGGTGGCTATAGAAATATAATTCAATTTTCTATCTTTTGATAGGTCATGGGACACCTAATAAATTTTCTGCTAAGAGTTATGACCATATGAAGTTGACCCAACAACATTTTCCCCCTAACTATCTGCTAAGTTTCACCTACGATCACACCTACGGACCGTAGATAGAACGACGGTCCGTGCTGGTCAATCGTGGTTCTTGTCAGAGGGTGGTGTAAATGGGGTGTTGATCGACGGACACAGACTACAGACTGTAGTCTAAATTACGGACCGTAGGTCTGTCTATGGATCGACACTTAGTAAATTTTTTCTGGGCTGCGTCATGGGAGAGTTTCAATCACAAACGACGGATGTGCAGTACGGGTTGTAGATCAGGCTACGGTCCATCGATAGTGATCGTCGATTGCACCTGCAGATTTCTTAAAAGCTGATTTTTGGTCTGTTTTGGATACGGTGTGTTACATTATCTCCCCCTTGGGAACATTCGTCCTCAAATGAAGACTAAACTAGCTGAAATAGAGGGAGAGAGTTGCAATCCTACTACTAAACACTGAGGACTGAATTTCTGACTTGATTAAGTTCTATGAACATGCAAATACGCTGAAAATGCAAGTACAAACTGGGGGAACATGATTCTAAGGTTGAATTTACACATGAATGACTGAAAAACTGAAGAGGAACTATTACCTCAAGCTGGAGTGGAATCGGAAGGGAAGAGGTGAGGATACTTGACTTTCATGGCTGCTTTTGCTTCCCAAGTAGCTCCCTCTACGGACTGACTCTTCCATAACACATTGACTAAAGCGACTTCTTTGTTTCTCAACCTCCTAACCTGAAGGTCAAGATCTTACCAGGTACATCCTCATAAGAAAGGCTATTTTTCACCGCCACACTCTCTAATGGCACTACAGAGGCTGGGTCACCCACACACTTCTTCAAGAGTGAGATGTGGAAGACCGGATGTACTGCAGCTAATTCTGCTGGCAACTCTAAATCATATGCCACCTTGCCATTCTTTTTCAATTCTTGTAAGGGCCTACATATCTAGGACTGAGCTTCCCTTTCTTGCCAAATCTCATCACCCTTTTCATTGGTGACACTTTCAGAAAAACCCAATCATTAACTTGGAACTCTAGTTCCATTCTCTTTGCATCTGCATAAGACTTCTAACGACTTTGAGCTGTATTAATTCTATCTCTAATGAGTTGCACTTTCTCCATAGCACCAAGGACTGAATCTGGCCCTATCAAAGCTGCTTCACCTATTTCAAACCAACTAACAAGATATCTATATCTACGTCCATACAAAGCCTCATAAGGGGCCATCTGAATGCTGGAATGGTAGCTATTGTTGTAGGCGAACTCAATCAGAGGAAGGTGATCATCCCAACTACCTTTGAAATCGATCACACAAGCTCTCAACATATCCTCTAGGGTCTGAATGGTACGCTCTGCCTGTCCATCCATGTGCGGATGAAATGCTGTGCTAAGGTTAACTTAAGTACCAAGACCCTTCTGAAACGACTTCGAGAAATGAGAGGTAAACTGAGGACCTCTATCTGAGATGATAGACAAAGGAACCCCATGAAACCTCACAATTTCATTAATGTAAAGCTTGGCACAGTCCTCTACCGAATCTGTAGTCTTGACCGCCAAAAAGCGAGAAGACTTAGTCATCCTATCAACTATCACCCAAATGGAGTCATTATGTCTACGAGTACGCGGTAGCCCTGTGATGAAATCCATATTGATCACTTCCCACTTCCAAGTAGGAAGGTCGATCTCTTGAGTCATACCCGCTGGTTTATGATGTTCTACCTTGACTTGCTGGCAATTGGGGCACTTACTCACAAAATCTGTTATATCCCTCTTCATGCCATTCCACCAATAGACTTCCTGCAGATCGCGGTACATCATAGTGGCATCTCGATGAATAGAATATCTGGAGTTATGGGCTTCTGCAAGAATATGTTGTCTAAACTCGCCCACATCACGAACACGCAATCTACCCTGGTAACGAAGTACACCATCTCCCCCTTGGGAGAAAACCTCCACTCTCTGATTATAGACTGCACCCTTAAGTTCAAGCAAGATTGGATCACTCTCTTGCTTTTCCTTAACCTCCACTACCAAAGAAGATTCTGCCCCATTCTAAACTGTTACACCACTGTCTGATATGCTCATAAGGCGAACTCCTAAGCGAGCAATCCTGTGAACATCCTTCACTAGCTTCCTCCTTTCTTTCTCAACATGGGATACACTACCCATAGATAGTCTACTAAGAGTATATGCTACTACATTTGCCTTACCAGGATGATAATGCACACTCATATCATAATCCTTAAGGAACTCAAGCCATCTCCTCTGGCGAAGATTCAAATCTTTCTGGGTGAACACATACTGAAGGCTCTTATGGTCAGTGAACACATCTATATCAACACCATACAAGTAGTGTCTCTAGATCTTGAGTGCAAACACCACTGCTTCAAGCTCGAGGTCATGAGTTGGATAGTTCTTATCATGCACCTTAAGTTGTGTAGAAGCATAAGCTATAACATTGTGTCGCTGCATCAACACACACCTAGGCCCACTCTGGATGCATCACAATATATCACGTAGCCATCTGAACCCTCTGGTAGAGTCAAGACAGGAGCTCTAGTCAATCTAGTTTTCAATTCTGCAAAACTTTTCTCACAATCATGTGACCATTGAAACTTGACCATCTTCTGAGTCAACCTAGTCAATGGTGAGGCTATGGATGAAATCCTTCCATGAACCATCTGTAATAACCCGCTAGACCTAAGAAACTTTTGATATCTGTATCAGAGGTAGGTCTGGGCCATTGTTTCACTGCTTATATCTTCTGTGAATCCACTCAGATCCCTTCGCTAGATACAATGTGACCAAGGAAAGCAACGGATTGCAACCAGAACTCACATTTACTAAACTTAGAAAATAACTGGAGATCTTTGAGAGTCTGTAGAACAATTCTCAAATGACTCACATGTTCTTCCTTATTTCTAGAGTAAATGAGGATATCATCAATAAAGATGATAACGATCAAGTCCAAGTACTTTGAACACTCTGTTTATCAAATCCATGAAAGCTGAAGGAGCATTGGTTAGTACAAACGACATAACTAGAAATTCATAATGACCATACCGAGTTCTGAATGCTGTTTTCAGAATGTCACTATCTTTGACTCTGAGATGATGATAACCCGATCTGAGGTCTATCTTTGAGAAATGGCTAGCACCTTGAAGTTGGTCAAACAAGTCATCACTCTTTGGGATGAGATACTTATTCTTGACTGTGACCTTGTTCAACTGTCTATAGTCAATGCACATTCTGAGAGAACCATATTTCTTCTTTACGAACAACACTGGTGCACCCCATGGAGAAATACTAGGTCTGATGAAACCCATATCTAGAAGGTCTTTCAACTGCTCTTTCAATTTCTTAAGCTCTGCTGGAGCCATTCTATAAGGAGGGAAAAAAATAGTCTGGGTATCCGAAAGAAAATCAATTCCAAATTTGATTTTCCTTTTGGGAGGAACTTTGGGAAGATCTTTTGGAAACACTTCTGGAAACTCACTGACTACTGGAACTGACTCAAGAGTTGGGGTTTCAGAGCTAGAATCCTTAACACGGACTAGATGATAGATATAACCCTTGGAGATCATCTTTCTAGCCTTAAGGTAAGAAATAAATCGACCCATAGGCGCTAAGCTACTACCCTTCCATTCTAAGATTGGTTTGTCTGGAAACTGAAAACGAACAATCCTAGTTCTACAATCGACTGAGGTATAACATGAATGTAACCAATCCATTCCTAGAATAAAATCGAAGTCTACCATTTCTAACTCTACAAGATCTGCTGAGGTGACTTTTTGAGAGACAGTGACAGGGAAATTTCTGTATACCCGTCTAGGTATAACTGGGTCATCGACTGGAGTAGAGACTTCTGAGAGAGTTTCTGGACTGACACTGAATTGACTGCTATGTAAGGAGTTACAAAATAAAGAGTAGCCCCTAGATTTAACAATGCATAAACATCAAGGTCAAAGACACGTAACGTACCAGTGACTACATCAAGAGAACCTTTCTTATACTGGCAAGCTTAAAAAGCATACAACCTGTTCTGGCCCTAACAGCCACTTATTCCAGATGAGTAACTCTGCTAAGTTAGGCGACTTGCTGGTGTTGATGAAGTTTTAGACTGAGCTCTACCATTTCCACCTCCTTGACCCTGTCTAGAAGGAAAATCCCTCAACATGTGACCAAATTGACCGCACCCAAAGCATCCTTCTTTTCCTGCGAGACACTCGCCCGGATGGTTCTACCACACTTAGGGCAAGTGGGGTATGTCTTGGTGCCTGAAACACTTCCATGAGACTTAGAGACTGGTGCTCTAACCTTCTGGTCATACCTGTTCTTGGAGGATGGAACACTAGCTAACGAAGGGGCTGGAGCTGAAAATTTTTGCTAACTCTGCGAGCAATTTCCACCACCCGATTTCTGCTGAGAATAGTCATAGTTCCCAGTCCTAGCCTTCTTATTCTCCTTAGCTTGTTCCCTAAGCTTAGCACCCTCGACCTGCTGAGCATGTGTCATAAGCATAGAGATGTTCATATCTCCCAGTAACATAGCATTTCTACACTTAGTTTTCACCAAATCTGACACTCCATACAAAAACTTATTCATCTGAGCCCTCGAGTCAGCAACCATGTGAAGAGCATACCTGGAGATTTGGTTAAACTTGAGTCCATACTCTTGGACTGTCGTGTTACCCTGCCTTAGGTTCATGAATTCCTGGGCTTTTGCTTCTCTCAACTCTATTGGGAAAAACCTGTCCATAATGGTCTCACTAAAGCACTCCGAAGTAATAGGAGCTGCATCTGTACCCCTATTATCCTTCCACTGAGTGTACCAGATATGAGCAACATCTTTCAGCTGGTATGATGCCTACTCAACCCGATCATTCCAAGTGACTTGTATCACCTCAAATATTTTCTTGATCTCGTCCAAGAAATTCTGAAGATCCTCATTTGCCTGCGATCCTATGAACTCAGGCGGATTCATCCTAACAAAGTCATGGACCCTGGCTGATGTTGATCCACCATTTACATTCATAGGAACTTGAACCCGATGATTGTTCTGGTTGGCAACACTCTGAGACAACATCTGAATGGCACTTCTGAATTCAGCATTGGAAACAACTTGATCTGGGACTGGAGGAGTTGCGTTTGCATTCCTTGCATTCGCATTCCTAGCGTTCGCATTCCTAGCGTTAGCTCTACGAGGAGGCATGATCTGCAAACATAGGACGTCGAGTTAGAATGGAATTAGATCATACCTTACGCATGATAAGAGTAACAAGAAAGTGAAGTTTTTCCTAGAACACTTCATAGCCTCCCTCTCATTAGATGTGGTGCACTTTACACCCATGAAAAGAACTCTACTTAGTGCGGGTTTTCAGACATCCTAGGACACTTAAACCTAGTGCTCTGATACCAAGTTTGTCATGCCCCGTGTTACCCTAGAGACGCAGACACGAGACCTAGGACCACAAGTGATCCCAAGCTAACCCTGATGGCATGGTCATAAGCATACTAAAGAATATAAACTGATGCGGAGGCTAAATCATAATTTATAATGAAAAGATGGGGAATACCTATATGCTAAAACTGAGATAATATAAAAACTGATGAGTTTAATACAAAGAAGTTATTAACTCAATACTAAGAAGAAACTAACTTTGTTTGAAAATAGCCTCTAAATTGACTAGAAATGCTGGTACAGGCCCCAGCTAAGTTTAGTAAAAACTGAAACTAAAGACTAAATACTGAAAAGAAACTCATATTGTCCTCGGAGAATGAGGACTCACCACTGAATTTGCTGAACTGGAGATCAGAAATCGATCTAAGCGCGATCTGGATGCTGAGAACCTAAATCTACATCATGAGAAGATGTAGCGCATGTAAGCGTCAGTACTTGAAGGTACTGAGCATGTAGGATAGAGTAAAGCTGAAATATAACATAACTTAACAAGCACAAAAGCAAGTATAGTAATCTAAATATGATATACTGAATGTTGAGGTAACTGAATGCAATGACCAATTTATACAACGCTGAAACTGAATACTGAATATACTGATAAATGGTCAATGCAATAGAGTCTGACTGAACTGTGGGAGATACTAATAACCGATAATAAAACCACATGAGCTAAATGTGGAGTCCGATGTATACGCCCCATCGAGAGGACCCAATATACCCCGCTATAGGTATAAAGGCATGCTGACGTGATCACTAAACTGATGCCCACAGAGGGGACTTACAACCTACTTGGATAGTAGTTCTGGGACTATTTGGGTGCGCTGAACCCTAGTCCAACTCGGTATTATGCTACTCCCAATGAATTAAGTGATTAAGACATTATGACTGAATTTCTGTATTATACTGGATAGCTCAAAAGTGAACATGCAAACTTAGAGTGCAATAATTAATCTAATAATTATGTATTAATAACTGAGGCATGTATATCTGAAGTAACTGAAATATCTAACCTAGCATGTGTAATTCAAGAACTAAAGAAATACACAGGTAGCTAGAGTTATGAAATTCATGCGATAAACTGAATAATAACTTTACAATCTGATTTGGAACATATAACTAATTAATTCATGAAGTTCTGTTGAAGTTGTAGAAGCCCTAGGTTTAATCATGATATTAGAATAAAGAATCTGACTGAAAACTAGGGATCTAATGGGTGAAAGGAACCCATTAGTGAAATTCCACATACCTGGTGATGAAATCCACGGAGAAATATTTAGATTTCAGGCTGGAACTGCTGGAACCTTGTCGCGTTCTTGAACTAGGGTTTTTGACCTTTTTCTCCTTTCTTGCATATAATTTTTTAACTTTTGATTTACGATTTTGACTTAGGTAAGTTCTTGTTATGTTTCTAGGCTTAAACTGACTAAAATCTGATGATTTAGGGTCAAAATGACGTATCTTAGGGTTTAAACAAAGTATAAAAGACCAAAAGACCCCTGAGTTAGTTGTTGTCGGACCTAACGACGAACTGGACTGACGGGCCGTCGTTCAATCGACGGTCCGTCATTTGGGTCTGTAGGTTTGGTCTGTTCGACGGGCCTTTACTAAAATGAGCATAACTTCTTACTCGGAGGTCTTATTTTAGCAAGGTCGGTGGATATGGAAAGATAATTCAATTATCCATCTTTGGATAGGTCATGGGACACCTCATTCATTTTGTTCTAAGAGGTATGTCCATTTGAATTTGACCCAACAGCATTAACCCCCTAACTGTCTGCTAATTTTCACCTACGATCAGACTTACGAAACGTAGATCGAACGACAGTCCGTGTTGGTCAATCGTGGTTCTTGTAAAAGGCTGGTGTAAATGGGGTGTTGATAGACGGACACAGACTATGGACCGTAGTCTGAATTACGGACCGTAGGTATGTCCATGGATCGACACTTACTAAATTTTTTCTGGGTTGCGTCATAGGAAAGTTTCAGTCACAAATGACGGATATACAGTACGGGCCGTAGATAAGGCTACGGTCCGTCAATAGTGATCGTTGATTGCACTTGAAGATTTCTTAAAAGTTGATTTTTGGTCTATTTTGGATACGGGGTGTTACAAGAATACACTTAGGGCTTGGGAGAAAACAGAAGAGAAGAAGGAGAAAGGAGAAAGGGACAAGAATTCATCTAAAACGCCAAGATCTTCGAGTGAAATTCATCGAGGGTGGTAACCATTAAGGTATGTCAGATCTTTCGTGTTGGGTTAATTCACCCACATATCAATTTGTTTCAATTCAGCAATCTATGAGTTGATTTCATGTTAGAAGTTATGTTCTTGAAGAAAAGTTTTGAATTCTTGTTGATTGAATTGTTGGCTGCCTTTTTTGGATTTCTCCAGGTTATTTTAAAGTTGAATTGTTATTGAGAGTACCAATAGTACCAAATGTTTGGTGATAGAACTAGGAAGGTTTGGAGATGAAAAACGAGTTGAATAATTCGTCAGACGCATTTAGGTAAGGGCAGGCGCGATGCGCCTGAAGTGCGCTAGAAACTAGCCTTAGTCACAAAGTCCTGGCGCGGCGCGCCACTTGTGCACCAGAACCAAGTCTCAGTCAACTGAGGCTGGCGCGGCGCAGCGCGCCACCAATATGCCCAACCCGATGTTTTTCGTCCAGTTTTTGTAGTTTAGTCCTTTTAAGTCCTTCCAAGGTACATTAACACCTTTCAGTGATTCTAATTACATCAAATGATTTCTAAACACCTAAAAAACATTAAAGAACTTAAAATCATAACCTTGAATCCATAATTCAATTCAAGGAAAGTTTGGATCAAAGTCAAGGAAGTTAAGAAGTCAAGTCTAAAGCTAACAAGTAAGTTAAAGTAAAGTTCTTCAAGGTTTACAAGAGTCTTATTTAAACATTTTAACTTAGTTTTAAGAATCAAGTTTCAAACTAAGTAAAGAGTAAAAGTTGAGTTCATTTCTCAAAGGATATAAGAGAACTAAGTATTCCTTAGAAAGTTTATACATGTTTTTACATTTAAGTTAAGAGGAAACTAAGATTTTCCAAAAGAGTTTTGAACAAGGGAACATTGATTCCAAAGAAGGTTTTAAAGCTAAGTGTTGAGCAATTATCTCAACCCAAAGAAAGAAAGTTATTTTAAAAGCATGAGCTAAAATGTATTTTGGGAGTAGTATTGAGCACCGATGTGGGGATAAGTGTTCATATTAACTCAAGTCCCCATGTAAACCATGTAGCCATCATGGGTGCTAACGGGTCATAGTTTTTAGATGATCACGTAAGTTAAGCTAGAATATCCACTAAGTTAAGGAGTTCTATGCGATGGCAAAGTATAGAGTTGTCTGGCAGCGTGGGCAAGACGTTGTATCGCTACTTAGGCTCATAGTAGTGGTTTGCGGTTAGAGAATCTCCCACAAAAAGTACATTACTTTCATTATAAGTAAAGTTGAGTTTGTTATTGCATTATCTTTAAAGAATTTCGTTGTTTACACTGTTTACAAGTTTTATATACATCTATTGCATGTGTCTTTACTGCTTTATATTGAGTTAGTGTTTCATGAGTTGAGCAGAGCCAAGGTAAGCTCTTCTTAATCCTTTCAAGCTTTAAGTTGTTGTTAGCATTCCAACTCGTATACTCGTACATTCAA
The DNA here is from genome assembly GCA_022817965.1 of Solanum lycopersicoides. Taxonomy (NCBI): domain Eukaryota; kingdom Viridiplantae; phylum Streptophyta; class Magnoliopsida; order Solanales; family Solanaceae; genus Solanum; species Solanum lycopersicoides. Next base: position 60,342,439 of record CM040628.1, on the reverse strand, counting down.
TGTACTGATGCTAGTTGGCCTGCATCATCATATGATGCAGACACATGTAACTAGAATCAATATCATCCAGCTCCTCGTTGACCAGTTGAGCATTCATAGACAGTGGTGAGCCTCCTTGCATTCTGGAGGACACTTTTATTTGCTTTCTATAATTTCATTTATAGGATGTTTTGGGGTCTGTCCCAACATGTATCTTAGTATTGTAAAGGCTTCATAGACAGTCAGATAGTCAGTTTGAGTCTCTTATTTCTATATTTAAGATTATTTGATTCTGAGACTTAAGTGTCAGTTCGGCCAACTTATTATTTCTTTAAGGTATATCATGAGATTGTTTTATTTGAGTTAAGTCTTCCGCTGAGTTAAGTAAGACATATCAAGGGTTATATCAAGACCAACAATGATCATTGGGTGCCGGCAACGTCTAGGATGTAGACTCTGGGAGTGACAAACTTGGTATCAGAGTATAGACTTTAAGAGTCCTAGGGAGTCTATGAATCCGTGTTTGTAGAGTCTTAGTCATCGGTATGAAGCGCGTCATATCTATGATTAGGAGGCTACACCATTTAGGAATTTGTCACTTTCTTCATATTCTATTTTCGTGCATTAGAGTTTATCTCTAAAAGTCTCTCTCTCTAGTTTGTGCTTGCGTGTGTTTGAGATAACTATGCCTCCACGAAGAGGAGCAAGAGGTCATCTAGTTAGGAGTAATGTTGAACCTCAGGAACAGGAGTTACCCAATGCTCCTGAATGCAACCTCGGGGGAGGTTACAAATGCTGAGTTCCGTGAGACTATCCGAATGCTAAGCCAAACGGTGACTAACCAAGTTGGGCAACAAAGGGGAGCTTGAAAAGAAGGGACTGACACTTCAAGAATTCCGGAATTCATGAGGATGAATCCCTCATGTTTTTCTGGTTCAAGCACTAATGAGTATCCGAAAAACTTTGTGGAAGAGTTAAAGAAGGTGTTTGAGGTGATGCATATGGTTGATATTGAAAGGGTTGAGCTAGTTGCATATAAACTGAAGAATATGGCCAAGACTTAGTTCGACTAGTGGAAGGAGGGAAGATATGATGATGCACCACATCCGGGTTGGTCTTACTGTCACGACCGAAATCTAGACCCCAGACGAGACCGGCGTCGTTGACCTCTCAGAGGTCGCAGACAAGCCTACATACGTCATCGTTACATCAGCTAGATTAATTTTAGCGAAAAAATTGAACTTTTTGTTCCTTAATATGCATGTATTTCATTCTACTTAAATTCATATACGTTCACGATCAACCATCTAACATTAAGATCATCAACTGAAAGAAATAGTTCAATACTACATTAAGTGTATACTTGCCAAAATGGCACCAATACAATGTCTAAAATGAAAGTGGAAAGAAACACTAGTGGAACATGCTCCACTAGCTAAAGCCTACATCTAAGCTACATAATAACGGTAGACATCCTCGAAAGCATGAGGGCCTACCAAGTCCAGATGAAAGCTCCACGTCCGAATAGATGCAACGTCAACCTGTAAGCTCTAGCGTCCACCTGTGCCTGCACCTAAAAATATAGAGTTGTATGGGATTAGTACACACTTGTACTAAGTATGGGTATATGCAAGCACACACCAAGGACATGCATGAGAAAGAATAGCTCTTTCTTAACAACATGATTATGGAAAGTCAAGTCAGTGGACTTGCCAAATTGGGATTAGGAAAGTTAGTGAACTTTCCAAATTTGGATTAGGAAAGTCAGTGAGCTTTCCGAATTTGGATTAGGAAAGTCATGCCATGAGAGTAACATGCATCATCATACTTATCATATTGCACACAGCACATAACATCTTACACAGAACACATATCATAATTCATATAACACATAACATTGTTCATTTCGTTCATCCGTATGCCATGAGACCTTGAAATCATGGACTTAACATTAAGACTTCCCATAAATGAGGGCTCAACATATGGGACCTCAACTAGGGAGTCTACTTTAGCAAAGACAGAGTCTTCTTCGTTTATTCATATGTACGCCATTTCATTTCATTCATGGGCCAGTGTAAACACCAGCTATACCTAGGATGTAGTTTAAGACTTTCATCGGGTTCGTTGTGCACTGACCAAGAATGACCTAATGTCATTACTTGAATCTAGCTCACCTTTTGATTATCCTATCCTAACACCTTTGGTATCATTCATTTCATTATGTGCATCATTTGAGGCTGGCCTCATTCTTTCATTGGGAACTTTAACTTTAACCGACATAGATCATGTGAGCATTATGAAATTCAGTGTCATGAAACCCCACACCGAAAAGAGGTGGAATCACCAGCCAAAGTGACCCAAAACATGCTAGCGTACATGGGAATTGAAGCCCGCCAGATCCCTATATTGGCAGTATAGGTTCGAAGACTAGGAGATATAAGGAGACCCATACCCGGCATGCCGTACAGTCTGATCTCATGAAAGTTACGTGAACCTCCGCCCTTCCATAAAGTAGGCATCACCGCTCATAGCTAGTCTATCGGTGCTCAGTATAAAGTTCCATTACATTCAACTCATATGTCATGGAAGCTGGCTTCTAGTATGAGGACATCATAGCTCAATAGATGATTTCTCATCTCATCATTAGTATTAAGTGTGTTAATCTCAATACTTTCATTAGAGTGTTCATAGAGACTGGTCTCTTCATTAACTTTACACTTTCATAGGTGAGTACGTTTTGGTAACATTTACTTAGGCTCATTTGAGATTGCTCTCATCTTTTACATTAGCCTCATATCATGTTGTCACCACATTCATTAACATTAGCACATTTGCTCTTCATAATTACTCACCCCTTTTTATGTGAATGTTCAATTCATCGTATGCCAATGCACTTGGCCATTTAGTGTGTTTCACACTTTTACTTAACCCTTCTAGGGTTTCATCATTTCATTTTTCATTTCATCATTTCATTGTTCATTTCGTCATTTCATTGTTCATTTCATCATTTCATTGTTCATTTCATCATATCATTGTTCATTTCATCATTTCATTGTTCATTTCATCATTTCATTGTTCATTTCATCATTTCATTGTTCATTTCATCATTTCATTGTTCATTTTATCATATGCCAATGCACTTGGCCATTTAGTGTGTTTCACACTTTTACTTAACCCTTCTAGGGTTTCATCATTTCATTTCATACATCTTAGGTTCACTTATTTTTAAACGTATGCTAGACTTATGGGTCTATACATACAAGCCATGAGGCTTCATTCATAGTTCGTTAAGTGACTCATATCTTCCTAAGATTATGTAGTACAAGACTTATGTATCTTGTATGTATGCCAAGATCTCGATTTTGATCTAAGTAGGTGGCATTATTCTTGAACATTTAATTCACGTATGACTTACGTATCAATACGGAATTTGGGCAAGGGAACCGAAGTTCGAATCCCTTGGACAAAACTTAATCTTATTTTAAACTTTATAATTGCATTTTTCAGATTTGGGAGACCCTAGTTCGATTCCCATCAACCCCATAATATTTCCTTTCTTTTTCTCCTCTCTTTTTTTCGTTTAAGTCAAAGAGGTTGTGGGTTCAATCCCCCACAATCTCATTATTTTTATTTTTATTTATCTCTTAACTTTCTCACCTATCCAAGAGGTTGTGGGTTCAGTCCCCACTCTCCACATTTATTTTCTCCTTTATTTTTCTCCTAACTCTCTCATCCATTCAAGAGGTTGTGGGTTCAATCCCCACTCACCACATCTATTTTTCCTTGCATTTTTCTCACGAAATTTTTATGAAATTTTCATTTAGTGAGGTCATGGGTTCAATCCCCAATGACCTCACATTTTAAAAAAAATTTAAACGAAGCTCATTTTCTTAAACATTGGCCGAGACTACAATTTCCAGCAGGCTGGAAATTTAGTCTCTTCCAATCCATTTTTGTCTTAATCTTTTGTTGATTTTTTTGTAGCTTTCTTGTAATGATGTCTTGGATTCAATACTTAGTGATTTCACTTATTTTACATTCATTTTTCATTACATTTTTTACCACTTTGTTTGGCCGAACCCAACCTACCAAATGCTGGAAATTTGTTCACTATTTTCAGCTTCTTTTTATCATCATTCATATGTTAATTCTTAAGGCATTTCGTGGATCATTTGGTGCATCTTTAAGTGTAATATTTTTATGATTATATTCAGCCAAGAATTACCATTACATCCAGAAACATTACACCACTTTTACACCTCATGATTTACACAAACATTCGCACATAAAATTCAACCATAAAAACATATCATTTTTCACATACTTTCGGTTGACATAACTTAACATGCTTACAATTCTAAACACATTATCATGAACACATTATCACGAAAATCACACTTCATACTTAAACTACCAGCAAACATACCCAACCTACGATTCATTGTGAGCTAGTGACAGGGACATGCAACGGGAACAATCCTAGTTTTCGGATTAAAATTTACTGAATCTTAAAGGGTCTCTTGGGAAAGGGACCAAGAGAGAAGAAAACCCATACCTTTTTGATGTTTGAAACTTGAAGTTGCTGCCCAAACCTTCTCCAACACTCACGTCCAAAACAAAAGTTCAACGTCAAACTCGACGGAAAACCTTCTCTTTGCCTACGTGATTGATTAACGTTTGTTTTTTTTCCTTATATTTTAGTGTGAGTTCTTCAAGTGTGAAGAAATTTGGTTTACCTACTGTTTTTTGAAGTTATTTTGGCAGAAAAAATGTGAATGAGGGTGATAGAGACGTGAGAGAGAGAGGTAAGCGTGGGAGAGGAGAGTTTTCTTAGGCTTAGAAGTCTAGTTTAAGACTTAGTCAAATAAGATTTTATTTAATTATTAAAAATCTGATTTCCTTTTATTTTAAATCAGCTAATAAATAATAAATATAAATTAATTACATTAATTTACCAACTTAAATTAAAAACAATTTAATTCATTGCTTCCACCTAGGTTCGAACCCGGGTGGAGCAAGACTTAACTTCAAGAGCTCCATTTCGTCTCTCTCTCCCCAATTTGCCCCTCCACCTTAATAAATAATTAATTAATTATAGATTTAGGGTAATTACGATACTAACCTTATCCTGGAAAAAGACCAATTTACCCCTAGACCCTTCAAACCTAAGATTTCTTCTTTTTAAGTCCGGTAAAGACTCCTTCGAGCAAATCTTCGTATTCGAGAGTCCTACATGGCTGGACCCAACCTTTCCCAGCTCAACTAACTCCCAAAGTTAGTTGGCTTGGCTGTACCAAGGGCTCCCAGGTCTGGTTCTACGCGCATCAATCCGTGTGAACCCTGGTCTAATCGTAGGCATTCTTGGCACATTAAGCATTACTTAGCATATCTATTTTTAGGGTTGTTATACTTACTTTGAAGAAGCTTTCTTGGGGCATTTCTTCCCTCGAGAACTGACGGAGGCAAAGGTACGGGAGTTCCTTACTCTGAAATATGACTCCTTGAGTGTCCATGAATATGGGTTGAAGTTCACCCAACTGTCTCGCTATGCTCTTGAGATGGTTAAGGATATGAGTAGTAGAATGAGCTTGTTTGTCGCTGGCTTGGGTCGAGCATCAAGCAAAGAGGGAAGAGCTACAATGCTGATCGGCGACATGGATATATCTAGACTGATGGTTTATGTGCAAAAAGTTGAAGAGGAGAAGCTAAGGGACAGAGAAGAGTACAGGAACAAGAACAAAATGAGTGGCAAAGATTTTGGGCAACACAAAGGTGATTCGAGTCGACCACAACTTCAGAAGAAGAAGGGGCATGCACTATCATCTGCTAGTGCACGTGCGCCCAGAAACAAAGGTGAGAACAATGGCCATAATTCGTAGAACTACAGAGCTAGGCCAGCATAGTCTCAAGGAAGCGTGGCACAGGAGGGGCTGTTTGGCTCCTGCATGTGCTAAGTGTGGTAGAACCCATCCCGGTAAATGTCGTGATGGCTAAACAAGTTGCTTCAAGTGTGGTCAAGAGGGTCACTTCATGAGAGAGTGTCCTAAAATTAAGCAAGGTGGTGGAAATCTGGACAATAGAGCTCAATTTTCATCAGTTTCTCCACCAGACAAGGCTTACCAAGAGGATCCATTTCTGGTACTAGCGAAGGGGAAAACCGACTCTATGCAATCACTAGCCGCCAAGAACAAGAGAACTTGCCACATTTTGTCACGGGTATGATAAAAGTATTTAGTTTTGATGTTTATGCTTTGTTAGACCCATGAGCAAGTTTATCTTTTGTAACCCTTTATGTTGCAAATCAGTTTGAGATTCTTTCTGAAAAACTTTGTAAACCTTCTGTGTTTCTACACCTGTTGGGGAGTCTATTTTAGCGGAAAGAGTCTATCATGATTGTCCTATTTCTATCAATCACAATAACACCATGGCTAATCTAGTAGAGTTGGACATGGTAGATTTTGATGTCATTCAAGGTATGGATTGGCTCCATGCTTGTTATTCATCAATAGATTGTAGAACTTGAGTTGTCAAGTTTCAGATTCCTAATGAGCCAGTTATAGAGTGGAGTAGTAGTTCAGCAGTGCCTAAGGGTCGATTCATTTCGTACCTAAGGCGAGAAAGTTAGTTTCAAAGGGGTGTATCTATCACTTAGTTCCGAGTTAATGACTCAAGTGCCGAGGTACCTTTCCTTTTAGTCGAGTACTATAGTGAAAGAGTTTCCAGAAGTTTTTCTGATAATCTACACCGAGTCCCTACTAAGAGAGAAATAGACTTCAACATAGACATCATCCCAGATACTCGTCCTATCTCTATTCTGCCATATCGAATGACACAAGTAGAGTTAAAAGAGCTGAAAAAACAATTGAAAGATTTGTCAGATAAGAGCTTTATTCGACCAAGTGTCTCACCTTGGGGCGCTCTGGTCTTGTTTGTAAAAAACAAGGATGGGTCCCTTAGGATGTCTACAGACTACCGCCAATTGAATAAGGTGACCATCAAGAATAAATATTGTCTCAAGGATAGATGATCTTTTCGACGAGCTTCAGGGTGCTTCCTGCTTTTCGAAAATTGATCTTAGATCAGGCTACCATCAGTTGAAAGTTAGGGAATGTGATAATCCAAAGACAACTTTTAGAACCAGAAATTGGCATTATGAATTTTTGATCATGTCCTTTGGTTTGAACAATGCGCCTGCAACATTCATGGATCTTATGAATAGAGTCTTCAAATCTTTTTAGATATGTTTGTTATCGTCTTCATTGATGACATACTAATCTATTCAAGTACTGAAGAAGATCATGCTTGTAACCTCATGATAGTTCTTCAAACTTTGAAAGATAAGGAGTTATATGCCAAGTTCTCCAAGTGTGAGTTTTGTCTCAAGTCTGTGACATTCTTTGACCATATCGTTTCTGGTGATGGGATTAGAGTTGATACCCAAAAGATAAAAGCAGTTCAAAGTTTACCTAGACCCATATCTCCAACAAATATAAGGAGTTTCTTGGGTTTGGATGGCGACTATAGGAGGTTTGTTGAGGGATTTTCATCTATCTCGTATCCTTTGACCAAGTTAACTTAGAAGACAGTTAAATATCAATGGTCTGAAGCTTGTGAGAAAAACTTTCAAGAGTTGAAAAAGAGATTGACTACTGCTCTGATTTTGACCTTACCATGGGGTACTCAAGGTTTTGTGGTGTACTATGATGCATCAAGAGTTGGTCTGGGATGTGTGTTAATGCAAAATGGCAAGGTTATAGCTTATTCGTCCAGAGAGTTGAAGGTTCAGGAGAAGAATTATTCAACCTATGACTTAGAGTTGGCTGATGTAGTCTTCGCCTTGAAATTATGGCGTCACCACTTGTATGGTGTTCATGTGGACATATTCACTGACCACAAGAGCTTACAGTATGTGTTCACCCAGAAAGAGCTCAATCTCAGACAAGGGAGGTGCTTGGAATTACTCTAGGATTATGACATGAGTATCCTCTACCACCTAGGTAAGGCTAATGTGGTTGTTGATGCTTTAAGTAGTTTATTCATAGGGAGTACCTCCCATGTTGATGAAGAAAAGAGGGAGTTATTCAAAGATGTGAACATACTTGCACGCTTGGGAGTCATACTTATGGATTCCACAAAAGGAAGAATAGTGGTGACCAATGGGGCTGAGTCATAATTAGTGTCAGAAGTGAAAGAGAAACAAGACCAAGACTCAATTTTTCTTGACTTGAAAGCGAATGTTCATAAGCAGAGAGTATTGGCTTCTTAACAAGCAGGCAATGGTGTGCTAAAATATCAAGGTAGGTTGTGTGTACCTAGGATGGATGAACTCCAAGATAGGATTATGGATAAAGCTCATAGATTCAGATATTCCATTCATCCGGGTTCCACAAAGATGTACCGCAATTTGAGAGAAGTATATTAGTGGGAAGTGATGAAGAAGGGTATTACTGAGTTTGTTCCCAAGTGCCCGAATTGCCAACAAGTGACGGTAGAACACCAAAGGCCGGGAGGCTTAGCTCAAAATATAGAATTTCCAGAATGGAAGTGGGAGATGATTAATATGAACTTCATCACAGGTTGCCAAGGTCTCGAAGGCAACATGATTCTATTTGGGTGATTGTCGATAGAATGAAAAAGTCAGACCATTTATTGCCGGTAAAGACTACTCATTCAGCGGAGGACTATACTAAGTTGTACATTCAAAAAACGGTAAGACTTCATGGAATTCCGGTCTCCATTATTTCAGATAGAGGTGCACAATTTACTGCTCTGTTCTGGAAGTCTTTCGAGAAAGGTTTAGGTTCAAAGATGAACTTAAGCACTGCTTTTCATCCTCAGATGGATGCAAAATAAGAGCGTACTATCTATACCTTAGAATATATGTTGAGAGATTGTGTGGTTGATTTCAAACGAAATTGGGATGATCACCTACCTCTCATTGAGTTCCCTTAAAACAACAATTACCATTCGAGCATCCAAATGGCTCCATATGAAGCTCTTAATGGGAGAAGATGCAGATCTCCTATTGGGTGGTTTGAAGTTTGTGAAGCACGGTTGATAGGACCATATCTAGTTCACCAAGCCATGAAGAAGGTGAAGGTGATCCAAAGAGATTGAAAATGACACAGAGTCGTCAGAAATCCTACACAGATGTGAGGAGGAGGTCATTGGAGTTTGAGGTGCATGATTGGGTATATCTGAATGTTTCACCCATGAAGGGTGTTATGAGGTTTGTCAAGAAGGGAAACTTAGTTTTTGATATATTGGACCTTATAGAATTTCCAAGAGAACTGGCAGTGTAGCTTATGAGTTAGCTACCCCAAAAGTTAGCAGCAGTTCATCCAGTGTTTCAGATTTCTATGTTGAAAAAGTGCATGGGTGACTCTTCATTGATTGTACCAACTGAAAATGTTGGGATTAACAATCATGCATTTTCATAGTTTATAAAGTACTAAGAAAAGAATTAGTACCTTGATCTTCATTCTCTCCGGATTCAAAGAGATGTGGATATCTCTTCTTCATATCCTCTTCAGCTTCCCAAGTCACTTCTTCAACAAATTGGTTCCTCCAAAGGACCTTGATGGGCGCAACCTCCTTTGTTCTCAACTTGCGAACTTGGCAATCTAAAATCTGGACCGGAATTTCCCCATAGGATAACCTATCCTTAATCCCAACATTTTCAGTTGGTACAATCAATGAAGGATCACCCATGCACTTGTTCAACATAGAAAACTGAAACACTAGATGAATTGCTGCTAACTTTTGGGGTAGATCTAACTCATAAGCTACACTGCCAATTCCCTTGGAAATTCTATAAGGTACAATATACCGTGGACTAAGTTTTCCATTCTTGACAAACCTCATAACACCCTTCATGGGTAAAACATTCAGATATACCCAATCATCCACCTCAAACTCCAATGACCTACTTCTCACATCTGTGTAGGATTTCTGATGAGTCTGTGTCATTTTCAATCTCTTTCGATCACCTTCACCTTCTTTATGGCTTGGTGAACTAGATATGGTCCTCTCAACCCTACTTCACAAACTTCTAACCACCCAATAGGAGATCTGCAATCTATGAGTTGATTTCATATTAAAAGTTAACTTCTTGAAGGAAACTTTTGAATTCTTGTTGATTGAATTATTGGTTGAATTCTTGTTTCTCCAGGTTATTTTTGAGTTGAATTCAATGGTTATTGAGAGTACCAATAGTCTCAAGTGTTTGGTGAAATAAATAGGAAGGTTTGGAGATGTAAAACGAGTTGAAAAATTTGTCAGATGCACCTGGGTAAGGGCAGGCATGGCGCGCTTACAGTGCGCCAGAAATTGTCCTCAGTCACTAAGGCCTTGCGCGGCGCGCCACTAGTGCGCCAGAAATTGTCCTCAGTCACTAAGGCCTAGCGCGGCGCGCCACTAGTGCGCCAGAACCAAGACTCACTCAACTAAGGCTGGCGCGGCACGCCATCGGTACGCCCAACCCGACGTTTTTCATCTAATTTTCGTAATTTAGTCCTTTTAAGTCCTTCCAATGTACATTAACATCTTCCAGTGATTCTAATTACTTAAAATGAATTTTAAACACCTAAAAATCATTAAAGAACTCAAAATCATAGCCTTGAATCCATAATTCAATTCAAGGAAAATTAGGATCAAAGTCAAGGAAGTTAAGAAGTCAAGTCTAAAGCGAAAAAGTAAGTTAAAGTAAAATTCTTAAATGTTTTCAAGAGTCTTATTTAAATATTTAAAAAGTAAGTTAAAGTAAAGTTCTTAAAGTATATTTTGGGAGTAGTATTGAGCACCGATGTGGGGATAAGAGATGATATTAACTCAAGTCTCCATGTAAATAGTGTAGCCAACATGGGTGTTAACGGGTCATACTTTTTAGATGATCACATAAGTTAAGTTAGTATATCCACTAAGTTAAGGATTTCTATGTGACGGCAAAGTATAAAACAATTATGGCAGCGGGCTAAGACATTGTATCACCACTTAGGCTGATATTGGTGGTTGTCGGTTAGAGAATCTCCCACAAAAACTATATTACTTTCATTATACGTAAAGTTGAGTGTGTTATTGCATTATCTTTAACGAACTACGTTGTTTACACTATTTTACAAGTTTTATATACATCTATTGAATATGTCTTTACTTTTTTAAATTGAGTTAGTATTTCATGAGTTGAGCAAAACCAAGGTAAGTTCTTCTTAATCCTTTCAAGCTTTAAGTTGTTGTTAACTTTCCAACTCGCATACTCGTACATTAAATATGCTGATGTCAGTTGGCCTGCATCATCTTATGATGCAGACATATGTAACTAGGATCAGCATCATCTAGCACCTCGTTGATCTAGTTGAGCATTCGTAGACAATGGTAGGCCTCCTTGCATTCTAGAGGACACTTTTATTTGCTTTCTAGTATTTCTGTTATATGATGTTGTGGGTTCTGTCTCAACATACATCTTAGGAGGCTTCATAGACATTCAGATAGTCAGTTTGAGTCTATTATTTTTGTATTTCATATTATTTAATTATGAGACTTAAGTACCAGTCTGGCCAACTTATTATTTCTTTAAGTTATATCATGAAACTGTTTTTTTTTGTGTTAAGTTTACCGCTGAGTTAAGTAAGCTAGACCAAGGGTTCTCTTAAGACCAACAATGGTCATTAGGTGCCGACCACGTCCAGGGTGTAGATTCGGGGCGTGACACCCTTTCAAGAGCTTATCACAACCTAGAGAGAGAATTGTTACTTGAGCATTGAATTATATATTTTTTGAGTAGTATTGAGCACCGATAAAAAGAAGATTCCAAACAACTCACATTCCCCATTAACCACATAGCCAACGTAGGTAAGAATCATACTGATATTTGGGCAACCCCTCAGTGCATTTGAACGAATCTTACTGTGGATCCATGAGTAGAATTTGTTCTATGCCCTTACATGGTATAAGATAGTTTTGTTGGTATGGGTCAGACGATATATCATCACGAAACTCATAGTGATGGTTGTCGGTTTGAGAAACTCTACAATAATTTCTTTTATATATATATATATATACTACAATAACTTTTTCCAGTGATTCTTCTTCTTTTTATCTGTAGATATCTATATGTTGAATAATTTCTATTACTTTCATAACATGTTTCTTTGATTAATAATTTGTACAAGCAAAAGAATTATTCACACAAAACTTGACACATCAAAAAATCTAGAGAGAGTATATTTACTTGAGCAGTTACCTCTTCAAGAGGCCCGTTCAAGAACTTATCATAACCTAGAGAGAAATTTGTTACTTGAGCATTGAATTAAATATTTTTTTGAGTAGTATTGAGCACTGATAGGGGGAAGATTTCAAACACCTCACATTCCCCATTAACCACGTAGCCAACGTATGTAAGGATCTCACTAACTTTTGGGCGACTCCTCATTGCCTTTGAACAAATATTATAGTGGATACATGAGTAGAATTTGTTCTATGCCCTAACATGGTATAGGATAGTTTTGCTGGTATAGGTGAGACGATGTATCATCACGAGAGTCATAGTGATGTTTGTTGGTTAGAGAAACTCTACAATTAGTTTTTTACATATATATATATATATATATATATATATATATATATATATTAGATTCACTGCACGTCAAATTCTGAGAACCCTATACACGAGAGAATTTATCTTTTATGTATATTTTAGGCTTTCAACATATCAATATGTATTCAATATTGCACTACATCATACTAAGAGAATGACCAATCTATTTGCCTTCTTTCTTGTTGGGCATGTGGTGACGAATGTCATATTCTCAAATTGTTATTAGGCAATTTGTTAGTACGTAATTGTGCACGAATTAGCAGTTTGTCCTCTTAGTTATGTCATGTCATGAATTGTATGTTCCCTTTTAATATTGAAATTTAGTATACGCTATATTTGAATAACTTCATTTAAATAAAAGTAATGTCTTCTGTGGTAGTTTTCTGGCGTTTTTAACTTCTCCTCTTCCACCAAACCAAAGAATTCGTCTAATACAATTTTCATTAGCTACATGTGTGGTGTATGTTTTTTACTATTATTTCTTACAATATTTATATTAATTAAATCTCATCAAATACTTTCTTGTAGACAATATTTCTTGTATATATCCCGGTGTATTAATCAGGTTGATCAGTCATGACTTGCACTTTTTTTGTTAGCATAGATATTCCTCTAGATAGTGCAACATATAGTTTGCCATATGATAAAGCATGTCGGTGTAGGTATATTCCTACATTTATATCGTTTGACCTTTATCATAGACTATTTTTATTGGTTTTAGATTAAACGGTTTTGTTCCTTAACAATTCATTTTTCGATTCATATTGATCTCATCAATACTTGCATATTGATCTCATCAATACTTGCATTTTGATGAGCAATAACGATGGGGTTAGGATCATCAATATCAGTGAGAGAATTTTCTCTAAAAAATCTATGCATAATAGACTCAACGGACGGGTGTCCACATGAATATGGTTTATTTTTAGGAGAAAAAACTACAACAATAATATCAGCACCACACAAAGTGGAGAGCTCAATTGCCTTTTTAAAGACTCCATCACATCGTTTTGAGAATGTTACTCGTAAATTGCTTTGATTTTGTATCCTCTCCATTTCAATTCTTCTTCGGCGATTAGGTCCTGTCATGGCAAAACTTTTATTTTGAGAGTGTAAGAAAATGTGATGTTGTGTTTCTCTTCTAAAGATGTATTTATAGAGATAAAATCATCAATGTATTTGTTGAAAATGATCTCAAATGAAAAAATAGTAAAAATATTTATGATGTGTCCTTATTTGGTAGATTTGAACAAATATCATTTTATATTAATAAAATTTCTCTTTTTGGTTCGTTGTATTGTTAGTCAACGTGTAAAGATAGTAATTACAATGACATATTTTTTAGTTAGATTATATTATTGGATTAATAAAAAATAATTATAGTGTCATTCTTTTGTAACATATGTTTTAGTAAGTTAATATGTAAATTGATGATAATTTCTGAGGTAATTATTTTTTTATTGTGTTTTTATATCTTCTAAATTTGATCTTGTTCAATTATGTATATTTCCTAATAAAGTCATGCTTAATAAAGACAATCCACTATTATTAACAATATGAAAATACTTGCTATCTAACTCATATTTAACAAATGAAATATTTTAAGCACCTATATTTTCAACTTTAAGTTAGTTGTGTGTGTTCAAGAGCTTTACTGTAACACCCCATATCCAAACAGACCAAAAATCAGCTTTTCAGAAATCCGCAGGTGCAATCGACGATCACTATCGACAGATCGTAGTGTGATCTACGGCCCGTACTGCACATCCGTAGTTTATGACTCAAACTCTCCTATGATGCAGTCCAGAAAAAATTTACTATGTGTCGATCCACGTACAAACCTACAGTCCATAAGTCAGACTACAGTCCATAGTCTGTATCCGTCGATCAACACCCCATTTACACCAGCCTCTGACAAGAATCACGATTGACCAGAACAGACCGTCGTTCGATCTACGGTCCGTAGGTGGAAATTAGCAGTCAGTTAAGGGGGAAATGTTGTTGGGTCAACTTCAAATGGTCATAACTCTTAGAACAAAATGAATTAGGTGTCCCATGACATATCAAAAGATAGATAATTATATTATCTTTCCAAAGCCACAAAGTTTGCTAAAATCAGACCTCCGAGTAAAATGTTATGCGCGTTTTAGTTAAGTTTTGTCGAACAGACCCAACCTACTGACCCAAACGACGGACCGTCGATTGAACAACGGATCGTCAGTATAGGTCGTCGTTTGGTCTGACAACAACTATGTAAGACCTCAAAAATGAGATAAGGTGTCTAGAGCCTAACATGTTTGATTTACTGTTACAAGGTCGTAAAATGCCTTATTATGTCATATAGAGTCAGTGTGCAAAGTTTGAAGTGATTTGGAAGTCGAACGTCAAGGGACGTCCAAGACGTTCGACGAATAGTCGCTTTTGTGCCTCATGTGTGTATGCATGCCTAAAGTGTGTGAACTGAGTCAAATAAGTCTTGAAATGATGTTAAATGATGTTTGAAGTTATTGTATGAAGTTTCGTGAAGTTTGGAGGTCAAACGCCCAAGAACGTCCAAGAAGTTCGAAAGATAGACCCTAAGACGCTCATCGTTTGTCATGTTGGGGTCAAGGCTGTTTGGACGTCTTGTAGGTGTTTGTTTTGGATTAAACTTATGTGGTAGGTCTATAACATGTTAAGGTTTGTAATCGCGTTGTAAACGTCCGGGTACGACTTCTAAAGGGCCCCACAAGAGGCCCCAAAAGAAGGACCTCAAGGCTGCCTAAACACTGCCTGGGCAGTGTCTCTTGACGGACCCAATGACGGACCGTTGGGCCCCCAACGGACCGTCAAGCAGGTCTCGTCGAAGGAGACTTGACTTGGGCAGGTCTTAAGCCAAGAATTTAGCTAAGTCCCCTGCGACGGATGGCTGCCACGGCCCGTCATGGCCATGACGCCCCGTCATGGACCTCGTCGCGGCTGCCTGCGAGTTGGCTGCCTGCGTGCTGCCACTTAAAGGGGTGAATAGTAAATTCACCCCACGTCCTAACCTGACTATAATAGGTTTAATTAAGTAATTTTAGGTGTATATAAGTCTTTAAAAACGTGATCAACCCATTCCCAAACCCTCTCACATATTTTAAGCCTTTCCCTCCAAAACAATGTTCTCTCTAAAACCACCATTGTTGGTGAAGCTCAAGAACAGATTCAAGCTGGGTTTTCCATGGATGAATCATGAAGTTTTAGAGGTTTTCTTATAGACAAAGGTATGGTGATCCTTCATCTCTAAGTAACCTTTCACTTGGAGAGTTCTTCTCAATGTTTTCAAAGAAAGTTTATGATCAAAGTTCTTCTTCTCCAATCTAGCCATGGGTTCTTTCTCAAAACGTTTTTAATGATTAAATCATGATGAATTGAAGTTAATACAGTGATTTGAATGTTATTTCACTCCAATTGCATGATGAACCCATGTTCCTTCCAAAATTGGTTTAGCTCTTGCATGGGCTTTGTGATCTTGACTTGTTATCGATTGAATTATGATTCTCTTACGTTGAAGTGATGGTATATACTGTTATTTACATGAATTTATGTTGAATTGATGTTGAATGATGCATGAGGATCAATGTATGAAGATTTGAGCATGTTTAGCCTAGTTTTCTATAGTTCACTGTAACATTGGTTTTCTTGTGATCTAAAGTGAATTTCGATTAAGTTGTGGTTCTTGTAGCTACTGTTTTAGGTTAATACCATGGTTGAATTGTGGATATAAATCATGTAACTAAAGTAGAAAATGCTTGGTTTGAATTAATCTAGGTTCTTCTTGTCTATGAAGTTGTAACTTGTGATCTTAACGTTAGGTTAGTCGCTATAAGAATTGATTATGGTTAATGTCTATAGCTGCTGCCTATAATGAAATATGAGGATGAATTATATGTAATTAATACAATATGGGTCAATTCATGATAGGTTGAATATGATTAACCTATGTAAACTTACTTTCCATGAACTCCCTATATAAAGTATGCTTGTATCGACCTTAATGGCAAATTGTAGTAGTGTCTCATCTAGATTATGATTTCATTAGCTACTACCTTAGGGTGATATGATTCATGAAATATGACCTATAATCCATATGAATGAAATTGATTAATGATCTATGTTATTCTACTTTCCTAGTATGTTGATATGTTGTATTATGGTATGGTAAAATCATGTAGTGACTTGTACATGGTTTCTTATATGTTTAAAGTACATTTAGCTACTGCCATATATGTGTTTTATTGATGAATAAGGTGTATTGATCAATGATGATCAAAGGGTGAGAATTGGGTAAGAATGCTTATTTCCTTTACTCTTCTACTTCTCTATTCTTTATAGTAATGTTGATGAAGCCTTGTATGGCATTGTGTGGTATGGTCCACTTATGGTGGCGGTGTTTACTTTATTGTCATTATATATGTGTTGACCATGGCCATGAAGGTAAATTGATGAACTTATGAACATGTGCTTAAAATGATACTATGAGAAGCTTATGCCTACTTTCCTATTCTAGTTGTGAATTAGGTTGTGTGGCTATTGTTTGGGCATGTGTATAACCATGTTAGGGTATTGTATAGGTGCTGCCATTGATGTGTTAAAGTGGTTAATAGCCTCTACTCATGTATCCCTTATATGGAAGTGTAAATAGCTAAAGTTAGGAGTCTTGATTATAATGTATATATAGTCTTGTCTTCTATGCTATTATGTGTTGTGTGCTATGTGCTTGGAAGTGTAATGTGGTCCAATAGGGTGGCTGACTTAAGGAGTTATTGATAGCCATTATGTGATCATGTTGGTTAATGTACACACTCTCTCACTTACATGCATATTAGAAGTAGTATAAGTCATTGTGTCTAAATGAAAGGTAGTTCTCATATTCACTAGTGTCTACTACTATGCATATTAAGGTGATGTTTATGAATGTATGATTTGTATTCCCTTACTAGGATGACTTGATAGGTGTACTAGTATGGACAAGGGTATGGGACCTTGTCTATGCATTGCACATGTATATCTTGATAGGATAGTTCCTAGGTTTGGTTCTTATGCATATGAAGGATGATTATATGAACATGTTATGAATATGATATGATGAAGTATGAATGTGTATAGTGTCTTAGTAGGTTTATATCAAAGGATTGCTCATATAGTTATGCCTATAGACTTATGCATTGATATATGAACATGTGTGACTTGATGTGTTATGTGAAAGGTTTGCTCACATCTAAGTACACACTCACACACATGGATGATCTAGTTAGTGAGAAGGGTCCTTGCTAGGGGTGCCCAAGAATACTCCAAATCTAGATAAGTGCTTGAATGTGCTATAAGCATATGAATGATGAATATTCTAAAGCTTATGTTTTATAAACAAACGTAATAAAGGTTTTTCAATAAAGGTAACTTAGCTTAGCACCGAGTGAGCTTGTATGTGAGGGGTGACACTTTCTTGTAAAAAGGAAGGCAGGGTTCATTACGGTCCTCACGGGGTGGATAGCCTCATGACCCGAGTAGGGTGTAGAGTTGATATGTCCATGGTTCTTTCCCCCAAGTTCCATAAACTATGTTGCCACCATAGGATACTAGCTAGTGGATTTCCACATAAACAGCTATGTCATGTTAGGTTCTACTTTGGCCGGTAGACCACCTTTCATCGGTGTAAGGTTTCATGACACCGGATTCCACATTCGATTATGTGGTCTATGTCGGTTAAGGCTATGGTTTCCCTAAAGGTAAAATGGACAATGGAAGTAATTGAATAGGATCCTAACTAGGAGGACTTAAGGTAAGTTACTTAGGATAGGTGGAAGTAATGAACCCATCTAGACATTGCACAAGTGACTCCTAGGAAGTCTTAGGAAGGTATCCTAATGCTTATGATTATGTATGTGTCCTTTATGTATGATATTGTAGTCTTGGTTTGACTATGTTTATGTTGTACTATACTTCTATGATGGCATGTGTTGTCTTGTGTAGATGCTATGTATGGTATTCTCTTATGTTCCTAAGGTGATGCATTGCACCAAGTATACCTAAAGGATTACTTAGGAGGTTAATGAATTGAAAGAAAGAGTTAAATGCTAAGAAAGGTGAGTTCACTGTAAAGTGACTTCAAGATGTACTTAAATTCTATAAGTGCTTTTCTATGATGTTTGGCCTTTGATTGTGTTTCTATTAAGTATGTGGATGATATAAATGATGTTAATAAAGGTTTTATGATGATTTACTCAAAATGGCATGAAGTATGATTTCAAAGGAAATGTCCCTTTTTAAATGCATGTTTTCGCATGGTTGTCATACTTAGTACATTCTTGTACTAATCCCATTCTTCTTTACTTTTTACACAAAGTGTAGGTATTGGAATGCTTAAAGGAGGTCTATGATTGAGGAGCTTGATAGGTGATTTCCCAAGCTCAAGGAAAGGAATCCTTAAGTTCAAGGATGTCCTACTAATGTCCTTATTGTAAAGTCTATTTAGTAATGTATAGCGTTGTATTATGTCTTAAGGGCTTTATCCTTAATGTACTCTAAAGTTGTTGAGTCTAAGATGGCAAAGGGACTTAGAGTCTAAATATGTATTATGACTTATGTTTTATATATATATACGATGTGATGTTTCTAGCATATGATGTGCTATGAAAAGTTTTAAATTTTCCGCTAAATTTACTATGTCAATGCAATGAATGATATGAGAGGCTTGTCTTAGACCTCCAAGAGGTCGACGACGCCGGTTACAATCCAAGATTATACCCTATCTTCTAGGGTATGCTTTTGGGTTGTGACAAACTTGGTATCAGAGCATGAGGTTTATGAAGCGGTTTTAGGTTCTAAAAAGTTTCATATTGCCACGTCTAGTAGAGTCTTGTATCATTGGTGGTGAGTCGCGACACATTAAATGGTACGAGAGGCTATAGGACGATAGAGTTTCCCTTCTTCATCAATCTCATGTCGTGCCATAGAACTTAATTCTATAAGATCTCTCTCTTATGTTTTCTTGTCCGGTGGTCTTTTAGATATGATTGCCTGGATGAGAGTTGCTCTATGCTTGAGGGAGAAAAGGTGAGTTTGAAATGCTTATCTTTGTTTTATGGTTTGAATGAGTATGTGTGAAGGTGACATTTGTACTTATTTGATGATGTATATACTAACTAAGGCGACTTGAAGGGTTAACCAGACTTAGGTAGGGGTATGGGACTCTACCTATGTCTTGCACTAGTTTTCCTTGATGGAGACCTTAAGAGGTTAATGCTATGTATGTGTATGATGATAAATGTGAATGTCCTTATGAGATGATCTCTATTCTTGTAAACATGTAAATAGCCTAGTGAGCTAAAGAATTGGAGTTATTCATGCATGAAGGTTATAGATAAGTGGAGTATGATGCTAATTGTAGTTCTTGTTTGGGTTACTTTGTTTAGTGAAGTTATGGAGATTTACTTGATCATTCTCTATGAGGATTATGATTGGTCATCTCACCTTGCTTTATATGAAATATCTCTTATTTGATGATGTGATGCCAATTATGGCAATATATGAAATCTATGTGAAATAGCATGTTATGTCGGATGATGTATGACATCATATAGTTTAAGCATGCTAGAAGTTATGGTGGTTAAAGTGATTTCTCTTAAATTGTGTATTCCTATAAGGTTTTGTATGATAGTAGCCAAATATTTAGATTTGAACTTGGATTGGTTAATGACTATCTATAAAAGTATGTTATTCTATGAGTATATGTGATTAAAAGTGTGCATTGTTTTCCTTTGCATATAAATGGTACTGGGTGAGTTGCTAGTATAAATTGGAGTCTTTTGTGGAGACTTAAGTTGTAAATATAGTATGCATGCTTATGAAGAATGAGTTGGTAAAGCTTTATTTCTTATAATTCCATACTTGTTCCATCAAATGTCTAAATGTTACACTTTTGGGTATTTGGAAGCATGCTCGTTATAA